>PVKU01002932.1:0-131977 GCA_004027475.1 Anoura caudifer | reverse complement strand
TTTGCTCTTTATTTAACATTCCAACTCTTTTTCTTACTGTTTTTCCCTACCGACAATCTGAAACTGACTGTTCTTCCCAAAAACAGGATAGAGAAGCAGGAGAAACTTCAATCTGTGCATTGTCTTTCAAATAAAAGTGCCCTGACTAAAATCAACAAAGAATATTGGCTTCTTTAATCTAAGAATTAACCTGTTGATCTCTATGGCATTATTTTCACAGCCAACCAATTCTATGTGCCTAGAGACAGGAATAAAATGGAGCGCTGGCATATGGACAATTCCCAAATCCAACTTTAGTCAATGATTCCTACAAAAGCCTTTAACAGAAGAAAGCCAAGGTGACTAATGGAATATAATCTCCTCTCCTATCCCACCATATGGTGGGAGACCTGGGAAAAGCAGAACTTCCCAGAGGTAGGCAGCCCCCAGAACAAGACACCTGAATGTACAGAGAGAACAAGTGTCTGCCATGTTATCAAGAACAGACCGACCTCCGTGTGGTATAAGACCCCAAGTCCTGGTATCATTCAGGCTGCAAGAGAACATACTTTGCAGAAAGCTCCATAGAGAAAATCCCACTGAACCGTGGGCTCCAAAGGGCAAGGATGTATCTGGTTTTATTTAGCCCCCACTACTTAGGGCATTGTCTGACATATGCTAGGTACTAAACATTCACTCGACATAGTTTTACAAAAGGAAAGAAGGGAAGAAGGAAAAAAAAGGAATGAGACAAACGAGACATGTTTATCCTGTTACACATTAAATTTTGTTGCTTCTTATTGATGGAGCAGCATGGTGACCTCTAGCCTTAATTTCACAAGGCTGCTGGCATTTATTGAGCATTACATTGTGCTGTTGGCTGATCCTTCATCACCATATGCCCCAGTCACCCATTGAGGTCTGAATTGGCACTTACGCAGTGTGCCCCAAGTATAACTTTGTGACCACAGGGACCAGTGTTTTCTGTAATTATGCTCCTCGGCTGTGAAATCTGTTCCCTGTTGAGATAAAGAGAGGAGCGTCTGTTGTAGAAATTAGGTTAAAGCAAAGGAGGTACATGTATTTGCTGATATCTTTAATTTTTACTGGGGTTTTAATTTGATTTTCATTTGATTTTCTTTATTCACTGCATCACCACTTGACAAAGTTGTAGTAATTATAATGACCACCAACACTGGTATAATTTTACCAAGTGCCATACACTGTTTAATCCTCATATAAGATTCATTGGAGGTACTATAATTGACTTTATTTTACAGACTAAAAAAAATAGGGACAGGGAGGTTGAGCAACTTAAACAAAAGCAGGGTTCAATCCAAATAGTTGTCCCTAATGCTATGATAAATATGTTTTAACTACATATATGTGGATATGAATATATAATGTGTGTATTTTGAAGTAGATAGCACTGTAAATTTGAACAATGGCTGATAGTCTTAAAAATTGTATTCTATAGCAATATATGAGCAATTATATAGCAACAGCCACCTCCATGTTCCAGCCGCTCTGCTGTCTGCCTTGTGTGCTGTTTTAATATGCACAGGGGAGAGCCTGTTTTTACAGAGGAGACCAATGGTTTGTATGATACTTCCCCGAGGTGTATTCTAGTAAATGGCGTTCTCATAAATTAAACCAAGACTGACTCCAAAGATACACTCTTAGAAAATATGGATGTGTAACAGAGTTGGTCACATAACATTAAAATATAAACCCAGCTCATTAGAATTTGAGTTGAATGCTCATGGTTAGGACATATTTTGGCCAACATATTATAGACTTAGGGTCCCTTCACCTCCTCCATCTCTACACCTGCAGTCCTCAACATGTGTTGTTGCAATACTAAACACACACATTCAGAGAGACACACAGTGGGGGGTGGGAGGAGAGAGAGAGAGAGAGAGAGAATTAAGTGAAATGAATTCCAGAGATTTACAGGATTTAAGCTCTTTAAAAGGAGTAGGAGATGAGAGGCTTTGAAAAAGGAGACTCAAGAGTGTCACCTCAGCTAGTGAGCCCTGTTGCATATCATCATTTCTCATTTCTTTTTTCAAAAATTACATCTTGAATAAAGAAGGAGTTCTTGATTGTGTGAAGCAAAGGGCTCCAGAATGCCATACACCCTGGCCTGGTGTTGTTCAGGAGGCCCCAGGCTTTGCTGATGTGGAGTCTGATTCAATAACCAGGAAATCCCAGTGTTAATAAATACTCTTCTATTTATTTATTTATTTGTTTAGTTAGTTAGTTAGTTAGTTTTGTTGTTGTTCAAGTATAGCTGTTTCCGTTCTCCCTACCACATTCCCTGCCCCACCCATCTCCACCTCACACCCTCAATATAAATCCAGGGGTCGTTAGTTCAAATTCTTTTAGAATAATAATATAGGACTATGTATAAAGAGTAGTAGTTAGAAATAACTAAACTTCCCATATCAGGCCTGACAGAGAGTACACTGCATAGAAAGTTTCACTACCATCTGGATGTTCCCAGTAAGAATCACTAGAAGGCAAAAAACAAACAAACAAACAAACAAACAAACACAAAAAAAATCCCAACTATGTTGAAACACATAGCATCTGTATCTACTCTAGGCCCCCCTCACTGCCGACTTTATGTCCTTGACTTACTTATAATTCCAGAAATTAATTCAACATTCCAGAGGAAATGCGTATGTGTATTTTCATCAAACCAGAAAAAAAAAAGTTTTAGGGCTCTAAGGGATGGACATGTTTGGCTAGTTTGAAAAAATAGAAGGTTTTGTGGCTGGGGTAGGATGAGCAAAGAAGACAATGTGGGTGACAAGAACTAAATCAGAAGGCCTCAAAGATAAGTCAAAACAGGTGGACTTGTGGAGACTAAGCTAACTTCTCTACTTTTCTGAGAAGGCAGAGATCAGCTCCATGAGGTTCCTTTCCCACCAAGAGGAGTCCCAGGTCTCCGGTCCCTACCATGTCACAGAAGCTCTACAGAGGGGTGCTAACATCTGCTCTCCTCCCTGCTTTCCCATCAGGAGAGCACAGAGAAAGGACACAGGCTGGCTTTTTGACTTGTGCTACCAGAAGGTCAGAGCTATACTTCTGTGGAGATGAGGACACAGTGGTTGAAAAGAAATCCCGAAGACCTGGTGCTACAAGGGGTCCAAGAGATACCTAGATGAGTCTAAGGCAGTTCTTGCCTTCAGGAGTTCACAGACTTGAAAAGAGTCTGGTAGGGGCTCAGAGTCCCAATACCCAGGGACAAGAGTGATGACAAGGAGACATCAGAAAAACTAGGGAGCCAGCGAGCCTCTCCCGGGCGAAGGCAGGGCTTCCTGGTAGAGGCAATATCTGAGCTACATCTTTGTTTTTCTTCTTTTATCTCTGTAGCTTCTATGACTAGGGCATGGTGACTGGAGCAGAGAGGAATTGTCTGGACCTAAAACCTGTAAAATTTGGAGGTGTTGGGTTCGTTTTTTACATTGGCTGCAACTGTTTTATTCAAGTATAATTGACATAATAAACTGACCATGTTTCAAATGGACAATTCAATAAATTTCACATATGTGTATACTCATAAAACTATCATCACAATCGATATAGCAGTCATGTTTACCACCCACAAAAATCTCATGCTCCTTGGAAATTTCCCTTTCTCACCCTTCCCATCTTATCATCCCCCCATATCCAATCACCAATCAGCTTTCTGTCACTACAGACTAGTTTGCATTTGCTGGAAGTATAAACAAATCATACATTATGTACCCTTTTTCGTCTGACTTCTTTCACTCAGCATAATTGTTTTGAATCATCCATTTTATAGCACGTGTTCAAACTGTATTCCTTTTGAATGCTGTGCAGTAGTCCGCTGACTGGAAACACTGCAATTTAGCTCTCCATGTCTTTGTTATAAACATTTGGGTGATATCCAATTTATTACCACTACTCTCATACCTACTCTTCGGCTCATGCAGGTATGTGTTGGCTAGGTGCTGCAGCTTCTTCCTCCCTCAGCAGGCCCAGCCTTTCCTCAGCCAGATCATGTTGTAACTTTGCCGTACTTACTCCTCTGAAGCCAGGAAAATAGATGGGATACATTCTGAGTTAGTGTGTGCTACCTTGCAAACCACGTACCACTCCATCGTCTCCAAGCAAGGAAGGAGTGAGTCACTTCCGCAAGTTCAGAAGTTCAGGAGTATCTAGGGCTTTAAGGTTGTTAAGTGCGTCAGTCATGATATCCCATCTCGTATTTTAGGATCCCACTCCTGCTAACCAGGGCCTTGACTCAGGCAAAGCAGATTTTCTAAGACTGCAAATCAACATTCTTTGGAAACCTCACCCTCATCTTTCCCCCCTACCCCTCAGGCTGCAGGAAATAAAAATTTATATGCTGCCAAAGAGATTCTTTGACTTTCACATTTTGCCTTGAATTGGTGATTAATCATTTTACCCTTTCATTGTCTTTTCCCCATGCTTTGATAATGTTAAGCAACATTCCTTGGTTACCAGCATCCTTAGTTACTTCTGCCCTCAAGCATCAGAACGTTTGAGATATGGCATCTGTCAAAGGAATCCCTCTACAGTATCACATTCCAGCTCGCCACTGGTGGAAGTTTTAACAGTGTCACCACTGTAGCATGCTGTTATGGGTGAATGTTTGTACCCACCCCATAATTCATGTCGAAACTCTCCCCACAATGTGATACTATTAGGAGGATGGGCCTTGGCACCCCCTATAAAGCAGTCCTCGGATGTGGGCTGCCCCTGGGGAGGAGGGGCTAACCTTGGGCAGCACGGCTTCCTTTTGCTGATGTCAGTCCCCAGGAAATGACTCAATTGTGAACTGTCAACAAATACCATTTCTGTCAGTTGAGCAAACAGGGTCCTGCAGGGGAGGTCTGGGTGGCACACCATGTACTGTCAGTTATCTGGTAGGTGGCTGACACAGTTTTTAAACGTAATCTCATTTTATGTTCCTAGTCACTGCCTTCTACACTTCTGAGGTATCTTCTCCCTTCCATTCCACCCGAACTGCCGTAGGTCAGACCTTCATATCTTTTTAACAGAAATGTTATAATATTTTGCTCCTCGTGACTCATCTCTGTCCTCTGCAGTCTGGCCTCCCCATTGCCACCATGGTGATTCTTCTACAGTGCAAATCCTCTGCGTGCCACTTACATTGTTTAATGACACCCCAATCAGTGGGGTGTCATTGAACTCAAATGACTCAACATGACAAGAAAACCATCTGGTTTCTCTCTTCTTTTACAATGTTACCTTTGTAGACTTTCCCAAATGCCCCTGCACTATAGCCAAATTTTATACCACTGAACAGTTCCCTGTTCTCTCACAATTCTTCAGATTTTTCTCACACTTGAACCTCTACCAGTAAAGTCTTTCCCTCCAATCATCAGTATTATGAACTCCTAACAATTCTCTCCTGAGGACCCAGCTCAAACATAGGATATCCTCAAGCAGCTCCGATGATTGTGTTATCCGTTTGTCCGGTACATATTTATATTAATGGCCTATATTCTTCATATTCATTTGTCTATTTCCAATTTTTGACTATGAGTTCCTTGAAGTCAAGTACCATATCTTATTCATCAGCGGCTCCCATGTGCATGGTGTTTATTTGTGTTCATGAATGAGTGTTGAATAGGTGAATGAATTAGTGAGTGAACCAGGGAATCATTGTGACTTTCTTCCTCTTCCCTTTATCTAAATGTACTCTCTGTGTCCCATCGAATTTTTAAGTAAATCGAGTAAGTTTCATAGGCAATCAAATATATTGTCCTTTCAAATATCTTTATAAAGTTTTGATTGAGCCTGTACAATCATTTAATTTATTCTGCTTCTTCATTTTCCCTTTCCTTCCAGCTTCTACTGGCCTGTATCATACATATATTAGTTAATAGACCAAGTGAAATGGTTAACTGGTAAATAAGTTAGTAAGAACGAGGTCAAGAAGATAATAACTCCTGCTGCTAATGCCAGCTACATCATCGCAAATTTTAAATAACACCACACCTGCAAAATCGATAAAGCAGACAAAAATGCACTTTCCAAAACGCATTTCACCATCCAAAGAAAGCCACAATTTTCACCTGAAAATAATTTCTTCTGGTCTCTGCATGTATACACATGTATTTATATTTACAAAGTGTGGATCCTACTGCACACAGTCTTATATACTGCAATTTTACTTACCTGTTTATCATGAACACTTCCTCCTATTTTTCAAAAAATGTATTTTAATGAACGCACAATTTTGTGTGTTCGTTAAATACTTTGTGGAGTTTGTATAATCAGCTTTTGGTTCTCTAAGCTAGTGGAGGTAAATTATATTGAGAATGAGATGGTTCCATAATACTTGCTAGGATAACTAGAGTTTGCCAAATATCATCTGCAATGTAGGGAAGTTAAAAGAAAAGAGAAACGTTGACTATAAACAGATAGTTATTGAATTTTTTCTCCCCACAGAAGAAATTTATTGGTTATCATTGCTTTGATATTAAATAGTTAAGAAGATTTTAGCAAGTTACCTAAAAGTCTTAAATTAAAGATTGATTGATTAATATTTCTATGTAATTTCCCCCATTTCACTTCATCAATATGGCCCTGCAGGCCTTTTCTCTCTTACATCATTATGCATTGACCTTTCCATTGTTAATGCTTCTATTCTATGCCTGAGTAGAGAGAATTTTTTCCTCTTTTCCGAGATTAGCTGCAAAGAAAATTTATGTGACATTCAAAAGAATGATTTCCAACCTACCCTTTCAAATGCCTCTCTGACATCAAATGATGTAATTTGAGCTACATTAATTTTAGGGCATATCTATATTTGCATAATACAAATTTTATTTTAATGTACTTCAAAATATGCATTGTTTGAAATTAATGCAATATTTTTTGCGAAACACACTGAGCCACATTGTTTACTTACTCTATCACAGTATACTTTGAATTTCATGGTTATTAAAAAAATGAGTCAATATGAATATTGTAAGCTTTATTCACTCTATCCCATCACCAGCATTCAAATTTTCTCACTAAGGGCCATTTGTTGACATTCAGAGCACCTGACAACATTAAAAGTATTTTTAATACAGACTTTATGAACAATAATATTGTGTAAGTCCAAGCTTCTCAATATCTCTTGTATATAACTTTATTTTTTTAGAATGATAAAGGGAATTATGTGAAGTAGGAATTCCTGACTGCATAACTTAGCATAAATGTAGGTTTAACAAATTACATGTTTCTTTACTGATAGTACTTCTTGGAGCCACTAAAGGAATAACAGAATAAGAATAAATAAGGATAGAATAAGTTTCCCTCTGAATCTCAAAAAGGAGGCAATATTCCCTCTTCTCTAGCCATTTACCAAAAAACTCTATTCTTACATCATGATGATGACTTTTCCATATTTTCTAACTACATTTCTAGTATTTTAGACATTTTAATTTTTCAGTCATCAGTTTGATTTTAGGCATCCGAGCTGACATGGTAAGAATATTGTTAGTTGTAGGACAGAAAAATGGACTGAGGAAAACTAAAGGGGAAAGATCCAAATGTGCATCAGAGAAGACCTTCAGGCTGAGAGTGTCCCAGTGGGTGTGGCATCATGCGACTATCCCACCAATGGTTCACCAGGTCTCTGCTCAGGCCCGGTGTGAGATAGTTCCGAGTTCAGAGCAGCTTAGGATTTGTTTATTCACTTCCTTCTTTGAAGGATTAACCCAAATATGATCATTTCTTGCTGTGTTCACCACCGTAGTTTCAGGTGAAGCATCCACCGTTTCTCTAAGTTCTGCAACGATAGTCTCTTCCTAGGTTTCTGGACTTCCATCATTGCTCCCCAGCATCTACTCTGGCCAGTTATTCCTTTAAAATGTAAGTCACCTCCAGTTTGACCCCCTAATGGCTTGGAGTTAAAAGCAAAACCTCTGTCATAGCCTACAGACACGTGAATGATCAGCCCTTGCCCTCCCCATCCCCAACCTTATCTTTACAAACGTTCCTTCTCAGTCTTGCCTCCGACTTTTCCTCAAACATACACTGCTAAGCATGCTCCCATCTCTGTGTCTTTGCCCTTGCAGTTCTCTCTGCCTCCCCAAACATTGGCATGGCTTGTTAACTCACTCCTTTCAGAGGGTAAGTGGATGAACGAATACCTTTTAAAAATCATACAGTTGTCATCTTCCGTGAGGGGAACTGGCCTGTGTGATAGAGTAGACTGCACTGCTTATTTGGCCTTAAATGATATAAATTAAAAGTTCAAAAATGATCCATACATAAACATGAAAAATATTAAGGGAAGCAAAGATAGGAAAAAACCCTAAGTATCCTGTCTTCCACTTGGGATTGCACAGATCATGAGAGACTGAGAGACAAATGTGATTGCTCTTCCAGTTTTCTTTCCCTTTTTTCTCTTGGTTCATAAAAACCACTGTGGCAGAGCACGAAACGATTCTGGGGAGCTTCTACCATAATCTCCCTATTTTCAAGGTATCATGAAACTCAGAAACTGAAGTGATTTTCCCCCAAATTTTGTAGCTCCTGTTAGAAGACTTACAAAGAGGATGCACATTCTCTGCCTCCCAATGCAGTGTGCCTCACACTACCCCAGATGTTTTACGTTTTGGGCAGTAAAATGAAATATCTAGAGGCACATGTATTGGCCATGGGGCCATAATTGTATCTTCAGAGTAAAAATGAGATGAGTATTTGGCTAGATTTCTTTGTTTGGGGCTGAGAAAAAAAAAAAAATCTGCTAAGCTAAGCATTTTTTCTTCTTGCAACTTTAGTAACATCTTCCAAAATGGCTTCCAGCTTTGCCTCATTTTCCACAAAAACTTCAAGCTCAAGTAGAAAAGTACATGAAACTGCTAAAGGGGCTTACAGTTGTTTCCTTCCCCATATCAATATTCTTTATGGAACGTGGTTTCAGTGAAAAGTCTATACATCCCTCCGGCAGATGATGCCCAAACCATGAAGCCACGTTTCATGAATAACTTCTGAACATAAAGCACACTATTTTCATGTGTAAGATACTCCTTAAAGCAACAGAGAGTTTTAAAAATCAGAACGAATTTCTTTCTGAGCAAACGCATGGCTGCTTTTGTGCTTTTCTTTCCTAGTCCCATGAACTTTTGCTGATTTTATATTTCAGCTTTTAAGAAAATGCTCTTATGTACAGTTATAAATGTTCTTGTTTTTTTAAAGTATAGTGTTTTTTTAAAAAGTATAGTGTACTTAATTATATAGCACATAACCAGTTGTTATATTCTTTTCTTCTCTTAGAATGCTTCTGGAAGCCATAGTCCAGTACAGGGGCCCTCTCTTACACCTCCGGCTAAGGTGGGACAGAAAAATACCAGAAATATGAACTTAAATAACCTTTTCCAGATGTGTTTATAAACAAAAACAAACTGGAGGGCATAATGTATTTTGTGTGAAAAAAACTTGATGAATTCTAAAAATAGGCCAAGAATAATTATTTCACTTGTGGAAGGTCCTTACTGGTTTCCTTAAGATGGTGTCATTTTCTTTCCATTTTCCCTCTTTCTAGCTACTCTTTCTAGCAGGATTATAATAGGGAAGAATAAAGTTTAAAGTAGGAAAAGGGGCATGCTCTACACACCTCTTTGCAATGATCAGCTTGCACAGAAGCAGATTAATTTCTATTTTCAGAAACCTTTATATATATTGGTTTTCCTATGAAACTTCCATGAAACTCATTTAGCATCACCAGCATTTTCATCCACATACCAAGTAAACAAAAGTAGCTGCTCCTGTGGAAAATCAGTTGTGGTTTGAATGAGGTATGTCCGCATATCCCCAGCTGCCAAGTTGAGCCATTCCCTTCCTCGTCATTTCAGTATTCCCCGTACTGGCCACCTAGCAGTTTCTTTTGATCTCTTAAGCTAATCTGCTATGTTGCTATTCCTTTGGTCATAACTTAGTTTCACAATAATACTTTGGCTTTTTCAACATTTATTTGCAATGTATGTATATAGAATGGCTGTCCTGTACCCAATAAGTACCCAAAATTATTACCAGTAGAGCTAAATAAATAAAAAATATTGCCTAATTCTATGAACTGTACAACACACACACGCACACACATGCGCGTGTGAGTACTAGCTGGTCAAACCCACTGGGGATTTCAAGGACAGAAGTCAGAGACCTGGAATGAGGCACAGACCACCTGCTGAGGGGAATCTTATTTGTGACTAATTACTAGTTCCTAGACTTTAGTGTTTACATTCTCAGTTGGGAAGCTATTACCAAAACAGGAGATTGAGGGGTGCCGTATCATTCAGTTTCTCTCCCAATAATTATTAATTTTGGCAAAAGATACCTCTTCGTATTAAAATTTAAAGAAGAAAGAAAGAGGATTGGCATTTGAGAAAGAGTCCTACGAGGCAGAGTGAAACCTCTGGGGTGCTCCACACGGAGTTCACAAGATAAAACACTTGAGTCCAGGCTTGGTTTTGTGGTTATGTTCCCATTTTGTTCTTGCCTCCCTTTTTTCCTTCTTTCTCATTTTCTTCGTCTGTTAATGAGAGTTTTCTACTTTTCTTGAATCAGAAAAAGGTGTGCTTGTCTTTTATTTTTAATTTCCAATGTAGTCAGAAAGGTCAGAGACATTTTAAAATAGCAGTTCTCGGGAATACTTGGGGGCTGTTAAAATCTGTTACTTCACAGAGATTCCACCAGGATCACCACACCTTTTACTTGATGACTACTCATAAAATGAAATAACCATTTCCTCCCACCCCCCATTTTATGCGATGGGGGAAAAGTATCAGTGAGAAGATATGGGTTCTAAAAGGTCTAGGTTAGAATTCTATGGAGACTATAAACACTGACACATGGTAATCCATTTAGCTACCAGATCAAATTCAGAAAGGTCACACTAACCTTAGGGGGTGGAGGGATTGAGCAAAAAGGAAAAAGGACTCATGGACATGGACAACAGTGTGGTGATTGCTGGGGGCAGGGGAGTGTATGAGGACTAAATGGTAATGGAAAAAATACAATAAAGATCAAATAAAAAACAAATAAAATGAAGGAAGAAGGTTGTCCTTATTTCAACGCTCCCTGGTAAGTATTATATTGTGTCTCAAATGCATGTTGATCCATCCTGTCTGTTAAAACTGGCTCATTTTTCTCTCTGAAGTTTCCTCCCTTCTGGGGAAATGACTGCAGAGGTTAGTCATCTTCTCTGAGCTTTCTTGCTCACCCTTGAAATCTATTCTTTGGCTTCTGATCTGTGGATGGGCACACTTAGTGGAGTAAGGTTAATTGGAGTGAAGCTTTTGAACAACTTCCCCAAAGATCTTTAAATCCTCAAACTGTAGTACAAATAGGTGATTAATTTCTGTTTTCTCCAGCTCACCATCTGGACAGCTTTCAACTTTTGGCTCCAGTTTTCAGTTTTAAAAAGAAAGCATCCAGGTGTCATCTTTGTCTTTGTTTTTGCTTGTTTCCTCAATAAAAATGTATACTTGCTTTATTTTGTGCTATGGTCCCTCATCCTATCTCTTTCTAATGACACAAATGATGGAAACTTTTGACAGCAGGATGCATGTGGGCCCGCAGCTGCACCACCTCCGCCAGTCTCTGGGCTGACGTTGGTGCTGGTCATCACAGAGCAGTGAGCTACATGCAGCCACTCTGGGTACGGAAAGAGTAGAAGGAAGGGGGAATGGGAAGCACTGCCTGTTAAGTTCCTACTGTGCTAGGCATTGTGATCATGTTTTATTCCTAAAATTGTACTTAGTCTTTTTACAACGCTTTATGTTAGCTTGTCCTCACATTATAGATGCTAAAATTAAAGATCAGATAGGTCTGTGTGATACCAAAGCCCATGGCATGAAGCCATTATTTCTGGCTCAGAAAGGGGACGTTATGGACTGAATGTTTGCATGCCCCCCAAAATTCACATTGTCAAATCCCTAGAACCCAGTGTGATAGTATTTGGAGGTGGGGCATTTGGGAGGCAATTGGAGCCTCATGTGGGAGTAATGCCCTTAAAGGAGAGAGAGCAAAACCTTGCTTTCCCTCCCCACCCCCAGTTGCTCCCACAAAGGAGAGATCTTGCAAGCACACAGAGAGAAGGCACCGTCTGCAAGTCAGGGCGAGAGCTCTCACCCAAACTCAGCCATGTTGATGATACTCTGACCTCAGGCCTCCAACCTCCAAAACTGTGAGAAAATATATTTCTGTCGTGTAAGCTACCCAGTCTATGGTATGTTGTTATGACAAACCAGTCTGACTAAGACAGGGGATTTCCTTCAAAATATTTTTAGAAAAAGTAGAAATAATCTGTGAGACTGCAGTTCTATTCCCAGAAACATGGAGGAATGTGCAGAGTGGTTACAAATGTGGAAGAAAATTTTTTTCACAAAGAGTGTTTCTAAATGCATTGATTTGATGCCAGGAAATTAAGAGAAATCTTGAGATACCAGAAAGCTGCAGGGGAGGATCGCAGAGGTGTGAAAACGCTGAAGGAAGCTTTTGCCCTCAGGCATCTGCCAATCCTTGATGGTCTAGAAAAATTTTCACTGACAGGAAACTGAGGTGCCAACCAGGGCCCATCCATGGAGAAAGGTCAGATCAGAGACTCAAAAATAAAGCCAAGGCTAGAGAGAAAATAGCTATGGAGGCTAAACTTAAAACACACATGGCATGCATGCACATCATGGGGATGATTACAAGTCTTCACCTTGACTCTACGCAAAAATGGATACAAATATAGTCTTCCCTATGATTTCCTAAACACCCTGTGCAGGCGGAGGCCAGAGAAATCACATTAGCTGTACACATTCTTCGCCTCCTCATACCCAACAGAATACAAAGTAGAAACTTGCTTCGAAGTATTTCTGAGTCAAGCTTTAGTCAACTTGCGTGGCTGTTATCATGGTTCTGAATGTCAACACCTGGCAAGCTGAGATTAGGGCAAAGAACCATGCTGGGCACCTGAAAGAATGGGAGTGAAGAAAAGGTGG
This sequence comes from Anoura caudifer, assembly GCA_004027475.1. NCBI lineage: Eukaryota > Metazoa > Chordata > Mammalia > Chiroptera > Phyllostomidae > Anoura > Anoura caudifer. The sequence goes on along the minus strand of PVKU01002932.1, from coordinate 118,988 downwards.
AATGGAGGTACAAATTAATGATCTCGGTAATGTGCCAGATGCTCTTTGCTCGCCATCCTATTTAATTCTCACATCCACCTATGAGATAAGCATTGGCTTCTCCATTTAAAGATCGGGTGACTGATATTCAGAGAATGTAGATCACTTGCTAAGATACTCACAGCAAGAGCATGGTGGAGCCACAGTGGTAGTCCAGTTTGTGGTATCCGAAGTTTTTTTTATTTATTTTCAACAAAAGCCATGCCTCATGATAACAATTGTAAAGTGTAGACTAAAGCTCCACGAAGGAGGAATTTATATTTTGCATGGATATCATTAAGAGTTAAGTGGGTTTTTTGTTTGTTTGTTTTACTTCCATATTGTCCTCAGGCAACACTGGAAAAATCTTTTAAAATTCCAGGGCCTCTGGAGGTCATTTTAGTGGCCTTGGAAACTGTAAAAAAAAAAAAATTATTGTGAACAGGGTTTTTAAATTGTTTCTTGGCACAGATTGAATAATCAAGTGCAATGAGTTTAATTGATTACAGAAGAACGTTCCTTTGAGCTGATGCAGCAACTCCTTTTGGTCTGTTTGCGGACCTAAATGTGAATTGAGGCAATGACTACCCATGTTAGCTTTTGCTCTTGGAGAAGTCTTCAGTGGGAAAATTGGAAATGCTTAAAGTAATGTGAGTTGTCTCTTGAAGGATGCTTTCCACATATGTAAAAAAGTGATTGCCTCTCTGTAGCCTTCCTGTTTAAATCTTACCTTGATTCTATTTTCGCAGTCTTAGATTTTGACTCCTTTAGTCAAGGCATGATTAAGACCATGCAGGTGCTCACGCTCCTCAGCTCTGTCACTGAGTAGTTGTGTGGGCTTTGCCAAGTTGTCGCACCATCTTGTCTCGGTCCTGTCCCTACTGTTCTAAAGCAATAACTACTACTTCATGTAACGCCATCATGATTTCAGAAGTTAGTATGTCAACACATTACCTAGAACATGGAAGGCAGTCAACAAATATTCGCTGATATTATTAGCAACACTAAAAATAACATTCAACATTTCTTGAATGTGATGACAACATCTCACAGTTTGTGGATACAATTCTTGGGCTGGCCGCTGGTAATTCTTTGCAATTTATAGGAATGAGAGAAATTACAAAAACTGAAGGTAACAAAAAAGAGGGAACCCAAAACTACATTCCAGCAAGCTGTCCGTGTGCAGGAACTGCTTGGAGTGGCGCCTGGGCCTTGCATGCCATTTACCTGCTCCGTGTTCCCGCCTGACTAGGGTGAGGCCTGGCTTCCTCTGTTAGTGCACCATAGGCTGCTGTAACAAAGTACCACGGACTGTGTGGCTTTAACAGCAGAAATGTGTTGCCTCACAGTTCTGGGGGCTGGAAGTACAAAACCAAGGTGTTAATAGGGTAGTTTCTGTCCAAGGAATGTTAGGGAAGAGTCCCTTCGAGGACTCTTTCCTCGGCATGTAGATGACCATCTTTATGTTCACATGGTGTTCTTTGTATGTTCACATTGTCCCCCTATGTGCCTGTCTTTGTACCCAAATTCCCCCCCTTTTATGACACTGTTATATTGGGTTAGAGCCAAACCTAATGACCTAATTTTCACTTGGTTACCTCTGCAAAGACTCCGTCTCCAATAAGGATATATTTTCAAGTACTAGAGATTAGGATTTTAACATATTAATTCAAGGGGCCACACAATTCTACCCATAACACCCTGCCCTGCGGCCTCCATGTCCTCCTAAGGTGAACAATATATTCACCCCATCCCAATATCCCCCCCGAATCTTAATCCCTTCCAGCATCAACTCTAAGAACACAATCTCGCTTAACATGATCTAAACCAGGTATGGATGGAACAAGAAGTATGAATCATGCCGAGGCAACATTCCCTTCCAGCACTGAGCCTGCGAGGCAGACCCCCAGTGACAGTCAGGGCTCAGAGAGAATGTGTACTAAGGTTAACAGGTTCAAGCAATAGCCCATAAAGAAGCTGCGTGTTCTGATTTTTAGGCTCGATTTTGGGGGGTAGCATAGATATCTCTTTTCTCCTTAAGACATTTATTACAAAAATTGAAGATAGGAGGGAAAAAGAGAGATACAGGAAACTATATACTGACAAGCCTTATGTGTATGTCTAGAGGAATCTTCCTGCAAGGAGATGTGGAGTCTCAGAGGAGAAGTGACTCTCCAATCACAGGCCGGATGATAAAATTATGGAGACTTGTAGATACAGGGAGTAGTTTTGCAATGAATAGAAGAAATAGTCATGTAATTGTAAAGTACCTAAAAATCTCAAAATCTAACTCATATAGCACTTCTTTCTGAGCAACCCAATTTCTTACAGAAAGTACCAAGTCTCCCTAATATATAATTTTGCCCACATAATCACCCTGGAAGCATTTATGTAATCAGAAGCAACCTCTGGGAATGGAAACTGGAGTCTGGAAGTGAAACTCAAGAAAGATTTCATCATTGCACAAACAATTTCAAATTAAGCACTAATCAGAGGGGAAAATTAGGTTTATTCACAGGGGCCACTCAAAATAACCCTCTTAATAATGCAGAAATTGGCTGTAGCTAAAGTCCCACAAGTCTAGACACAAATACATTTAAAATAAAGCAAAGCAGTCAATATAAAATGTAGCAAATACAAGAAGTCAATGTAAAATAGATTTCCCAGTTATGAGAAACATGGTTCCAGGATTGTAAGCAAACTGCTCAGGAAAAAAGTCTGTGATTTAGCAGAATTTTAGACTTACAAGAAACGTCTTTGCTTTTATTAAGTGTCCTGATCTTAAAATGTTATTTCATTATTTCCCTTTTCTAAGCGGGACAGATGCTGACCAAAACCAAAAGGGTCACTAGGCACTGAGGTCGCATTTTCAAGGTTAAAACAACAACAACAACAACAAAAAGTAATCCAGAATAAAGGGGGAAAGAGGAAAAAGAAGGACACAAAATAGTAGTAGTCAGTCTCCCTGGGGTGTCATTAAACTCACTTGGCATTGAATTTGGAGAGACTCTGTGGAGCATACACGGAATTAACAGACTGCTCCGCCCTGTTTTCTGTTACCCTCAGCCCAGACCAAGTCCTGAGACACAGGCACCTGTGGCTGATTCAAGTGCAGGTTTTCTGGTGAGAGGGCCTGGCTTCCTCACTGTGGCGCAAGTGACTGTTAGTAACATTCTCACTCAACATAGGTTTTCTGGCTCTGCCCGTTCCCTTTTCATCTTCCTTCTCCTTTCCCACTATCTCTGTTTTTGCTCCTTCTTCCCTGTCTCTTCGTGCCTCCCTCATTCGAGACCCTTGCACCAACAGTGTTTATTCCTGCAGATGGCCAGAGAGGATGCTGACCTCTGCCTTTACTCATGAAATTTTCAAACACACCTGCTCCCATGCCTTGCAAATGAGCCCTCTCCAAACCACTAGTCACACGAAGGTGCTCTGCATCACTAGCTGGAGAATATCTGGTCTCCAGGCAACCAGAGAGGAGCAGTCTTTCTTCAGAAAAGATACTAAGTGCTCTCTTGCCCTGAAAGCCCTTTAAGTTGAAGGGAAGGGGTCCAAAGAGATTGGAACCAAACTTTGCAAGCTAGACCAATTTTCCCTGTTTCTGAGTGATTCTAAGAAAAGAAGAGAGTAGCCGAAGTGGATATCAACTCTCAGTCACCAACACATGAATAATACAAAAATGTCAGAGGCAAATAATTGGTCTAAAGCTGCACTGGCCAATTTGATACTCATTAGCCACATGGGGCTATTCAAATTTAAATTAATTTAAATTTAGTTAAAATTGAGTTCCATTTCTTAGTCACAATTGCCATATTTCAAGTTCTCATAGCCCCGTGTAGTTGGTGGCTACTACATTGAACCGTGCAAATACGCAGTGTTTCCAGCAGCACAAGAAGTTCCATTGAATGGTATTGGGAAGGCCTGCAGGTGCAGAAAAGGAGATGCAGAGAGACAGAGACAGAGAGAAACAGAGAGACAGAGAGAAAGAGAAAAAAAGGGAGAAGAAATGAGGAGACAAAGAGAAAGACAAAGAACAATAAAAAGGAAAGAAAAACAGGAAGAGAGTAAAATTGCAGGTCTGAGACTGATACTTTTTCCTCTAGGCTCTAGACACTCTGAGAGTCATAGGAATAAGCCGTTAAGGGCAGCACACTTTCCCAAATATTTAATTTTAGAGGTTGTCCTGGCTGTGAGCAAAATGAGTATGAAGACCCACCTATTCTGGGAGGCTAGAGTTCTCACAGGCAACCAATTAGTGGTTTTGACCTGACCCTACTCATTGTCATTTTGAGTTGCCTTGCAGTCTACCAGTGAGCATCGTGTATCACTCCTCACCTGCTCCTTTCTCTAAATCTGGGAACAATTCTGGCAATGAGGCTGGAACAGCAAACGTATTAGAAGTGAAGAGCATCACTGAGAATTTAGAGACTGTGTCTGGTTTGGAAGAACCCAAGGGGACTTCAAGAAAAGTAATCAGAGTGAGTAGGAAAGGATGCATAATGCAAAGTGTTCCCTCCAGGAACTTTTACTTCAACAAGAACAAGAGCATTTCCCCGAAGGACATGAATAATGTCAAATGTAACTCTTCACCAGGCTTCTCCAAGGCACCAAATGGGCCTTTAAGCCACACATTCTTGTAGATTTAACAATGGATTCAAAATAGAAACTGTAAATTTGCCTTTTGCTTTTCTAAATTAGCAAGGAGAAGCAGACATTGCTGGGTTTGTTGTGTGGCTGGACTGGGATATCAGCTTATAAATCAATGAGAAGCTTGTACAAAACAGATCTGCGACAACTTGGAGGTTTCAGCATTTTTGACCCCCTGTTTTATGTGAGAGGACTCAGAGGAGAGCTTCTGGCCACCTCTGAAAATATCTACAGCAGACATTTGTAGAATATAGGCGTATCTTACGAACAAACAACAACAATAATGATTTAATTTCCGTTTATAATCCCTTAGAATTAATGAACCTACAAGCACATCTTAACCATTCTGTCAGAGGTCCAAGTGTGAACCACCCCGTCACCCCACACACTGCTGTGAGGGGAACTAGCCTGAAAGCTCTTCCACTCTTTACCTCTGAACCTCCCCTCCCCAAACGCCACTTCTGCATCAATCTTTCCATTCTGTGTGGTTTTCCAAGGAGGAGCCCTGTGACCCCAAATTGCCAACAGAAACCCCTTGCTACAGACATTACTACCATTCCTAGACAAAATATCTCTCCTGTTCCCCACTAATTTGGGACCCTAATCACTTAACACCTTTAAGGAACAATTTCCCAACGCTGAGCATCTAGACCAGAATAGTGAGGTTAGAGCAGAACTTGAGCCACACTTCCTGGGTGTGAATTCTTTGTTCTGCCTTTTAATGCGTGTGAGAAAGTTATTCAAGCTCTGTAAACTTCAGGTTCCTCCTTCCTAAAATAACATTCGGAGGATGGGACGAGTTAACATTACTAAAGTACTTAGAACAGTGCTAGTAGATAGATGGACAGACAGCAAGAAAGACAAATGTTTGGGAGGTAGTGGGGTAGCACAGTCGAAGTCTGTCATTCATCCTTCATTCGCGTATCTCTTACAGGAAAGTCACTAAGGATACAAAGGTAGCTAAGACATAATCCATGCACTTAGGAAACTCAACGTTTAATGGGAGACAGACATGTATAATACATTATAATGGCTGTGGTAGAGTCAGATACTAATTGCTTTAGGAGTTCAGAGGAAGAAGTAATTAATTCTCCCTGAGGGTTTGGGGAAAGATTCATGGATGAACCTGTGTTGGCCCACAATTTCAATGCATTCCAGAAGCTACTGGCATTGAAGACAAGTGTCGGTCAGTGAGGACCATATACAACATGCCTATGGATGACCCCTAGCCAAGTGTAGTTCCCTCCCACACACAAGGTTGCTATACACACATATCCTCTGCAAGCAAACTGGCCCTTTGCCTTGCTTTTGCCATCAACACTTGAACAACGAATGCTTGTCTCCAGGACCGTTACTTTCAAAGCAGCTTTCATGTTGAGCAGTCAGTTGTTAGAGCCACAGTGAGCCAATCACTCAGGTTTATGCATGCACAAATACACAACTGTATATGTACATGCACGTACGTATGCATACATACATGCGTAAGTAAACAATGTACGTACATTTGTACCAAGTAAATATGCATGCATATATATATTAAGCACCTGAGTGGGTAGCTCTTTATAGGTCTCAAAGGATACAAATAAGTAGGATGCCATAAAAAATTCTCAATATAGTGAAAACATAGCATGTCATTCCATAGGCACTGATGGAACAGGGGGTAGGTTTTATCTGTAATACTGCCTTTAGCTCAAGCCACTACCGAGAAAGTCAGAACATACATTATGAGATACCCCAGTACGCTCCACTTGCAAGTACTGTTACCACCAAGTAGCCAATAGAAGAGCAAACAGAAGGAACAGGTATTAGACGTAGTATGGTCATTGTGCACATCCTGTGACTATCAGGAAGCCATGTTCTTTTAGCAATGTCATCCTCAAGGTCTACGCTGTTTACCCAGCCTTATGGACCAGAATAGATTTCTCTTTAGGGTTTATGAGTGTGGAAAGAATCCTAGTTTGGGGCGTCAGGAAATCCACATTCTAAACCAAACACAGCTACAAAACTAGTTGAGTGCCTGCGGCCATTTCACAGCTTTTTATTTCCCCATTTAAAAATTAAGAGGTTGGCCTAAATGATCAGTAAAAAGGATTTTCAATTCTGATCTTATCGTAAAGACACGCAAATTGCGCCTTTTTTGCATTTCTCTTCTTCCCCAGGCCACCTCTCCTCATTTTACTGCCTAGCCAACGCATTCGAACTACCAATGCCTGTGGGAATAAAGAAAGTCATCTTGGACTTCTAAATGTTGGCCAACTCAAAGTCTGTTCATGTGTTTATTTTCAAATGTATCTTGCTTGTGAGAAAAATAGGAATTTGGGGGGTCCAGGGGGCAGAATGCTGGGTTGAGTGATATTCCTCCCAAATTTATTTCTTGAAGTCCCAGACCTCAGGACTTTAGGAGGTAACCACACTTGGAGATAAGGGCTTTAAAGGGGTCATTAATTTCAGATGAGGCCAGTGGTGTGGGACAATAAACCAATAGGACTGGTGTCCCTGTAAGAAGAGGGAGAGACACCAGGAAATGCACAGCACAAGCAAAAGGCCGTGTGAGGACACAGTGAGCAGGTAGCCGTCTGCAAATAGGGCCTCAGGGGCACTTGCGCCTTGATCTGGAATTGCAGCCTCCAAACTGTTAAGAAAATAAATTTCTGTTGTTTTAGCCACCCGGTCTGTGGCCTTTTGTTAAAGCATTCCAGTAAATGTAAAAGACAAAAAAGGAATTAATATCTTCTGAATCAGATTCTTTAAACAGCATGATTCTGTGTACATACAAATTTCACAAATTACCAAGAAGCCCAGGAGGTGGGAATCCCCAAAGAAGTGATTTCGGAACACAGAATGGTCCACCCACCTACCATTTGAATTTGAAACTATGTTCTTGCCTTTATAGAGCTTGATACAGCACCATGAATTCTAAGAATCGCTTTGGGGAGAGGTGTGCAAAATGTCTGAATAAGTAGGCCTGCGTACGTAGTCATCTCCCAAATGCTTAACTTCCTCGAGATGTAGGAACTGGCAGCGTTGTGAGGCACTCTGGACTAAAGGAAAGTATTACATCAGAAGATGATCTTATTCATGTGCTTTGAAATCCCCTAAGAAAAGCTGTCCTCCACAAGTACAGCTTTTCTTTTCTTCTGGCAAACTTTGTCTTAGCAAGTTTTATTCAAATCATCTGAGCTAAAGCGCAGTTGTGACTTGATTGATACTTACTTCCAAGTGGAAACCACTGCAAAGTTTCTCTTGCATTGATTAGTATCTTCCAGCTGCCTAAAAACCACAATGAGTTCACGATGCATTAGGGATCGCATCAGGGGGTTATTTATGGGTGAGGAGCATGCTTATTGCTACCTCCATTGTGCTATGTGTATGTCAAAGGCTCGGAGACTTATTATAAGGCCCTTCTCGGGCATTATTCCCACCCAGAGTGAATGACTGTTTCTGATTAGTCTTAAATTAGCTTATCTGCAATTTATTTTTTTTTTTACATAGGAAGCATTCATGTGCTTCCTTATAAATAAGAGTTTACACTTATCCATCACCATGTCTTGCCGTAAATCTGAACAGAACTGCCTGTGGGCCTGAGCGGCAGCTTAGTCACCAGCATTAATGGGTGACCTAATGTGCTCATCGCTGAGGTGTGAACTCAATCAGGTTCTTATCGGGCTCCACCACTGAAATAAATAAGTAAGCAAGATGCTGAAAAATAAATGGAGCTCTATCTTATTCAAGATGTTACCTGCATCTGCTGAGGGAGAATCCAAGGTGATCAGCTCTGTTGTGGAGTTTGTTCAGGGGTATTAAAAATTGTAGTGCTCTCTCTCTGCTTGAGAAGATAACACAGCACAGAACCAAGACCCCCATATCTGATTAGAACTCACACAATGGAAAGTAAATGCTGAATTCCAAGGATTTGAGCTAGGTGGCAAGCCTAGGTTTTATCATGGACATAGTGGTTTTTAATGAGTGGGAATAAATAGGTGGAATAAAAATGCAGGAAAAAAAAACACATAGAGGAATTAAAATGATTATCTGTTCTCTGAAAGACGTTATTCCATTTCCCCTAAATCAAGACACGCAGCTTGGTCTGTGAGTGCCACTGAGTAATCAATAATCAAGGGCAGAAATGCTTTCAATGCCAAAAGCTTCAAAAATGAGAGAAAAGGATGGATAGAAGAAAAGAAATGGAGAAATAGAGAAGCCAATTCTATTTTTAAATGATTCGTAAGGGCAGCTGTACCTAATGGAGGCTGACTGCCATGTCAAAAGGAAAAATTGGAAGAAAATAACAATAACAACAAAAGCATACAAAAATTCCTTTGATTACATTCCTTTGAAACATACAGCTTTCCAACTACCCTCCCTTTGAAACAGCTATAGCAGACTTTCCTAAGTATACACATGCAATCTAGTGAATACATTTTGGTTATTCTTGTCTTTTATTTCTGTTGGACTTGGGGCTGCACAGGTATCCCTCTAGGTTAATATCTCACTGTCAAGGATGGTGCCCCATAGGGAAGCTCAGTCGCTGCCTTCAGAAGTTCTTTCAGATCCTACCCCTCACTGTCAAAAATTCTGGCATCTTCTATTGGTTTTTCATTCCCTTTTATGTATCTTCCTTTTATTGTTTTTTTCTCTTCTTTATATATTTTCCCTCTCTCTCCTCCCGCTGTCCTTATTATATCACGTCCCACAGGTTCTCGGCTGTAGTTTTCTTTGTTTTCTCTGTTTGACTGGTAGCTTCTTTGACTCCATCTCAGCATCTTTAGTATTCTCTTTCAGCATTTGTGTTCCCTCTAATCAACACCTTTCTTGTTTAAAGCCATGGTGGGCTTCAGTTTGTCCTGTGGGCTATTTGCCTTATTGTGACAAGAAGGATGAATTGTCTTCTGCTTTTCCAGCCGACCTAAAGTGCGGCCATCCATCAACCTGGAGATGATTTCATATATTTAGGATGTCAGGGGCCAGAACGATACTAAATAAACAGTACTTGACTGAGAAGTTCCAGCACAATTGCTCTTACTCTCTGTGGAGGCCCTGTCCCTGGCCAGCAGTGTCTGCCAACAGGGAGATCAAATATTAATCAACTTCATTGTAATTGACTTAAACTCATAAGTATTTATGGATAATGTAGATTTCCCAGTGTGTTTAAGAGATGTCAATAAGAAAAAATACATATAGTATTTGTGTTTATGTCAACTTGTTGAACAGTTGATCATGAACTATTCATGACTGGGGGGGACTGACAATTCTCTACACAGACAGGTGTAACATGAATTGACTTTATTCTCAAAACTGGACAGTACTGCTATGACCCTGAAACATTCCAATGGGTAAGATGAGATATTTTATTTATTTGGTCAAATCCCAAGTAAGTAGTCATCTATGTAAGTGATTTCTATAGTACACATTTCTTTTCTTTTTAAAAAATATTTTATTCTTTTCCTCCCCAAAAGACTTTAAGTCAAGAGCTCAGGGGTCCATTTGGGGCCTGACAGGAGGGGTATGTGGATGAAAAACGATGAGGTAATTCTGTGGCAGAGACTGTGAAGTTAACAGTCTAGACCTTGTGCCAGACAGATGACACAGAAAAGACTCAGAGGGTTTTGTAGAGGCCACAAGAGAATAAGAAAGCACAAATCAGCATGGTCGTGTCATTAGGCCCTGATCAAGCCAAGAATAACAAAAGTTAATTGTTCTCAAATGTCAATTGTGGATGGCAACTGTAAGGTATGGGAGGAAAAGTAATTTTACCTCTACTGTCTAAGTTCTTGACTAAAACCCCTGCAACAAGAGATATATTAACAAAAGAGGAACAAAGAAGTTTTTAAACATATATACCTCATGTATACGTGGGAGATACCCAGGAAGAATAATTCCCCAAGCTGGCCTACACCACTAGTTTAAATACCATCTTCAGCTAAAAACAGAAAGCTAGAAGGAAGAAGGAGGCAGAGGGTCTAGTGATGGGGAAGTGACAGGAAAAGTGTGATAAAGGAGAGCAGGATTTCCTGTTTTAGAAAGGAAGACACTTTTACAAGTGGAGATTTCCTTTATAAATGTAAATATCTCTAACCATAGGGTAACTTTATTCTCAAAGCTTCTCCAGTGTCTACCATTTCTCAAACTAATCCACCCCAAGTAATCCCTATGCCAAAGAGGTATATTTTGGGGTGGCATATTCTGTTACTCTTCACAATAGTGCCCTGTGTACTAGATAAGGTCACTATCTTTCAATGGATACAGCCAATATAGTATTCTGAGACCAACACCAGGTCAGGGAGTCTGCTACTTCTACAAGGTCATGTGGTTCTCTTTCCCATGAACTCAAATGCTATTTTAGCAAAAAGAAGGGAGTCAATATGTGAGACACTTGCTGAGCATTTTGTCTGAAGAAACTGAATTATCCAAGAGATATGCATCAGAATAGCCCTGGTAGGCAGTTTAACTTTAAATAGGGTGAATGCTGAACTGAGCAAAAGCTTGTTTAAACCAGCATAGGAAATGTTGCACATTAGCCTCAATGACAAGGTACATTTGAGCAAAGAACTAAGCAAGCGGATGATGGACTGGGACTTGAGAATATGTACGTATGGGAGAAGTTCCAACGAGAGAAGAGCAAGGACAAAGGCCCTGATGTGGGGAAAATGATTGAAATAGTCAAGAAATAGCAAGGAGGCCAGAGTCACTAGAGTGAGCTGAGGGGAGGGGCTAAATAAGGAGACAAGGTCATAGAAACAATAGGATATCAAGATCTTGAAAAGCTTTTGGGGCCATTATGAGGACATTGGCTTTCATTCTGAGTAAAATGGAAGAACATAGATGTTTGTCCCATAGAAGTGATGTGATCTGCCTCCAATTTTAAAAAGATCACTTTAGACTCTAGGAGTTAAGTAAGGAAGGTAAGTGAAGAGATTGTTTAGGAAGATGCTGCCATAACCCAAATGAGTGGGTGATGGCTTGAACCAAGGTAGTTATTATGGAGGGGTGAGAATATTAATTTGGGGCATTTTAAGCTTGAGGTACTGACCATGCTTTTTTTCTTTTTTCTTTTTCTTTTGCATTTTTTATTGTTGTTCAAGTACAGTTGTCTCCATTTTCCGCCACCACTTTCCCCCGCCCCACCCACCCTCACCTCACACCCTCAATCCTTCCCCCCTTTGGTTTTGTCCATGGGTCCTTTATACATGTTCCCTGATGGACCTTTCCCTATTTTCCCCCATTATCCCTCTTCCCTCTTCCTGTCTGGTTCCTGTCAGTTTGTTCTTTATTTCAATGTTTCTGGTTATATTTTGCTCATTTGTTTGTTTTGTTGATTAGGTTCCACTTTAGGTGAGATCATATGGTATTTGTCTTTCACTACCTGGTTTATTTCACATAGCACATTGCTCTCCAGTTCCATCCACGTTGTTATGAAGGGTAGGAGCTCCTTCTTTCTTTCTGCTGTGTAGTATTCCATTGTGTAAATGTACCACAGTTGTTTGATCCATTCATTTACTGAGACACTTGGGTTGCTTCCAGCATGTGGCTACTGTAAACTGTGCTACTAGTGCTACAAATCTGGGGAAATCTGTATCAGAAAATCAGGTCTGGAAATCTTCAGCTTCTAGATGGTATTCTAACCCATAAAACGGAATGAGATTATCACAGGAGTGAATGTAAAGAGAAAAAATAAGGCATTGAAGGATTAAGCCCTGAAGTAATTCTTTATTTAGAGGCCAGGAAGATGAAGAGGAACAAGGAAACACATACATAAATGGTATCCACAAAAGTGGAAAGAATGCCGGGTAAGTCTTGGAAACCAAGTAAAGAAAGACTTTCAAGGGGGAGAAAGATGGTTTTGTTATCAGTGGAAGTAAAATTTTTGCTGTGTCACAAGAAAAAGAATTTCCTGAGACACACATGGGAGGATAGAGTTCTGTGGTAAACTTTCCTGATAATGTAAAATTAAGGGGACTCCCCTCCTGACTTCCCTGTGTCCCACCTCCATCTGTCTTGCTATGGAAAAGGTCCAATCTTGTCTTCAGCGGGGCCAGGATAAAGGCCGCTGCCCAGAGTTTCTGCTCCATGTTAAATTATAATCCAGCACAGCATCCAGCTAGCTTGGCATGTGTTTCCCACTGCAGTCCATTGCTGTGCTGCGTGCAGTATTCAGGCTCCCTCCTGGAGCCTGCGTGTGAAGTCTGCCTGGCCATGGGCCATGAGGCTGCTAAGGCCACGTAGCCATGGAGAGAACAGGTGAGTGCTCTGTGCAAGTACAGGTCATCAGGTGAGAAAGTGAGAGAGAGAGAGAGAGAGAGAGAGAGAGAGAGAGAGAGAGAGAGATTCTTTGTTCCCCTGGGATTACATATCTCAGGCCTGGAAAAGACCAGAAGCTTTTTCAAAATGACAAATCAATTTCCCAGGCTTTTCCAAGCTTTGATGGGTCCACACACTAGCTAGACTGACAGGCTTCTTTGGTCCAGAACGTCCCCTCTGGGCCCCCAAACAACCCAATACTGGGAGGGGGAAGGGAGGAGTATTAATTCCCTTGGTGGAAAAATGCTGTAATCCCCTTGGGTGTGAAGCTGTAGTTTCCTGGCTAAGCAAGCAGGCTTATGCTCTCTGGTTTATTAAGCTCAATGTCTAAGTCCCTTTGCTCTCCTTTTTAATTTTTTTACTAATATTAGTTAAATTCTAACAGTAACAGTATGATACCAAATGATACTGCTAGTTCTAATAAGATGAAAACTAAGAATTGATTGGACTTGATGACATAGAATCTGTCGGTGAACTTACCAAGATCCATTTTGATGCAGTCACTAGGATTTCTAATTGGAGGATATTCAAGAAGAAATAGAAGAGAAGAATCAGAAATGGCAAGTATTAATGTATATCACTCAAAATACTGTGCTATAAAGAACATAGAAATTAGGCCATAGCTAGTTAGATTAATGGAGTCAAGAAGTGTTTTTATCTTCAAGATCAGCACAGCGATAGCATACTGTATATTGGTGAGAATGATCTAGTAGAGAAGGAAGATTTTTATGATGCAGAAGAGAGAGGAAAGAACTGGTGAACAGGGTATGAAGAGATGACATATATTGCAAGCAGAAGGGTGAGCCATAAAAAGGAATCCAGACAGCTTATCTCTACAACAGAGAGAAGGCAAGTTCTGACATGCTCGCAATTTTCCAATATCTCATAAAGCATAACAGGGATTGCATATGCTGTTATTTTATTTATAAAGGTGAAGAAACTCACACACAGATTTTCAAAGGCTAAGGAGGCAATGAAGCGAAGTAGCTTAGAGTGTAGACTAAGTAGACTAAGTCCAAAGGATGAACCCAGCTCTGCCATTCTAAGCTCAAGTTTCGTAACTGCCAACAAGTTATGAGAATTATGTTAGATATTGAGAGAGCTGGTGATAGTGACAGAGAGCCTGGTGCAGTTGCTCAGCACTGTATATTCTCTTTTTGCCATGGTGCTTTGCCATGTTTCTCAGCTGTGGTTGCAGGGAGGTAGGGCCATCTGACCGAGGGCTGTCCATACGAATATGGACGGGGTGACAAACGTCAATGCCAGGCCTGGTCTTCTCTGCCTTCTATCACATTCTTTCTTCTGCTTCCCTCATCATTCTGCCAGCAAAGGGTGACAGCATTGGGCAATTTCGAGGCCCTAGAAGATGGCAGAGGCACTCACTGGATAGAGAATGGGTCCCTTCTGATTTGACACAAGCAAGAACGAAACTTTTATTACATTACCTGTTTTATTACATTAAACCACTGAGATCCTTGGTTTATTTACTAGAGGTACCAGAATTAATTAACCAATTCAGCAAATCCTTACTCAATGTCAAGTATCAATGTTAATGTGGTTAGCCCCATGCCACAACATTAAGTGACATTAGTGATCAGCAAACATTCAGGGTGCTTCATTCCTTCCCTAATTCTCTTCTACACCCCACACCTAGATGTTCTCATTTTGGTCTACTCTGCATGAGAAGCCACATCCCTTTCAGAGCATAAACCTGACTGTCCTAGGAAAGGAAGAGCAGAGTTAGAGCTTGTCAGGAACCCAATCTTTGAGCCCTCTTAGCAAACTCTGCTGCTTTTGGCTCTCTCCTTTTAAGTTGAAATGTTACCAGAATATCTGGTACTCTAAGGTTTATATCACAACTAGATAAAAACAACATTTCCAGCTACCATCCCTAAATTGGGACAAATGATGGTTGACATTTTTCAATTAGCAATATGATCATTGCTATCCTAAAATTTGTTTAATTTTCCAATTCATAAAGGATCCAATTTTCTTTCTTATACTTTTCTGCTTGTTTAATTAGAACATAACATTAGGAAAAACTCTTTAATATTCAAGAAGTATATCTTAAATAGCATCATGTCATGAATATTCCCCACTGTAAAGTCATACTTCTGCCTTGACCTTGTTGTCATTGTTTTGTTACATAAATTATTCAGCCTGCTATGTCTTATAGATTAAATATTCTAGAAACAAATTAAAAAGCATCCCAGTGGCTTAAAAATGTCAAGAAAGTCTTCTTTCCTCTGAATATCTCTTATAAAAGGGGAGAGTGAAAAATAACCCCACAAAATAGGTAAAGTGATTTGTTTAGAGATCAAACTGTCAAGTGAAATAAGCATGTCCCTCTTTAAAAAAACCTCATAACTCACTTCTCGTTGTTGAATTCAGATAGGTATATGCAACTTGCTCATTGATATGTGGAAGAATGAAAGCAATACTTCTTCTACCCCAGTACCACTGGACTTTTATAATCAGTGCAGGCTTCTAAAAGACACATTTTCCCCAGAAGGCAGCCTGCTCAAGCTTCTTTTGCCCATTAAAGAGAGTTGCCGGGAAGTCAGTATTGTCCCTGAACAGAGCTTTCCAACAATAGCACGGTCTGTTAGTGCGAGTCCTGGCCCCTAGAAGTTTGAGCTTAGAAGTTAGATGGCCAATTATGGCAGAAGCTATAAAAGGGTTCCTTAATTGAATCAAAAAGCCATTCATTCATTACTTCAAAAAAAACCTCTATTAAGCAACTAATCTGAGAATACAAACATACAAAGACAATATCCCTTGAGAAGCTACTAATACTCCCATTACATTTTCTCTTTGCCAGAAGCTGTTCTGATCAAGTCTTAACTTTACAAGTATTAACTCGTGTATTTCTCACAAAACCTCTATGAAGTTGGTCTTATTGTCATGCTTGTTTTATAGATGATAAATTAAGACCCAAAGAAATTAAAAAACATGTCCCAGTCACATAGACAGAAAGTGAGAGACGGCTTGAACGCAGTTACCCTGACTCCAAAGTTGGTGGTCCATCCCCTGACTCCTCTTCCTCGGGCTCTAAGGCCCCAACAGTGTACAAGGGTGACCGACTGAGAAAGACGTAATTACACTTCAATAAGTGTAGAGCAAAGACATGCACATAGGGTAAGGGTACTCATATCTAGCGGGATTTCCAGTTTGCTTTTAAATCCTTATGTCTGATCTTAAGATCAAACTAACTACAATGGGGAGAGCATGGAGTAGGTTTTTGACTATGTGATTTGTCCCAAATTTGTAAGATAGCATTGTTTTTAAACAGAGCAGGGCTCTTGCACCTGTGAGGAATGATACACGGCCTTCTCGCTGCACAATGCCACTCCCATACATTGCAACACTGTGTTCCATCGTGCAGACGTGCCAGGCACACTGCGCTATGTCCAGCCAGGTCTCTCTCCCAAGATCAGGAGAAACAGGCTCATTAGGCCATGACCTTAGGATTTTAAAAATACTAACAGTTTTCTTAAATAGTTCATTTAAATTCTGGGAGTCACTTTTACATTACAATGAGTTGACCTCAAGAGCATTATGATCAGCCATAGAGAAAATGACCTATTCTTCAGAGGCTCTAACAAATTGATTTCTCTAAAATGTAGTTGATTCTGGGGTTGTTTATAATCTCAACATAACTTCAACAGGCAACAATTGTAAAGCTCTCCCAATAATTATCCCTGTTATATGCATGTTCTACCTTTCTCTTTTGCAATCCCATGGCACACCCCGATAAAGCACAGTCTGCATTATTCAGTTCTTCCAAAATTCCCCTTTTCCTTAAAGATGGCTACAGGTAGTTCTGATTTGGAGACAGAGGCAATGAGTTCAGGGGTCTTTTTCTTCACAAATAAACCTCTCCATTTAAGAATAATAATTACCATGGTAACCCTAACAGCTTAGGAATTGTTCAAGCATGCAGTTTCTAGGGAGAAAAAAATCTCAGCATTTCTGAAGCTTGTTTAACCCTTTGAGGTTCAGTGTCTTTTTTTTTTTTTTTTTTTTTTTACGGCAGAGTCAATTTGTTTTAAGCTTTTTGTCCAAATGGATAAGAAACCTTTCCACTGGAAGCATCAACAAAGAATGGAAATGAATGAAGAATAATATATTTAAGAGTACTCTAATCTCACTTAAAAGAAGTGCAAGCCAAATACGGCCTCTGAAAAGGCATTCCGCTCGGACACAGGGATCGCCCGGCATCTCTCGGCGCTGCGATGAGGGATGAGTAATGACTGGCGCAGTCAGTGGGGAGGCCGTTCAGAGCCTCCTCTCCTCCCTATGTGGCATCAGACTCAAATCACGTAGGAAATGAGCAATCTTGGTAGCATAATCTGCCTGTAACTGCACCTCATGAGCGGAAGTCGGAGGCTGGAGTGGTTATGGCTTCTCTGCCTGCTTTTTCCTCTTACCTCACTCTGCCCAATGGCGTGTTGCCTGCAGCACCAAGTGTGAGAGCCGAATCGGAGCCTGAAACGTTTGCAGCAAGTGTCGTTTAATGAGAGCAGATACACACCTCCTGGAAAAGTGCAGTTCGTACCGAACAAACCCTGAATTGGGTTTGCACAACCATATTAGATTATTAGAAAGAACGCTCAGCTAATCTAATAGACTATGCATAAAATCTTTTAAAAACATTGGATATTCTTGCTAGCGTTGCTTATTAGCGGTTAGAAGAAGAAATTCTCACTCTGAATTCTTCTCCAGTACAAACCGCATTCTGTGGTGCATTTGTAAAACCAATTAGACTGGTATCAGAGGAAAAAATGGAAAATTATGCTGTCCATGTACAAGTGCATTCGTCTTGTTTCCCAGTAAACCTTGATTCATGGGACCCCTTGGTTAATATCTCAGAATATATTTTTCCTTATTTATTTTCCTTCATTGTTTGCAATTTCATGTATAATTTAAACTATATTGTCTGTGAACCATATAGCTCATCTGGCGAATTTGTTTTGTCAGTAAGATTACTTCTTCTTGTGTGTTTATTAAAATTTTAATATAAGTTTCACTGGTAGGCAAACCACAGTACTTTCGGAGAATTGTTTAGTACATGTTCTTCATGTTGATGCAGATGTAGGAAGGGAAGATAAAGGATGGAAATACACGATTTGAGCCCAGTATTCTAACACAAACTTGAAGGTGGTGATTAATAGCACTATTATTACTGTTACTGCTATTATTATTATTATTATTATTTTAAAATCATTTTCTTCTTTTAGGCAGTCATTCATGAAGGAAAAAAAATAAGAGGAATAGCCAGGCATTTTTTTTTTCCTTCACAACCCGTTTATCTTCCCATCAAATCTTGATGCTCATACTGGGCAACAAGCCTCTGAAAATAATGGTTTGTGGCCTTGGTAACTGAAGGCAAAAAGCAATATAACCATTTCCGGATCTCATGATGGGAATGAAATAAACTTCTGTCAGTACTTTTTATCTTCCTTCCCACTTCTTTCACACCTTCAAATCATTCTTCACTTTCCAGCCTTTAGCGTTGCACTTTATTATTTCTTTTTTCCAAAAATATTGTGCCAAGGTCCGTAGCCAGAGGAAAAGCTTGCAGTGGATGAAACAAGATTCTTTCTCAAAACTGCTTTGGGTGAGCTTTTTGCACCCCTTTGGCTTGAAGCCTCAGTGGCTCTGAATTAACGACACCAACCCACACAGCTTCAGTCTTCACGCTGAGATGACGATGGTCTGAAGAATACTTTCCCCAAATGACCCAGGAGTCCCTTGGGCTGGCATCCAACCCTCCTTCTTGTCACCGCCTAGCCACTCCCCCCCCACCTCATGGTGTTTGTCTTTATCCATAAATATCGCTAGCACAACTGCCTTGAATGCAGTGAATTTAAGAGAGTTTGGAGTACCAGGAGACATTGTACACGGTCCATAGTGCCTCCGGTAGACCTGTCAGGCACCGAGTAAGTGCGTGCCCTCAGGCCCCCTTTCCTTCTCCCGGCCACACGGCCTCAGCCTCCCACGTTAAAGCTCCGTTCTTGGGTGGACACCGTTTTTTACTCTATGGCTTCCTCTCTTAAATTTTTACTCTTCAGGGGAAATTTAAAAAGACATTAAGTTATCTATAATGGTGCATGTGAATTCCTGTGTCTGGACTCATTTTCTTCCACTAGCATATAACTTCAATGGAGTATCTGAGGAATAGTATTTGTTATTGGGAAAAATTAGGAAGGCTATTATGGTTATTTTAGAGCATTGGACATTCTCAGGAGAAGGCATTGTTAGGTGAAAAACCTCCATGAGAACCATAGAGGGATTATGAAGATAATGTTTGCAAGCAAACAGAAAAGAGGTCCAGAGAGGAGATGTGATAGGAGATGAAATATTTTTTAAAAACTTGCTTCCTCTTTCTATTACCCAGGACCATGGGGTACACCAGGAAACTATATCGAACCCCCAGAGATACCCATTTAAACTAAACCTTCTATCTTGTGTGTTTTAAATCTTATAACTGAATCATCACATCTTTGAAATGAGTTCCAAATTATCAGAACCACTAGATATATATTTAGGTCTTAGGGGGTTTGTCAACTTCTTTTGCCTTCATCTGGCTGGCTTCCCCCATGTTAGACACTACATCATTCCAAAATTTTCTGCAACCAGTAAGAAAAATAATTTAATAATGTTGTGCTTTAACTCTCACCAACTCTGTATTGAAGGAGTGAAGAAGGTGGAATTGAAATGAGTGACACATTATACTCAAATACAATATATTCCTTTCAAGATAGCTGGGAGTATGCACTATAATACAACTAGAGAAAAAAAAAACATTTAAAAAAGAAAAAGATGACAAACTCAGTGAAGGGTATACAGGGACTCCCTGTACTATCTCTGAAACTTTTCTGTAAACCTAAAATTATATCAAAATAAAAAGTTTTCCTAAAATAACAGAAAAGAAGACAAGTAAGATAGAGGAGAAAGAAGAGGAGGATAGAGAGAGACCACAATGTTAAGACTAGATGGAAAATAAGGAAAGATGAGTAACTTTTAAGGAGTTCCCATCCCAACAGACACTAAGGTAAATGTCTGATATTTTTGTGCATTAATTCTGATCCTATTTTAGTGAGATAGATATTATTAGTCCTATTTTAAGATGGAGCACATTAGGATTCTAGAGGGTAAAATGTGTCAAGCAAAATCATACAAACAGGAAGCCATCCAGTTAGAATAGAATTTCACTCAACATGTCCTAGATTTAGAATTATTTTCTAATATGTTGTATGTCAATTATACCTCAGTTTGAAAAAAAATAATTCTTTGAGCTTTCTTCAAATTCACTTTCACCTCTGAACCCTCCATCGTCTTTGCTTTTGTCACACATTCGATACACCTGTATCCAATCAGAACTTCCTCCTATTCAGTTGATGTGATTTTTTTTTTGCTTTCATTAAGTATGCTGTCTTTATGAAACACCCAGGCCTGTGTTTAACTTTGTAAGGCAACGAGTTCAAGGAAAATCCAGCTGAGGTACCCAACTTTCAGTGCTGTGGTAGTTGCATTTTATATCAAATAATCCTTTAATATTCTCTTTGACAAGTGGAATCCACACTCCCTCATGTTAAATTGTTAATGGCTTCCCTTGTGGTTGGCTTCTGGTTCTGATTTCATCATAATTTAGTCTCTTCATTTTATGTCGGTAAAATAGTCTCGAATAACATCATGGCCCTTGGCTAGAAGTCCTTGACATGTGTAAGATACAAGATGTATGTTCACACAAGGTTCTTGCTTTTTCTCTTATTCTTTCATTCTTTTCCCCCCTCTCCCTGGTTATTCATTGTTTGGTTTCTCTCTCTCTCTCTGTCTTTGCCTCTGTCTCTCTCTCTCTTCCCCCCTCTCTCCCCCATTCTGTTGTAATACTTGCATGGCTTCTTAAATCATACTCATACTCCAAGTGATTCTGGAACATATCTATGTTATTTGTTATCTATGCTATTACAGATTTGTGCATCATTCTTCTGTAAATATTAGCTATCTCAACCTTTAAGAACAGAAGAAAATATTTAGCATAATACCTTTTCTTCTGGTGCTTTAGGCAGTTATTTTATTTTATTTCATTTTTTGGTCGAAGGATTCTGTTTAGACAGTGACCTTATTTCAATTTGAGTACATAGATCTCTCCAGTTTTCATAATAACCATCCATACTTTGAAATGACCTTCTATAAAATTCAGCACAGGAACTATTTATTCCTCTCAACATTCTCTCGAAGGCTGAAGTTGCTTATTCTTTATATGTCCTGATAACTTTTTGAGTTGATGCAGGATACTTTAAAAATCTGTTTTCTCTAAACCACAGATTAACAGCGCTCTTCTGACAGTAGAGAAGTCTGAACTCACAATGCCGTACTCTGTGACCATCACGAATTGCATGGTTGGAAGAAGCAAGGGCATACCTTGATGGTCAGGCATATTTGCCCCTACAAAAATCTGTATATTCATTTTCCCATTGAAGTTCATGTTCTGAGTTCTCTTCAGGAGCAAGCCTAGAAGGGAGTATGACAAGGCCACCATGAATGACTCCTACAGTTACAGTGTCTATACAGCTAATCCTCCAAATCAGGACATTTTGACAGTGAAATTGAAGACTATGACTAATATATACAAAGAAAACATGTAGGAACTTGCATTATCCTCGGTAACTGGGGTGTATTGTCACTTTGTTATTTGGTGTAATTATTCATAGTATATCCCTGTCATTCTCAAAGTGTCCCCATTTGGGGAAGTAGTGGTTCTCAAGCTTTTTGTTCTCAACCCCTTAACCATATTAAAATTTAATTAGGACTCAAAATAGCTTTTGTGTATGTGAATTATATCTCTCAGCATTTACATGTTATAAATTAAAAGACATTTAAAATATATATTTACTTATTCATTTAGAAATAAAATAAATACATTACATGTTTATACAAATAACACATTGTCACAAATGTGTTATTTTCTAACACCCATCAGTGCGAAGGTGACAATGGTTTACATTTCTGGAAATCTCTTTAATGTCTGGCCTAACAGCAGACAGCTGGATTCTCATGTTTGCTTGAAGATTCTGTCTGTTGTGAAATCACATGGTGCGTAATTTTTGGAAAACGCCTATGAGAAAATAACAGTGATAAGAATGAAAAAAGCAAATGACATCTTAATATTATTATGAAAATAGTTTTGACCTTCCCTGACTGTACTTTGGGAACAGCTGGATTATATCCCGTCTTTGTTTGTGGATGGGGGAGCCTGTTGCACAGAGGTCCCTGGAACTGGCAAACCACATCTGCCTTTCCTTGTTGTCTCTGCCTAGAACACACACACACACGCACGCATGCACGCACGCACGCACACACCCCTTCATCTTTGGTTGGCCATTTCCTTTATATCATTGATGTTTTAACTTTAATGTGGTTTCCCACGAAAAGTGACTCCTGACCTCCAGGAGACCAGGCGACAGTCTTTGGCTATTTGTTTTGAAGGAACACTGTGCCTTCTCTGTCCTAGCGCTAACTATAATTCACATCCTTGATGATGGAAATATCTGTGGGCTCCACAGATGGTAAGTCTCAAGAGGGTTCACGCTAGGTTTTTATCCTTCTGAACACAGCGCCTTAGACTGCTCAGCCACCCTCACTGCCCTACCTCCAGTCTCTCAGTGTTGTGCTCCTATTGCATGAATGATGCCTGACACAGAATAAAAGCTTAACAAATACTCCATGTTCAAATTCCTTGGTGAGCAAACCGACTAAGGATGTGCCTAATCTTCACATCCTGAAAGCCAGGTCGTCTGTGTGTGACTGGACAGAGATGAGGCTACCTACCATCTGTGAGAAGCTAAAACTAAATAAAATATAAATCTTCCATTTTAATATGTTATCATAAACAATGAGATACAGACCTAATTATAATAAGGACAAAGAAGGAAGGCGGAACAAAGGTGGTGGAAATGATAAGATCTGGCTACTCCAAAAGCCTTCCATGAATATAAAGCAGCTTCGCGGCAGCACACACGTATCACTTGTCCTACTCATATTACACGGCCGTTCAGCATCTCATCCTCGGCGAACTCGTCCTTTTCTGAATTCCTGTGCTACCAAGTGTGTTTTGTATCCCTAAGACCCTCTTCGTACATTGCCCATATGCTGTAATTATTTTCCATGGGCTCTGTCATATTCTTTACTAGATGACAAATTTGAAAGCTTATACTCTGCACCTTATTTTTTCTTTCTCTCCCTATAATACCTGTATAGGACAAAATCCTCCACATGCTAGGAATGGCAAGCAGGCATTCATGGCACAGGGGTGTGCATTAGAATACCAGTTGGCATCAAGTTCACCTTATTTCTTAAAAAGCAAAACAATAAAAAATTGTGATGTGGACTACAAAGAAGTTGGAAGTCAAAAAAATCTATTCTTGGAAGTCTGCCATGTATCCTGACTGGGACCGGTTGTGATGAATTCCTAACCTTTAGCAAATTTGCTGCCCATGGGTATTCATGAGGGAACAGAGCTCCAACTCCACAGTACATTCCCAGCCTCAGGGTTTAGCCTCTCTCATCCTCTTTGAGTTATGGGTTCCCGTTCTCTTACTCAGATTTATGAGTTCAGACAGCGTCATAGGAGGCAGGTACAGCGCATAAATCAAATAGCGCAGGCATGTGGGACAAGCTGAAAAATTATCATTGTCCTTTTGCACACTTCACAATGTCGGAGGATATGTCTAGTAGTGCAGAAGCTTAAAACAGCTAATGTGACTCATCAAGTGCCTGGCTTTTTATGTGGGTTTCACTTGGGCACAACGAAAAGACTGGTGTCCCATACAGGGTGGGGCCAAAGTAGACTTACAGCTGTATGTGAAACGCAGAGTTTATTGTTGTACCATTATTTATTAATTATTCCGTTAGTTTCCATAGGAACTGTAAACCTACTTCTGCCTCACCCTGTCTTTCTGCATTCAACAATAAATTTGTAGCCCAACGGTATAATGTACGACATGTGATTTTGTTTGTTAGAAAATGGTTCGGGACCTCTCCAAGGTTTCTTCTAGTTCTAAAATTCTACCATTCAATGAGATATGTTAAATGTTTGATATTGTTTAATAACAGTGGTCCTGAGAGCATTAAAAGTAATGTTCCTCATTAAAAATAACAACATGTAGTGTTTCTCAATGGATTTCCACTCCTGAGAGAATAAAGAGTGATAAATGTCAGCAAAGGAAAGTATTATCTTTACGCTAACAGATTTTGAATGGTCTGTATCAAAATAACTCCATGTAAGTGTGGCACGCATACCTGGTTTTCTGTCAAGGATTCATGCTTCCACCTTGGCTTTAGAACTCATTGTCCAGACAGTGTTTATAAGTCCACATTCTCCTTGCATCTGTGTGGGCAGGGGAATATAGCCATGCAACCATGGCCAATGGAGTCTGGGCACAAAGGATATCTCTCTCTCGTATATAAAGGATATATAAAATCTCTCACTCCCAGGACTAGCCAATAGGAAACTTCCCTATAAGCCTTCATGCCCTCTTTCTTGACACTCAGACCAATCTCAGAAACTAAACAATGCAGGTAAACAGACCCTCTGTCTGCCCGGGACCCTGAGTAAGTGCATGGAGCAGAGCTTCCTTCCCACCCCTTGAACAACACCCCCACCCCCACCACTGATGACCGCACTTCACGTGAGTGAGAACTACACTCTCTTTTCTAAGCTGCTAACATTTGGGAGTTTATACAGCACCTACTGCTACTGTTGCCAGTACAGTATTGTGCTTATATTATTTCCTCCAAAACAAACTACAACAGTAAGTATTATTTTCTTTAGAATTTTTTAGATGTATTCTGTTTTCTGCTATGAATCTTGACATAGATGCACATTGTAAAAAAATGATGTGTTTTGGTTGAAGTATTAAACTTTGTTTACTTTAAATGCCTAGGATACTTAAATATTAAAGTCTGAAAAGAATTTACTATTGACAGAAAATTAGATAATGCAGAAACACAGTTTATACAGTATCCACAACATTTTTTTTTTAATTCCCTAGAAGGGTTAGACACAGAGTAGGCCTCATGCATGTTGAAGTAGCTACATTCTCCCTCAGGATCCGTCATTTCAATTAAACTAACTGATATTTCCATGTTCATAAAAATGAAATATGAAGCAACAATTCCCCCTGTCATTTCTATCCTTCTGAAAGGTGAGAAATAATGTTTGGAATGTCCTATTTTCATTAACAAAGCTTTCACAGCCACTCAGAGAGATGCAGGCCCCTCAGGGCTGGAGCAGGTCGGGCGCCTGCACCTGCTCCCCTGCCCCTTTCCCCTCTGGCTGGCCGGTCTCTACACACTCGCGTAGCTGTGTCCTTAGTTTTGTTTTCCTGCCCTCTCATTCCCACACAAAATTTGCCCCCATAAGACTCAACGTCAGGTTCGTACATTTGTCGGCAGGAAGTTTTCTGAGCATATACTGCTTCTCTGACTTTCCTCCTACCACGCCCGAGTCTTCAGGATTTAGTGCACCTTCTGCTTCGGGTATTTGGGTCATGGAATGGCATGAAGTCTCAATTTTACCTGCTATGTCGTAGTCACTTTATTACTCTGCAATCTCTAACTCACTTTCTTTCCTGTTAGACTTTGTGCTATAATTTAGAGACATTACAGTCACTCACTACTGTTTTCAGTCTTCATGCCAATTATTTTCTCTTGTGATAATACTTTCTTATTATTATACCTACATCATAGGATATATTGAATTATGGACAATTTCTTCAGGAAATTCAAGGACGATTTTTGTCAAATATTTAAGGAAATTAATTATTTACAACATTTTTTCCTGAAATAACAACCTGGTAATTATCTCTCGAAAAGAAACTGTAGTTATTTTAACTTGAACTACCAAATTTGAGGTTTTTCTATTATGTGTTAGATTATATGTTTATTACTAGTAATTATCATACCTTTTCTGAAAGCCATTTACTACCTAATTGACAGTAAATTCACATGACTGAGTTTCCACATCCTTGCTTTCTAGAAGATTTGGATATTTGTCCATTTTCTGTTTTGCAACACCCACCCCATTTTTCATCTCCCTCCATGATTAATTGTAGTGCATGTGAAATAATATGCAACTTCCAGGCATCAATTAATCTGAGGTTAGTGCTTTCTTCCTATGCCCTGAACTATCTGGTCAAAAAAACCTGAAGGTCTTTTTCTTGTACGAAAGTAAAATGGAATTGAGTGGGTTGTTGGTCTCCTTCTGTTACCGTTCATCGTCTTGCCCAACAATAAGCCCTTTCTTTTCATATTGGCCTTCCAATTGGATGATAAGTTTAAAAGTACTATTTTTCTGTTGAAGTTAATATGTGTAGGTATCAACCAGGTCATTTGGGATTTTAGCCAAACGGATGTTATTCTGAGAGTTTCGGGCTACTTCTTTTGTTTGCGCCCTTGGTTACGGGCAGGCTTTTCTAGCAATTGTTTGTGCCCTTTTAAAGTTTCAGTTCATGTGAAAGCATTTTACCATTTTATTGATTTAATGAAGGAATTTTTGGAAGCCTAGAAGTTACATGACAAAAAATAAATAAATGAAACAAGCAGAGATAACGTTTGCAATGCTGAAGCCTTCGAGGGCCTCTTCTCGTGATCCGTGCCTGGGTTTTACCCGTGTGCCTTTCAAGGCAGTCACACTCCATAGTATGTGTTCACATAACAAAGGCATTACATGCGGCTATGCCCACAGCTGTGCATCTGTGGGGGTTTGGGGAGAAAAGGTCAGTGAGCTTCAATTACACTTGTGCTCGATTAGCACCTACCTGCATTTCATTTTGCTTGCCTTTTTCAGTTTCAATGAAATTTCTACCTCAAAGACTTAACCTGATTTCAGATGGAAACTTTGAAAAAGGTTGATGCTGTAAAGCTTCTGAGGAGAGCTTAGGGTCTTTAAATTTGATATCTTTCAAAGATTTTCCTGGGATCTAGAATTTTCCTTAAATGCCAAAGATATATTACATAAACAGAAGGAGTTTTCAACGCTATGGCTTGCATTTTCTTTAGAACCATATTACTTTCAAAAGCATATTTGATTTTTGTTTTGGTTTCACATTTCAACCAGGATCACTCCCCTCGATCAGGCCTCATATGTGCAAACTGTTTCAAAGCGTTCGTGGAAAAGGAGAAAGTCTTTCATACGGTTTTAAAATGTAATTCATAAGGGAAAATGAATACTGAAGTCTATAGACTCAATGACTACAGAGATGTGTTTCAGTGGTTGCTCCAGGCCATCATAAAATACCACCGGCCTTTGAGATTTCAGCAGTCTTGTTTTGGATTACTTCTTACTGCTGTTTACCTACCTGTTCTCACTTGTTTTGTCATGCTGTTCAGGACCACAGAAATACATATTGCTTTTCTCATTTCCCCCAGTACTTTAAATGGAGGCAGTAGTTCAGCAATTCATATGAAAACAAGAATGACTTTCTACATGCCCTCCTGGAAAGGGTCCTCAAGAAGCTCTAAGCATGGCAATAATTTACTCAGTGATTATATATTAACTGTGAATATTAAAAATTTCTTTTCATTTCTGAAACACAGACTGCTCCTAGGTTTGTAATTTATTTTAATTGAAAGCCGAGAGAACTGCTGCTGACTATAAACCATGGGAAAACAGTTCATTTGGGTCTGAAAAAATGGAGACAAATCCAAATGCTCCCAGGGGTCAGGCAGGGAATGTGAATGAGAGAGGTGGGCAAGGTGGATTCAGCGGGAAGCTGAAAACATGATGCCAGGAACCTGTATTTTTATTTGAATGTTCTGCTTTCCAAATACTGGCAACTGACTCAAATTAGTTTGAAACCCTTCTCACTTCTCCAAAAATAAGGTGGGGGGACGTCCTTGAGGGTACGTTAGGGCTGGATATCATTCCACAGTCCTTGTTGTAGGTGAGAAAATGAGTGTCCCTCTAAGTAGAAATGATCTTTAGCTCTTTGTTATGAATTTGTTCCCTTTTATTGCATTTTTTTCCATTCTATATCCTGGTGTTACTATTGAAATAGTTCATGATAACATGAAATTAATAGATTATCTATACTTATTAAAATATCATAATATGTAAGTATTTGTATATGTATGTATATATGTTTTAGGGGCCAGAGAAGAAAAGGAAAGCAAGTACTTACTTTTGTAGAAATCCTGAACTAGGTAAATTGCCTGAACCTCTGACAGGTAGTGATATTCAGGAGATACCTGAGCCTAAAATTCAGAATACTACATGATATTGAAGGAAGACCACCAAAGCTCAGTACGTGTGGCTCTGTGTGCTTGTAACAGTAACCTTACAGTATTGGGTATGCTCTGATTATTTAATACTGTACCATGGCAATTTATTCATTGTAGAATTTAAAATAGCTTCTGTATTTTCCCCCCTCTACCTTTTAAATCTCCATTTCAGGCATCCCCTGATTATGTGATTACGGCATTATTTTGTGTATGTATGAAAATTTTCACTAGGCCCAAATAGGGTGACTAAATATTTGCAACTTTAATTGATTCTCATTCCTTCTTCAGTTTAAGAAATTACATATGGCATTTACTGCATGCCTCTCATATTCCAGAAAAATGAATTACCTTGAATTAAAACATTAGAAGTTTTCAAATTTCTTAGTCAATTTTTTTCTTTCTTTTTTCAAGACATGAGAAGAAGAAGAATATTAGTTAATCAGATGGCTATATTCCCAAGACATATTAATTGGTTTTGATTTTAGTTCAGATTGCAAAGCAACTGGTCGACTTGGTCAACTGATTCCATAAAATAATCTCTGAAGAAAAGTAATTATTCATGTCAGTTTTATTTGTTACCTATTGATTAACTATTAATTATATTCTGTTACCCCTAAATGTGTTGGATAGTATTAGCACAGCTTTATGTATTAAATGACCAGCTGAGAAGTAAAACTTACCTAACAATTGTTTTCTTTGTCTAAATTAGATTGAACTACTCTTTTTGTAAATTATTAAAGCATTATATCCTTTTTATTATGTAGACTTATTGTTACCTATGATTTTAAAGACTAAATTGGGCCCTGGCTGGTGTGGCTCAGAGGATTGAGCACTGGACTATGAAGCAGAGGGTTGCTGGTTCAATTCCCAGTCAGGGCACATGCCTTGGTTACGGGCCACATTTCCTGGTGTGGGGAGCACAAGAGCCAACCACACATTGATGTTTCTCTCCCTTTCTCCCTCCCCTTCCCTCTGTCTAAAAATAAATAAATAAAATCTTTAAAAATAATAAATACTAAATTGGGCCAAACTTATAATTTTCTTCCAATATATATTCATATTTATGTTTTAATTTTATTTGACTTTTCCCTTAGTCCTTTCTTTAACACATTTTTTTTCTCCCTAGAGTCATATTACTTATGAATCTTACAGTTACTTTCTACTTAATTACTCTAAAGAAACCCTTTAATCCCTCCACCTCAACAAATAGCAATTTAACTTAAATCCCTATGAATTCATTTATCATTCAGAAGAAAACATGCATACATCTTCATTACCTTGAGTGAGCAACGGTTTTTCAGATATGACAACAAAAGTGATAATAGAAAAAGAAAAGATAAATTGGACTTCATGCAAGCTAAAAACTTTAATGCTACAACTCATAGATTAAGAGTAAATATTTGTAAATCATATATCTGATAAGGAATTGAAATGCAAGATATATGAGAATATATAATATGTAAAGAACTCCTACAACTCAGTAATAAACAGATAAATACTCCAATTAAAATATAGATAGAGGATCTAAAGGAACATTTCTCTAAAGAAGACAAACACAGGGCAATGAGCACAGGAAAAGATGTTCTTCATTAGCCATCAGAGAAAAACAAATCAAACCCATGATGACATTCTACTTCATACTCTCTAGGGTGTGGAGAGAATATGGAGAAACTGAAACCCTCATGCAGTGTTGGTGAGACTGTAAAAAGGCACAGCCACTTTAGAAAACAATTTGTTGGTTCTTAAAAGGGTAAACGAAGGTTTACCATACAACCAAACAATTCTACTGCTAGCTATAAATCCAAAGGAAATGAAAATAGGTCCTTCCCAAAACTTGAAAAAATGATGAGTGTAGCCAAAAAGTGGAAACACGCACATTTTCAATTGATGAATGGAAAATCAAATATTGTGTGTTCACACAGTGGACACAGAGTGTAGAGTGGAAGTGAGAGGATACATACATGTCGTTCCTTGATCTTTAAGGAAAAGTATTCATTCTTCCACTAACAATGTGATTAGCCGTGTGTTTTCACATGTGCTCTTTATCTGTTTGAGGTCCCCTCTACTCACAGTTTGCTGAGCATTTTTATGATGCAAAAGTTGAATATTTTCATTTTTCCCTCCATTAACATGATTGTATGGTTTTAGTCCTTTTTCTAGCAATAAGACATATTGCACTGATGGTTTAGCAGATGCTACGCCCATCTCATATTCCTGTGAAAAAATTCCACTTGCTCATGGTGTGTAATCTTTTATTGCTGAACTCAGTTTACTCATATTTTATTGTAGATTTTTGCTTCTATAGTCGTAAGAAATGTTGGTCTGTGGTTTTCTTACATTGCCATATTGTAGTCTGGCTTTGTATTAAGAAAATACTGAACTAATGATGTGAATTGGAAAATGTTTCCTCTTTTTTATTTTTTGAAAGAGTTTGTGAAAGGTGGGTGGTAAGTTTTTAAATGGTTGGTTGAATTCACTATAAAAGTTTTCTGGGCTTGGACTTTTCTTCTGGAAAGTTTTAAAATCACCAATTTAATTGTGTTACTGTTCTATTTAGATTTTCTGTGTCTTTTGAGTCAGTTTCAGTAATGTATGTCTTTCTATAATTTTGTGAATTTCACCCGTTATCTAATTTGTTGGCACACAATTGGATATTCCTTATAATACTTTTTATTCATGAGAAGTTGGTCATAATGTACCTTCTTTAATTCATGATTTTAGCAAAAAAATCAATTTTTTGATTTATGTTTCTACTATTCTACATAAAGTCTTCCAGAAAATCAAAGAGACGTGAATATTTCCCAACTCATTCTATGAAGCCAGCATTATTCTGATGTCAAATACACAAAAATATTTTTCAAGAAAAAAATATTCCTCATATACACAGATACAAAAATTCCTTAAAATGATTTAGAAAATAAATAATACATAAAAAGATAATATATTATGGCCAAATGTGATTTATCCCCTGAATAAATTGTTAGTTTTAAATTAGAAAATTAATCAGTGTAAACCCTGGCTGGGTAGGTCAATTGGTTAGAGCATCCTCCCCATACACCAAAGTTGTGGGTTCATTCCCCAGTCAGGGCACATATAAGAATCAACCAATGAATGCATAATTAAGTGGAACAACAAATCACTGTTTCTCACTTTCTCTAAAAAATGATAAATAAATTTTAAAAATTAATCAATGTAATCCACCATATTAAAAGATGAAAAAAGGTGAAACCACCTGATTTTCTCCATACATGCAAAATAAGCTTTTGATAACATTCCAAACCTATTCCTAAATAAAAACCCTCAGCAAAATAAAAAGAGGAAGAACTTGCTCAATGGTTCTTGCTCAAAGGGTATCTATAAATATCTATAACTAATATTACAGTTAAAGGTGAAAGACTGGATGCTTTCACCCCAAGTTCAGAAACAAAGTAAGAATGTCTATTCTTATCACTTTGATTAAACATTGTGCATGATGGTCTAGTCAGTGAAATAAAGCCAAAGAAATAATGGGAGAAAGGTGCAGGGATTAAGAAAGATAATTGCTAGGTGCAAAACAGATAGGGGCATGTCAAGATTAGGACAGGAAATGGAGAAGCCAAAGGATTATACGCACAGCACATGAACATGAACTTCGGGAGGGGGGTTGCTGGAGGGAACTGGGCGGCGGGGGGTGGGGACAAGGAGGAAAATGGGGACAACTGTAATAGCATAATCAATAAAATAGACTTTAAGACATTTGGAAAGAAAGAAGTAAGCTCTCTTTGTTTTCTCAGATGATAAGATCATCTCCACAGAAAATTGAAATGGCCTTACAAAAAAGCTACTGGAACTAATAAGAGAGTTTATCAACTGTGTAATATTAAGATCTATATGCCAAATCAATGAGGAAAATCAAAATTTAAAAAATTTAAATACTATTTAATATTATTTCAAAATATTAAATACTCAGGTAAAAATTTGCTGAAAGGGGTATCAGCTTTTCATGCTGAAAAATGACAGAATACTGCTGAAAGAAATTAAAACAGACCCATGGGGGATCGGATGGAAGTAAGTGAAGTGATCAGCCAAAGAACATAGATGCGCAGCCTTTAGACACAGACAGCAGTGTGGTGATGACCAGAGGGGGAGGGGCTTTGGAGGGGGGTGGGGTAAGAGCGGGGAAGGGTAGTGAGCAGAGGGTGGGGATGGGAACATCTGTAGCAATGTAGCCAATAAAAATAAAGAAAAAAAAGACCTAAATAAATGGAGAATATACTATGTGCATTAATAAGAGAACTCAATATTATGAAAATATTAATTCTCCTGAATTTGATCTATAGATTCAACACCATCCCAATAAAATCACAGCAGCCTTTTTCTTAGATATAGACCAGCTTTTCTAAAATTCGGGTAGAACAGCAAAGTAAATAAAATAGCCAGAACAACTTAGAGAAGGAAAAACAAAGTGAAATTACATTATTTGACTCCATAAATTACTATAAAGTTACAATATCAAGACAGATTGGTACTGACATAAATATATACCAATAGGTGAAGGGAACTGAGTAAAGTTCAAAAGGAGACACACATTTATATTGTCAACTGATTTTTTAAAAAGCTACAAAGATGCTTCAGTGAAAATACAACAGAGTTCTCATTACATGGTCCTAGAATAATTGGGTATCTATATTCAAAACTGAACTTTACTACCTCATATCATATACAAAAACTAATTAAAAGCAGATCATAGACATACATGAAAGACCTACAATTATAAAATTTCTAGAATAAAACAGGGGAAAATCTTTGTGAGCTTGGGCTGGGAAATTATATCTTAGGTAAAACAC
Organism: Anoura caudifer; assembly: GCA_004027475.1. NCBI lineage: Eukaryota > Metazoa > Chordata > Mammalia > Chiroptera > Phyllostomidae > Anoura > Anoura caudifer. The sequence goes on along the minus strand of PVKU01002932.1, from coordinate 85,911 downwards.
AAAAACATAATCCATACAAAATAGAAGATGAATATCAAAATTAAAGACTTCCGCTTTCAAGAGACACCACTAATAGAGTGAAAAGACAAGTTTTAAACTGGGGAAATATATTTGTAAACCATGTATGTGACAAAGGGTTTACATGAGCAATACAAGGGGGACACCAAAAAATGAAATTTATTTTTAAAAAATTGTGTATTTATTCTTACATGTTTAAACTTCAGTCACCTTCAAAGTACCCTTCATTTGATACACAACACCTATCAAGACATTTTTTCCCACTGCTCAAAACAGCTTTTGAACTCATTGGCTTTGATGCCTTTTAGTGCTTCTGCCATTTTTTCTTTTACCTCTCCCACATCAGGAAAACATTTCCCTTAGAGGACTTTTTTCATCCAGGGAAACAAAACAAATTTGCTCTGGGTGAGATCAGGTGAACAGGGAGGGTGGGGCACAGGGGTCATGCCGTTTTTGGCCAAAAACTGTTCAATACTCAGTGCAGTGTGAGCAGGCGTGCTCATAAATCACCCATCGTGAAATGGGCAAACATTGAAAAAGTCTCCAAAAAAATTCACTGCAGGCAAAAGCAGCCACTCATAACGTCATTTGGTACACCAACACATACGGGTTTCTAGAACACTCACCTAGTGGGCAAAGGCTGTACTACAAGGGGCCTGCACCCCACAATATAATTCCAGGGGTTTTTTGGGGGGTCCCCCTATAAAGCACTCCCAAATCTCAGTAGTGAGAAACAACCCAGTAAAGATAGGCAAATAATATGAACAGACCAAAAAAGTTAATTGCAAATAAGTGCACGAAAAATCACCACCATCATTATTCCTCAGGCAAACCAAATTAAAAACGATAATGAGATCTCTCTACACTCTATTAGTGTATTTAAAATTAAAAAGAGTGACCATACCAAGTGCTGGCACGATATGGAGCAATTGGAATTCACACACACCACCTAAAGCTCCTTGAGGCTAGTGTCTGACTCTAACCCAAGTCAATATGCCTGTTAGTAACAAATTCAATAAATATTTATAAAGCTTAATAGTTAAAAAGTTTATAATTTGTTAATAACCAACCAATTCAGACAAAGTGGAACCAATTTATGTGTCTAATCATAGTACAAAGTTAAAAATTCTCAAAGTCAAATGACATGCTTATGATTCTAATATACACAAATTTGTATTTATCAGAAAAAGAAATTATTCATGAACGTGTCTCTGGTCTATTTTTCCCCAAATTCTATAACTTGATGATGATGAAATTCTCCTCTTCATATTATTTTCCTATTTAGAATGTTTATTTACATGGGTAAATCCTTATATAAAAAAAAGATAAGCAGACACAACAGAAAAAATGTGAAAAGTAACCCCCCCAAAATCTTCTATTATTATTTAAATTATAGAACAAAGTCTTCTGCATGTTTCTCCTCTCATAGCCCCTGGTCTCTGCTGCCAGTTCTGATACTTCCACTGGTTTTCATCAGATCATTTGCTATAGGGAAGCTGCTAACAAGCCCGCAGGTCACAGGTTTAATAATTTAGAGCATCTTCTAGCTTTCACAGTAAGGATAAGTGTATCCTTTACTTAAATGTGGCTTATTAGCTGAGACTTGAAAAACTTTTAACTGCCTTTAGAGTCTACTTTCTGGTTATGAAGTTCAGTATTCTTATGCTGGAGCAGTAAATGTTTCTTGTGAAATATGATTTCAAATTTTATTATCAGGATGGTGAATGTACCAGGGTGATGCCCTCCTGATTATACTTTAAAAATCTGTGCAGGCAAGAATCTCCCTTTGCCTCAGGACCAAGACAACAACACATGCATCTTCCATTAGTTTTTTTTCTCTCTTTGCATTTAAGATGGGATAAAGTTGATAATTTTTCACTTTACTGGGTATTCTGTTGCAAAAACTATTTATCATTCTGCAAATGTATGTGTTTGGTGAATCCCTGAACTTGTTGCTATCTGAGAGCTGCGCATAGAAAATTAAACAGCTCTGGTTTTTACCCACTAAGAGATTACAATCGGTGACTGATACGAGAATAGGCATTAAATTTACTCCGCAGAACTGGAATGTCAACTATGAGGTATGAATTACGGAACTTCACCTAGCTGTCTGGTAGACATAAACCTCTTAAAATAATAGAAAGTATTGTTAAAAAATCACCAAGAAAATAATCGTAAAATGGGTTACTGATTTTTATCTACTGTAGAGACATTTCATATTTAAAATAAACCTTGGAAAATGATGTAAAGTGTGAAGTAATAAATACAAGATGCATGCAGATGAACCTTCTTTAAAAGGTGAAGCATACCTATTCTTCGTAATATGATGCTTTTGAAAACAGAATAAAAAGATTTGTTGGATCTTGAAATTCTGCATAGGGATAATTAATACAGCAATGAAAGTTTCCGCTACTCTTCATAGATGAATTTCCTGCAAAGCTTTTATTGTTTTGAAACAGTGGTAATCATACTTTCAAATGAGCTGCATCTATCTAAAGGGACAGAAACAACTAAATAATGTTAACCAATTATGAATGAAAAACAGGCATAACTCTAGTTGAAACCACTTGTGTGCTAATTACTTCCACTATGGGGTAAATAGGTTGCTAAGATTTTGCACACCTACTCTGCATATGTTACAGAAAAGTGTTGTCAAAATATCTCAACTGTGAAGACAGATTTGTGGTTCAAGGAGCCAAATTTGAAAATACAAGGGTAGAGAATATGGAGATCAGATTGCATTCGTGACCACTCTGATGTACAAACCCCTGTAGTTCGAAAACCTGCAGCTGTTTAGCCTCATGATGACAAAATACAATGTTCCACTGCACAACGAAAAGCCATCTATTTGGCTCCAAACGTGAGACACAAAAAACCTACTTGCTAAAGTCTGACAAATGGAAATTTGGTTTTGAAGAGAGACGAACGTAAATGAGCTTAAATCACTGAGTGAGAAAGAGGAGGAGAAATAAGCAACATTAGAACATGAGGAGACTTACCAAATTGAGGAGCCTTGGCTGAGCTTTCAAAACCCTTCCGGACCAGGAAGGGGTAGGATTCAAGAGCAATTAACAGAGGTGGAGAAGTTGGTAATTGGATTAAATCTCCCTGTTCATCAGGGAGAAGTGACAAAGATGTATTTAAAATTTGCTAAACTCTTGGGAAGATGAAGCCCTTTGAAAAAGATTTTAAAAAATATGATGGATGTATTTCCTCTTCCATTTCCACTAAGAAAAGGATGAGTGTGGTTTATTATCCTTAATTATTACAGTCACCTGGCAACAAATTGGCTCATCAGCCAGGGACTATTAGTTGTGCATTAACATCAAGTTAGACACTGCACCAGTCTTCAATAAACTCAGTGAATAATAACTTTATATTTGAACAGAGCTTTATAATCTGAAAACTGTTTTTCGCTTTTTTTTTTTCCTTTCCTTTGAGACCCTGAAGCAGGGTTTGCCAGTGACAGCCCATGGACCAAATCTGCCTCGTCACCTGTCTTTATAAATATTTACTGGGACACAGCCGTGTTCCTTCTTTCATGTATCATTTATGGCGGCTCTCGTGCTACAAAAGCAGAGTTGAGCAGATGCAGCTGCGACTGTAGAGCTTGCAAAGGTTCAAATATTTACTATCTAGGCCTTCATAGTGAACGTCAACTGAACCTTGCCCTGCAGTGGTGTTTTCATACCCTCTTCAAGTCTCTTACCTTGCTGCTGTTTATTTTGTAATGATATTTATAATTCTACTATCGTTTCTAAAGTACAAGCTACTTGAAGGCAAGAGCTGTGTTTGACTCATTTTTGTATTCTCTGAAATAATTAAAACAGTAGACAATAAAAAAATATTAAATGGGAGGGAGGTGGGGAGGGCTGGGGCAGTGGGCTGGGATGAGAGTAAAAGACAGAAAATTGTATAAGAACAATTAAAATAAAAAAATCAAAAAAATTAAAACAATTTATTTGATTCTCTTAAAAATCTTGCCAGATTATAACCCATACCTTTCAGACCTGGACATGGAGTAAAATAAAGTGGTGGTTTGTCTTATTCTAATACATAGTAATTTTAAAATGGTATGCAAATGCATTAAAAGTATGTATTTTTACTTTGTTTTCAAACATCATTGAACACAACATTGTCTTTGTTTCAAGATAATTTGTTGATGGAGTTAAAACATATCTGCAGCCAGAGCTTACCAAATTAATGAGTAATAGTTAATGCATAATCAATATTTCATTACCTACTATGTACATGGACACTGTTTCTTTGGTTTGTATCTGCAACAGTTGTTTTCAAGGCCTTTTTCTTTCTCCATTCATAAACTAGTTGGACTCTATAGAACAAGAATGTTGTATATCAAGCCACTTCTAGTAGTAATGGTTAATTATGAATAGGTTACAATGGCACCAACCTATAAATTATGTCTTCTCAGAAAAGTTTAACTTCCCATCTGAGTATCAGCTGTGTTGCAAATCTCACCTTCTTCTTCACTCCACCCTTCATCAGCACCATTGGGATCAGGGAAAAGCATGCCCAGCAAGGAATGAAGAAAAGATAGAGACCAATTCTTTAAATGCTCTTCCAGGAAATAAAAGCAGAGGGAATGCTTTGTAACTCATTCTACTGACCAGTATGATTTTAATAACAAAATAAAAAAGACATTACTAAGAATGAAAAATCGCAGACTAATATTTTCTATGATCATAGATGCAAAAATCCTCAGCAAAATATAATCAATGAAATACAACAATGTGTAAAAAGAATCACACACCATGGCCAAAGAGGATTTGTTTGAGGTATATAAGGCTGGTTCAACATTTGAAAATGTATTAATATAATCTACCACATCAACAGGTTAAAGAGGAAAATCATATGTGTATATAACAACAATAGATGCAGAAAGAGCATTCTACAAACTCCAATACCCATTATTAATAAAAATTCTTAATTAGAAATAAAGAAAAAATTTTCAACTTGATAACATCTACAGAAAATCTAAAGCTAACCTTCTACTTAGTGATGAGAAAATAGATGTTTCCTACTAAGACAGGGAACAAGACAAGTGTGTTCTCTCTCACCGCTGCTATTTACCATCATACTGGAAGTTGTGGCAAATTCACTGAGAAGAAATGGGCATAAAAGTTGCACAGATTAGGAAGGAAGAAATAATAGTGTCTTTATTTAGAAATATAATTGTCTTTATAAAAATCTGAAAGAATAGACAAAAAAAGAAGGAACTAATAGGCAACTATAGCAATGTTAAAGGATACCAGGTCAATATAGAACAGTAAATTGCTTTTCTATATACTAGCAATGAACAACTTAATTTAAATGAAGTATTGTACTTAGGTATAAATCTAACAAAATATGCATAAGATCTTTATGAGAAAAACTATAGAGCTTTGGGGAAAGAAATGACAGATCTAAGTAAATTCAGATATATTCAATGTTCATAAGAATGACATTATTAAGATATCAATTTTCCCAAACTGATCTACAAATTCAATGCAATGCCAACCAGATTATTTTGTGGATATCAACACACTACAATTTGCCCTTGAACAACACATGTGTTAGGGGCCCTGATAAAAACTCAGAGTCAAAAACCTACGTGTAATTTTTGACTCCCTAAAAACTTAATTACTAATAGCCTACTATTGACCAGAAGTGTTAAAAATAACAGAAACAGTTGATTTGCACATATCTTGTATATTATTTGTATTATATGATGTTTATTTACAATAAAGTAAGCTAGAGAAAAGAAAGATATTAAGAAAATCATAAAGAAAAGATACATTAGCAGTACTATACATAGTCATTTTAAAAAATTTGTGTATAAGCAGACTCATACAGTTCAAATTTGTGTTATTCAAGGTTCAAATGTAATTTAAAAAATCATATAAATGGCAAAAACAGATTAGCCAACACAATACTGAAGAATAAAGTCAGGAGACCAACACTACCTGATTTCAAGACTTAATATACTGATGTCTGCCTGGAAAATGTCCAGCCACTGTTAATATAATCAAAATGGTTTGTGTGGTATCAGTGTAACCTGGCAGCCAAGAAGAGTGGGCAGGAATGAGCATGCGTGAACAATGATGACTTCACTGTACTAGACACCGCTGAGTGAGCCTGTGTACTGTGTGGCCATCACATTCAAAATGACCAAGCAACTAATCTGCATGAAACTTTGCATTAAGCTTGAATATTCCTCCACAGAAACTATTCAGATACTTCAGAAGGCCACATCTATAAACAATTGGTGATTGGCAACTTCATCACAACAACATGCCCACTCATACATCATGTCTTGTGCAGAGTTTTTTGGCAAAACATCAAATCACCCAGGTGACTCAGCCCCCCTACCACCTAGATTTGGAACCCTGTGACTTCTGGTTCTTCCCCAAACTAAAATCATCTTTGATAGGGAAGAGATTTCAGACTGTCAATGAGATTCAGGAGAATACAGCAGGGAAGCAGATGGTGATTGGGAGAACTGTGTGAGGTCCCAAGGTGCCTACTTTGAAGGGGACTGAGACATCAATGTCCTATGTACTATGTTTCTTGTATCTTGTATCCTCTTCAATAAATGCCTCTAGTTTTCATATTACATGGCTGGTTACCTTCTGGACAGAAAATGTATATAGGTACTACTTATTGGGTAAGGGTAAAGGCACAGGAATAGGTACCTGAGTTCTTGTTTTTACCTGGGGCAGCTCACTGTGGTCTCTTTGCCTCATTTAGTCTCCTTTCATGGGGCACCAAGTAGTAAAACAGCTTGCCAGAGAGTGGTCACGCTAAGTGTGAGAACTGCATTTCTCTGGAATGTTGCCTACTTTTACCAAATCCTTCTAGGAATTCTTGTTAACCAACTCTTTATAACTTAATATCAATAATTTTTATATCATATATAATAAGAAATAGCTGTAAGCAGAGACACAAAATATAATTTTGAGATTTATGTGTAATCAGCTCTCTGACTTGGTGCCTTCTTAGAAATTAATTTTAAGACATCTCCTAATTTCCCAGTACAGTGAAAGAGATAATAATAGTTTAAACAAAAATGAAGAGAAAGGAACAATCCCCAAGGTCCATGATAGTTAAGCCAACCTTGTAAGGGAAAGGGAACTTGGGTTAGACTTGGGTGGAAGAAAGGGATTTAGTTAAGCAGGAAGAAGGGACACTGGGGAATAATCCCTACTGTAAATTTGATGAGGCCTCCAAAAGGATGTTGACTTTCTTAATCCACTTTCCTTATTTGTATGATGTTCACAGAAAACTCCTCATTTGAATCATCTAGTTCGTCTCAGGCTCTCTTTTCACCAAATCTTGATAGGTCATAATTTGTATCACCTTCCCTGACCTGACTGTGATAAGGAAGGGTGAGTGAACTGCACTGGGGAGTGTTTTTGTCAGAATCTTCTTCCCTTCACTGGCCAACGGCAGCTTCGTTGACACAATCTTTTCCTCCTGCAGGAGATAAATTTTCATGTGAACAGCAAAGGAAGTCCTCCCTACAAAAATTGAGTAACTTGTTTTAACCTATAAGGATGTTGGTCTGTTCAGTTTCTCATAGAAACTTCAAATTTCATCTTCCATATTCTTCAGGCTGCCAAAATCTATAAAAATTTGAATGTTTTTTACTTAATTTCCTTCAGGATCACCCTGAAAATGAACTCAGGGAATTTGGAGATAGCCATTGAGATTGGAAGACATTTTCATGGTAAAAATTACATTGCACTTGAAGCAAGAACTGAAACTTCAATCTCTTTTAATATGCAACAAAACTTTCTATCTTCTGCTTTATGTTCTTCAGCTATGTTAGAGAAGTTCAACACATTTGACCTGAGGAGTTTAGAGTAGAAATGACTAGAAAGGAGAAACATCCAGGGGTACAAAAGACGAAACATTAGTCCCAGGAAAGTTATTCAAGGCAAGAAAAGAGGGTGGAAAGAAGCCACAAGTTAAGATGGTAACCTTTGGAGATCTGGCTGGGGATACTGCCTCTACCACTCCCTGCCATGTGATCCTGCACATTTGGGCCTATTATTATACCCTCAAGGAGCAGGTAACCTTAGGGTCTTAGGGAAATTGTGACAGTTTCTAAACTTTCTTAGTCAGATATCTGTGCCTGTTCTAGATGTAATTGCAAAAAAAAATGGTCAACTGTTGTCTTTCATGAATTCAGGTACCTTTCCTTTAATAAATCATAACTAAAAATGACAATTCTGATGAAATTTTAGTATTTTATCTTCCAAGAAAGAACATAAGTTTGTGAAACTTTAGACTTTGGTAAACAAACAGGTTAAGGACAGAGGAAGTCTTCTTGTGATCTTTAAAATCACACCATGGTATCATTGTTATATAAATGGTTTACAGATAAACACTGAAGTATTTACAGATGGAATGACATGATATCTGGGATTTACCTCTACATAATCCTTGAGGGGGAAAGAGAGAGTAAGACACATAGATGAAATAGGATTTGCCAAGTATTGATAATTATTGAAGTTTTTAATGGGTACTTGGGGGTGCATTTTACTATTCTTTCTTCCTTGGTTTACATATGTTTGGAATATCCATGATGAAAAGTTTTGCAAAATTGCCCATGACAATGGATGTTACAGAAACAGGGTAAAGCTTATTCTACAGATACACTTCTACATCCCTTCTGTCTTTACTGCATCTCATAGACATTGATGAATTTACCCAATTGGAAGTGAATCAGATGTCAGGATTTAACATTTGTTGCAAAAGTTCCATAAACTTTCTGTCCAAAGCCTTAGTGTTGAGACTCAAATCACCATATTTATTTTTTATGTGGACCTCAATAATCAGTAGTGTCTACTCAGAAACTGGAGTCACTGAGTTGGATGCTGGGCAATAAAAATCTCTGTCCATTAAAACAAAATATAAACTCATCAATCTTATTACTAGTAGTAATAACAGCAGCCATATGATCTTTGTTTTTGTACTCTGATCTTGGCCTAAACTTCCTTGGGACAGCTGAAATCCCAAGATTTGAAATCCCAAGATCTGAAAAACCAGATTCCATTGGTTCACACATATTGTGTGTATTTAAAATCTGGGGGATGGTTCCAGCTATATGAGAAATATCAGTCTGAACCCAATTTGCCAATTTTCCAGGGAGTCACAGTTAGTCAAAACTCTCCTTCGGTGCCTTGGGGACCAAGCTGTTTCAGTAAGATGACAGTGGGAACACTTTGTACATTAGCTCTTTGTCAAGACAAAGTTTTTGCACTGGCTGATTGTTCCTATCCAAATATTGAAGATGTTGCTGTCTCTTTATTCTGCATACATTTTCTCCCAAAGCAGGGCTCAAGTTCTAAGTTTTCCATTGAGCATTCATCGACAAATTGTTTTTTTGGATATTTATGCATTCAGAAAGCATTAGTGTTTATCCACAAATGTCACACAGAGAAGCACATGCACATTAAGCATGGTGACTACCTGGTCAATGTTCAACAACTACTTTTATGGCTGATTGAAATACACAAATTTTTTAGTGGAATAAAAATTTTTAAAAAATGTTGTGACCAAAATTTACCATGTAAAATCAGAATGTTATTTTTATTAAAGAAGTAAATGAATGCTGACCATGTGTGAAACATCTTACTAGTCTCTGTGTGGAAACACAGGTAAATAAATGACTCCTTCTCTCTAAGAGCTTAATATCCTGAGGTCTAAGCAGATATGTGTACTCATGAACAAAGTGAAGTCAACTAATGGAAGAGTAACAAACTCAGTAAATTCCAGACTTCTTCCAGGATGTTGCTATGGTGATCTCAGGTTCACCCCATAGTTTCCAGGAAAACCCACTGACAGATTATTGGACCCCTATTGCCAACTCTACTAATCTAATGAGCAGTAATGATGACATACAGTCAAATACCAGTCTCATCTGAATTGGTATCTGTCTGTCACTGATTCCCAGTCATTGTTTTTCTCCATAAGCCATGTATTTAAATTTGTTAATCATGAAGCACAGCAGGGATCCTGGAAATGCCATATTACCACTTTACACAAGTTTACCATGTTCTTTTTATGGTGTTCTTGCCAAGTTTGCAATGAAAAAGTGGTTTCCTGATGTAAAATTTAAATTTGTTTGCCATGATATTTAGTTAATAGTCTCAATTAATTGGTTAAGAAAGCACATCTTATCTCCCGGAAGAGGTGAATAGTCAAAGATAAATTCCTTTGCACAGGATTTACTTAGAGCTGATCACTATCTCCTTCTCTTACTTTTAATGGTATTGTAACTTAGATTTGCTTAAAGCTTTTTTTTTCTAAAAATAAAATCTAAGTGAACTTTTTATCCATTTTATACAGAGGAACACTAGAGAACTACTAAAATTACATTAAAAATACACTTTACACATTTAATATCTGATTGTCTATTTCTATGTATAGAATCATAACTAGAAGTCAATGAATTGCCTGAAAACAGAGCTTGGGGACTTTAATTTTGAGCTAGAAATTCTTAAATAAAGTTATTTGGTTTTACAGCATCTAAATTCAAATTATAATTGTGCACTGGTATTTTTACAAAGAATGTATAAAACTCTGGTCATTTCCACAAAATCCTAAAATCATAATGCTCCACAGTTTCCCTTTATATATTTTTTCAAGGTACCACAAAAAATTATTTTTGATAAAATATTCCAGGATATTATCAGTTTTCTCAAGATCTTTATAAAATTTTGATAATCAAATTATTTTTTACTCATTTGTACAATTGGCTTACATAGAATTTTCTGATGTTCATCAAATGATTGATAAGCAAACCTGGTAGCAGAGTACTTGCTAGTTAGTGCAGAGTGGTTTGTTTGAGCAAAAACTTATTAAGTTACATTATTAGTAAAAAAAAAAGCTTCTCTGAAAATAACAATTTTATGCAACTTCTACAACTGGATGGACTGAAATACGAATGATGAATATTCAGATGACAAGGATGACTTCTTAATTACCTTTTATAGTGGATGCTGTAGTGTACCTCAAGATCCCTTGCAGGCCTGAGCTACTCATTCCTCCAACTTCTGGAGGTGTTACCTGTGGACAAGTCACAGTTGAGCCCCTCCCCAGAAATAACCTACTACTGGAATCCTCAGTTTGCCCCTCTCTGGGGCTAGCCCTCATTCAATGACTAGTTAATGTAGGAGAACAAGAAGTCAGGAAACTTACTTCATATAGGGAACCTGTCCGCATGGTATGGTGAATGTAGCCCAGCCCCTGATTTGGAAAACTGTTGGGGAGTGAGGTTGGCACACAGGAAGCCAAACCCACAGATCGGTTTTCCTGTGGGGAATCAGGCCTGCATTGTACCTAGGCCACTCTGAGGCTTGCTTTTTGCTAAAACTTCCTCACCCTGAATTGAGGCAGCAAATGTTTGTTGTATATCTTTAAAGTATCTTCCTAAAATCTATTCTAAATCTCCCAAGGATGGAGTGTAACCAGTTCAACCACTTTTTCCTTTGCATTTGCAAATAGCCTTTTTCTTCGTAGTAATTAGCAACTTCCTCTCCTTTGTTATCTGTAAAAGGTAACCACCTAAAGTGACTGTGCATAGTAAATGAGGACCATCCTCAATGTAATGTGCCCAGAAAAGCAATAAAAGCCAGTCCAAGCAGGGGTCAGGATCCTCTCTCACTTAGAGAGTAGCCATGCCATCCCTTTTTCTCCAGAGAACTTCTGTAGTCTGGGTGAATTTGTTTGTCGCATCCACAACACACGGACCCTGCGGGCTGGGGTCTGAATCAACTTCAACTTAGAGCAATTCTAAAGAGCTAATTCCAATTTTAAATATCCTCATGGGATTGAGTGAGACCCTTATTGTTATTTTAATCACAATGTAAATGTCCCTTTACCGAGTCTCACTCCCCTCACTCTTTCACAGAGTTTTTCTTAAGAGTACTCCTCAACATATCATTGAATGCAAACCTCCATTTCAGAGACTGTTTCCAGGAAACCCAGTCTATAACTGTGGGTGCCTTGAGCAATCTTATTAAGGAAATTCTAAAATAAGAGTTTGGAGTTGTATCACCTACTAGCAGGCTGTCCATGGAGAACAATCACTACTTGTAAGTATCGCACTGACAGACCTTGGCATGAAATGTGAATAATTTTCATGGTGGTGAACTAGAATGTGATGATTTTACTGAAATGGAATACCCTGGCAGGTGCAAGATTTCGGTCATTTTAGAGGTTTCAGAAAACTAACAATTATGAGAATTTTTATATGAAATCTACTGATGCATTGGAGAAAGACATGAAAGACTAAAAGTGAATAATCACCAATTTAAATAACATATGAAAGCAGAGCCCTTCTTAATTATAAATTGGACTTATTAATATTTATGTCTAGACTCTTATCTAACAATACTTATTAATATAGCAGAGTTTCAGACGATACTGAATGTGTGACACTGGCAAGTCTGCTTCCCCAGGTCATCCTATGGTTGAAATGGAATTAGACCCTGAGATTTGGATGGGGACCCCTGATCAATGAACTTGACAACCTTAAAATCTGAAACTTCCATGAACCCTTTGAGCCTGAGAACTGGCCAACTCCTCCTGGGATAGGGGGATATTTCTCCATTGCTTAAAGATATCTAGAGTCTTCTCAAGATATCTTCTACAGTCTTCTAGAGTTTTGCAAGACAACATACCTCCCCACTAATTCTCACCCCCAGGATCTACCCCACCTTCTTTCCTGGACAGCAATTTAATTACCAAAATCTAGTCACAACAAAACCCATTCAGGACCTTACCAACATGTTAGGATCTGGAAGAACCTAGGAAAGTATATAAGATGAATCATAAAGTTCAATAAAGGTGAGCTTATTGACTATGGAAGCAAATTCACAATACAAAAATCAACATTCTGAAAAGGACCCTGGAAGCTAATGCTAACACATTACTAGGATGGCTGTTAAAATCTTGGCGAAAACAATGTCCCACACTAAGTGATGAAGAGATGATGAAGAAAAGTAGAAGTAGGAATTAAAGGGCTCAAGGACGTAGGTATGGTGAATGAATATAGTACTGCATTAGATTGCCATAACAAAATACCATAGACTGGGTGGCTTAAACAACAGAAATGTATTTCTTACAGTTCTAGAGGCCATATGTCCAAGGTTAAGGTTTTGGCAGACTTGGTTTCTTCTAAGGCCTCTCCATTGATTTGCATATGGCTGCCTCTTGCTCTGTCCTCACATGGTCTTTTCTCTGTGTGCTCGCATCCTCATTGTCTCTTGTGTGTTTACATTTCCTCTTTTTGAAAAGACACCAGTCAGATTGAATTAGGCCCCAACCCAATGGCCTCATTTTAACTTGATCACCTCTTTAAAGGCCCTATCTCCAAATGTAGTCACATTCTGAGTTACTGGGTTAGGGCTTTGGGATATAAATTTTTTGAGGGGGACACTATCTAGCATATAACACTGTGTAAAGCTAAAAACTTCATCAGCCAACCACATTTGAGAGAAGGGCACAGAGGACACTCCTTTCACCCAAGTAATAATGGATGTGCTGGTGAGAAGGGTGCCTGGACCACTGAGCATCTCAGTGGCAGCATATGTCAGCTTGAGCAGAGCCATTACTCAAGAGGAAGTCTCCCAGTCCCCTTGATTGCCAACACCCATGGCACTATGCCCTTTCTCAGATCACACCTGTGGTTACATGGGGGGACCCTTATGACTAGATGGCAAAGGGAGAACCCATAAAAGCTGGGAAGAGCGACTGCTGCTACATACCAGCCCCACTAGGGGATATTCTGGGGGGGAAAAAAAGACAGTGGTAAGGAAGAACTTTCACTCTCTGTGGAAAGATAAGCCTCCCAAGATAAGAATACAAATGGACCCATGGGTAGTAATAAATAGCTTGGCTGGTTGGTCACAGTTCTGAAAGGAGAAAAGTTGGGCTATTAGGTACAAGGAAGTAAAGACCTCACCGCACTCCCAGTGACCCACTTGAAAGCTTTTCTTTTTCTCATCCCTGCCATTCTAAGCTGAGAGGGACCGAAGTTCCTAGTTTCTAGGGTGGGGTGCCCTTCCGACAGGGAACATGGCAAAAGTCCCATTAAGCTTTAAGCTACTATGCTACCAATATTTTTAGGTTCCTTGCACCAAGAGGCCAGTGGGAAGGAAAGGAACCACGTTACTAGTGGAGAAAGGAAGACTAAATTTGCACCAAGGTGATAGGTACTCTTCCTGCACAATTTGAACTTGAAGTGAACAAGTACAGCAGCCACAGTCTGAGAAAAGCATGATGATCAGTCCTCAGAACATGAGGGTTGGGGGCCAGGTTCATATTACTGGATAAGTCAGTTAGATCAGAGGGCTGCTAGCCAAGGACAAAGGGGAGCTAGAATAGGTAGAATATGGGAGATGATGATGAATGTCTCTTGTAGGTACAAGACCAATTGTTGTAACTGGGACCGTTACTGTACTTTTTTTTTTTCCCACCAGAAAAAGAGTAGTCTCTTTTTCCTGAATCCTAGCGGAGCTATTCCTAGATTTGTCGAGCTTACATAAAGCAAAAGGATTTGAACAACACAAGCCATGAACTGTAGTCAAAGCTGTGGTGTGCGCCACCAGGAACTCACATGGCTCAAAGTTGCCAAAACTGAAGAGAGCATTTGCCCTGCCCAGGGTTATGGCCTCCCCAGGAGCCGCCTGCATGCACATACTGACTGATGGTGAAATTCAAAGGCCTCCTGCCCCCTCGCTTCAATGCAAGGCAATTTGATGTACTTCTAAAGCCTTTGCAGGTCGGAGAGCTCCCTGAGGTGGCTGAGTTCGTTGCAGCCACACGGCAGCTCAGCGTTTAAATCCTGGTTCCCTCGCTCCATTAGGGGTGTGGTTTCACGAAGCACTTCCCAATGAAATCTCTGCACGCAAATCTTCACCTCACTCTGTTTCAACACTAAGGTGTTGCTAATCTCACTATGTACCCCGTACTCCCTCCATCACCACCATTACTCCTCCTCCTTCAACTGCTACTAAATGTTTAATTATGAACATTTGATATTTATTTATGGAGTTAAAAATTCTCAAGGCCGTATGCACTGATCTTCTTTATTATACACTTGCAATTACTTAATAATGTCTAACATTTGAGTGCTAAGATGTGCCAGCAAGAATTTTGCATACATTAAGTTGAATAATCCTCACAAAAAAAAAGGAGCTCTCTTACTCGTCCCTTTATTCAAAGAAGGAGGTTGAGACTTAATGAGGTTAAATACATTACCCTAAATTGCACAAGATGCAAATGGCAGCTGAGATTTAAACACAGGGAGCTTTGGCTCCAAAGCTCAAGCTCTCAGACTGCTATCGCTTCGCTTCCTGTCATTACGGCCTGGAGTGACTGCATGAGTTAACTCACATTTTTTTCTGAACTCATTGTGATATATTCCACTTGTGTCCCCTGATTCTGTCTGACTGAAGATAGGCCAAGATGCAAAAACGGGTTAGGCTCTTTGTCAATACGACTATGTTCATCATTCTGGACGGACATGCCTTTCTTCTTGGGTACTCCTTCCTTTCCTGGGACACATTTTCATTTACCTGAATAACACAATCGTGATTGTTGCCTAGTGATTATGTCTATTTTGTACACTGGGTGAGATTTAAAACTATCCAGTTATACTTTCACCTTTAAGAAGCCCTATGTATATTGTACTTGAGTCTAATCTACATTAGCAAGTTGGTGGCTTTGTGTTTCTCACCTGTAATTCTACACAGGACCACAATAGCATCTTTTCAAACTAGCATCTTTTCTAATTTAGTAAATTTGCCAATTAAATGTAAAATGGGAAGGGTAGATGCATGTTATGAGAGTAATTTTTTTATTTTAACATATTCTTCAACTATATTTTGTACTTTTCTTTGTAACAAATGCAGGTTTCAACAGCCAGCCAACAGTATAAACCTAGGATATTTCTAGCATATATTTTCCCACAAACATTTTTTGATGCCTTATTACGATTGCCATGAACCTACCATACTAGAATCCTTGCAGAGAGGATGGAGGAGAGTGGGGAAGACTTAAAATGCAGCAGCCATAGTGCATGAACTATATTGAAATCTAAAGCAACGGAAGATAGTCTCCGCTTGGACCAATTTTCAGTTAAATCTTTTCTTCCATACCAGCTGACTTCTGAAAAATAGATTGGATCCAAGCCTTGGATTATAAATCTTTCTGGTGTCTATTGTGAAAATGCTTTCTACCATCAGAGGATCTGATGGCTGCCCTCCCCCCTGAAATGCATCACAGCCTGGGAGCACTCAGAGCTTTTAGCTTGTTAGTGCAAATCAACTTTTATTGCCTGCATTTGAGAGAAAAGGACAGTGAAATCGCACATCCATACATTATTTTGGCTATTTGTAAAAGGTTAAAAAAGAAGAATGGGGGATAAAACCGCAGCCTTTTCTGAGGGCTTAAGAAATTACTTTGAAACACACGTGCACACACACACAGGCACACGCTCAGCAGCGGTGAGTGGCTCCTGATAGTACAACAAAGACAAACTAAATGTTAGCTAAGTGATTTACTGACGACCTGGGGATGACATTTTGACATGCGCTGTTTTTATGTGTTCCCATTTCCTGTGCGAAATTTGTGGGACTTTTAAACGTGTTTGGCTCCAGAAGCTTGCTTAGCTGCTCTGACCACTCAAACTCACAGTAAGTGGTCAGGGGAGGTAAAGAATTACCAATAAATTGGGAGTTGAGAAGCAAGAGTGATGAGCGAGCCAAGTGTTGATATTAGAAACTTTGATTCGGGGGTTATAAAGGTAACTGAATGTGACATTCAGTCATGTGGATTCTGAAATGGGCAAGTGCAAGGATTACAGATGATAGCTTTTAGAGTAAGGCAAAGTCTTTTAAATCTTTTATGGCTGAAGTTTCAAGGCAAAGTCAAAACTAGATTAGAAGATGATCAATACTCTGAGGCTTACCAAGAGGTTTAGAGCATCTTTACTCAGAATGCCTTTCTTAAGGAATGGGTTTGGAAAACTGTCTCATGTAGAACCACTAAAGGACGCATGTTTAAGGTAACAGAAAAAGAATGTATTTTAAAAACGCAAAATGATAAGTGTTACAAGATAAGGTCAACATGGTTATCTGCACATAATTATCTCATTTCTGATGTACAAAAATCAAAAACACCTATTGAGCAAATTATTCCACTGCATCATTTTTTTTCCTACCAAGTTGGAGGATTTAGGCGCTTAGAAGATATACAATCTGACAGGTTTCTTCCAGTCTAGGGTCTTGCTGATCTATTCTGTAGGCTGGGGTGAATTGGCAAGTGTAGTCCTTACGGTTGACCCTTTAAGAAATTGTTGCAAAAAGTGTTTTTAAACTAAGTCTAGTATACCAAAAATTTTTCCTTAGTTTTCCATTGAAAATCAACTGTGGATTTGGTTTTGTAACTAAAATGTCACACTTTAATCTCTTTGTTCAAAAATGTGTATCAAGCTGCTTCTACCTCATGCTAGGAATGCCCGTGTGTGTAAGCACTTCCTAATGCTTCCTACAGCTTGCTGGACATTTTTCCTCTCTCAGAATCCCTGCCCTGTACTCCTTACCTCTCAGGTCATGATTCTGCATCACACTTAAATGATAAAATCTAAATGTCCTCAGTTTCCACTTCTCTGAATCTGCATCCATCTTTGCCTCATCCTCTATTATTTAAGAAATCTGCACTTCTGTTGAAGATTAAAATCCCAACCTTACTTCTCACAGGCTCTGCATACCTTTTATAACTGCACCATCAGACTCTTCCTCTGCCTTACCTTTCCCGTTAGCAACAACTGCGCTTACTTTTACTATTCAGGAAGAATCCTCCTGGTCTCATATTTCCCTCCAGATAGCCCCTTTTACCTGTTTGACTTTACGGAACAACTTTGTAAGATTTGTTTATCCCTGCTGTCTCCGCTACTTCGCATCACTTTTACTGCTCATTCCACTCCAGTTTGGGCTACAGCTCCCTTCACCCGCTCCACTGAAAAGCTACTTATTCCAAGATCATCAATGTCTATATTAAGAAGACGGCTTCTTTTCTTTTCTAATTTTATCTGCCTCTCATAAAATTCAGTGGAGTTGACACACCCTTCTTGAAATATAATCTTCCCTTGGCTTCCAGGACACTATTCACTCCTGGTTTGTATCTGACTTTTTCTGACCTCACCTTCTAACTTTGTTTTGCTTGTTTTTTTTTTTTTTTTTTTCCTAACGATTCCAGAGCATGGCCCCAGACTCTCCACACTTCTCTCAATAGCCTTTATCTGGGATCTCTTCTGTTCCTATGATTTTAATAGTATCTTTTATTCCAGCCCAAAATCTGAGCTCCAAAATCAAATATCCAAATTCACCTTGACATCTCCAACTGGAAGGCTCACCACCATGTCCACCTACACGGGCTGAAATGGAGTCCTTGATGACTGCCTACTCTCCCCCTGGTTTCTTTCCCAGCCTTCATCTTCTCACTTCCTGACTCCAGCTACTTGATTGTTCAAGCCAGGAGGCTAGGAATCACTCTGCATCGTTTCACATATGCAGCATCAGCAACTACTGATACTTCTTCTTCCAAAATGTATTTAGAATTCGTCTGTCTTAATCTCCACTCTTACTACCCCTATTTTAATGCCCCATCTCTTCTTGGCTGGACCAGTATAATTTCTCTCACTGTATCTCCCTGCCTATACTCATCCTTCCACAATATACTCTTCCCACACCAGCCAGACCAACCGCTTTAAACATAAATCCTTCTCTGCCTACAAACTCATCAGTAACTTTCCATTGCACTGGAATAAAATCCAAAATCCTTTACAAAACAGCTCTAAAGGATTTACCTGCAACACTCAATGCCCCCAAATTCTTATTCTTTAGATCTTGGGCAATTGATACTTCCTCGGAGGTGATGTCCCTTACATCCTAGGCAGATTTCTAGGTACCAGGGCTTTGTTTCTTTAATGAAATTCACAGTTTGTTTATTTTGTCCACATTAGTTGATGCCACACTCCTGAGAGAAGGAACCATGATTATTTTATTCATTAATGCATTATTATGTTTCAATCAATGAAGAAAGGAATAAAAATGGTGTGATTTCCAGCAAATTTGTCAGCACTTAATACAAATCACTTGGCTTCAAAATTGGAAATACCAGGGCTCAGCAGATTATTTGCTCTGATGGCACATTTCAGTGAAAGAAGAGCTGAGTATAGTTCATATCCCTTGTCTCTCAGTCCACAGTCCCTTCATTTATAACACAGGGTCATCATATATACTATTACTTTCTAAATCTATTTGGTCAGTTTAATTTGTCAAAATGGTCATTCAATTTCCTCTCCTAGAACAAACCTGAATTTCACTTGCAATTTTAGTTTCCAGCAAAATATAAGTACTCTGTTATACTTATTTTAATAAATAGACTTTATTAAGCAATGAATCTCTGTACATTGTATTTAGCTTTAAGAGCTCATCAAATGTGAAACACTACAATGAAATTTTTGCAAATTTTACCATTTTTGTAGATTTTATCTTTGTTTTGCTGTCGAATTGTTTATAGGGTACACTTACTGACAATACAGATTCCAAGGATGACTAAACTGAATCACAAGTTTTCAGATAAGTTAACAATCAGCCCCTTTGGGCAACTGAATATTATCAAATACTATTAGGTGTTAGAGGCATTTCATATTAAATGAAATTAGATGAGACTTCTCAGGTGTGGTTTACACTTCAGTCTGTGATATGCATCCATCTATCTGGAATTAGATGGACTGGTACCAAGGCCTGAGCTAAGAGCAAATCAGCTTTGGCCTATTAAGGGTCTGGGAAGGACCCTGTGAGAGTTTTAATATGCTTTCACTTAGTTGCCCTTTATATTTGGTTTTTAAGAAGATCTATAGTTATTGGATAACCAAGAAGCTGTATTGATATGTGATATTGAATCAATCATTTTTTCCATTAAATCAGAGCTTTTTCCTCCTGTGATCCTGATGGTCAATACCTGTACAATCAATTGGATTGGACAGTCAGTCAATATGGCTTGGCAATGGAAAATTTGCTATTTATCTGATCCACAGTTCTTAATGCTATATTTTTACCCTAAAACCTGGCTTAAATTGGTTTTCCTTTGGCAAATGCCTATCTTAACTCAGTAGTAGTAAAATAGGGACATTTACCCAAAAAGCACATATTTGCAATGTTTAACAGGGAGCAAGGCAAAGAACCCTAATAGATGCTGAGACACAACTCTGCTGGTTGGCTTACTCTGCAGCAGTTCTGTGTCATAACTCACAGCTTTCTCTCTAGACTAAGTCCCTATGGCAGTGTTGTGCATTGTATTATCGTCCAATATAATCACCGTCCCTCACTCTCAGGGCATCTTGACAGAAGGATTGTTCTAAGTTTTTGTAAATGCGACCTAATTTGGCCAATGAAACGTGAGTCAGTACAACATAAGACTCTTCCACACAGAAATTGTAGAAGCCAGAACAGGATCCTACCATTGCTCTCATATTTTCCTACTGCAGTGAGACTCTCATGAGTGGACGGAAGCTGCTCCTTCAGCCTAGAATGCAAAATGAAGTTTGGCATGGAGCAGAGTCAAAGCCAGCCTTCAAAAGACACATAATATAAGCAACAAACAAGCTTTGGTCATTGTAGGCATCTAAGGTTTTTGATGGTTCTTTGCTTTTGGAGTGAAACTCAACTTCAAATGACTAGAATAGAAGCTTGAAAATAAGCTTATATAATTAAAAGCTTATATAACCTCAAATCCTGGCAGAATGTATGGTACAAAGAAGATGGTAATATGTTGAATGAATAAATGAACCAGAAAAAGAGACACTAGAATGCATTTCTCTTCGTTACAGCATTTTATTTCTTCACAAACCACTACTGGTATCAAGATGTAATGTATTTTAGTCACTATGATGAATTCCTTTCCAAAGTGGAGATCTATTTAAGAATCAGTTGTCACTAGCCTTGGTACTTTAGGAAAACTAGCAGAAATTTTGAAACTTGGGGATTTCAAGGGTTTAAGTGTAGCAAAATATTGAAGTACATATCTTATAAATACTGCTGAATAAAGACCCCAGTTCTTGCAGATTAAATAGTAATCTTTACCTCTTATTTTTTCCTGCCTGAGAAGCTGTGATAAAAATAAATGATGTGATGTTGTCTATGCCTATCAGAGATGACCACCTGTTTCCCAAGGGGAGTATCCATCAGGCAGGCACCTCTACTGCCCTGGGGGAAGGGGGTAATCGCCAATGTAAGAGGAAATTACAGCACTTAAACTAGCCTTAGTTACTCCTGCCCTTAATTTCGGTAAGCTCTTTGAGTGTCTTTATTTCTCTTCCCCAGTTTCAACATGTTAAAATATTAGTATTTCACAGCCTATCACAAGGAGCACCCTGAGGAGCTTCTGTGCTCCACGATCTTTGCTACCTCCATGGGACTAAATAATGGGCCCAGAGTCTTGCCTATGTCACTGAGGAGTCCTATGTGGAAGAATCACTTATTCCTATCAAAACAATGGCAACGTTTAAGTCTGGATTTAAATAGCACAGGATAAGGAAAAAGCCAGGCAATCACGCAGTGAAGTTCATCTGTATATACAGCTGTATTTGGATCTAAGCTGGGGTGTCTACATGATTGACCACGCAGTTTTCACTCTTGGTTACAGATTGATCATCTTGAAGACTCCTCCGTGATCACAGACAGCCATCAACAGAGAGTGATGTTTGCCCTCCTCTAAGAATAATCTGGAACTATTACCAAGTGTGATGGTGATACTAGGAAGAAGAAATTTATATTTTGGCTTTTCCTAACAGGTTGGGAGCAGATTTAATCACAAGAACACTTTCTCCTTACCCCTACCTTTCATCTTCAACAACACTTGGTTGGAACAAAAGTAGAGCTGAGCCAAGACACAAATCAAAATATATCTCCACTCGTATCATAACATGAGTTACCATTCTAGATAGGAGTTTACCTCTGGCTCTTACTAGTTTTTAAAAACTAAAAGAAAAGAAAAGAAACCAGTCTCGTTTCAGATAATACTAAGGACCCAGGTGCCAAATAATCATTTGAATTCAATATGTCTTATTTGGGGAAGCTTGACAGTAACATGGATGCCCAATACTCCTATTTTTGTCTCCTCGCAAAGCACATGAAGACCTTCTTCGGTGCTTTTCCTTTCACTGTATTCCACTCATGATCGAAGGCAAGTAATTTATAATGAATGATGCCTTCAAAGTAGAGTGAGATTGGTACCTGCTTTTATAGCTGGTAATGGAAAAACTGCAGACATGGTGGGTAATAACTTAGCTCATTAATTTTCTCAGACATGTTTTAGGCAATAAACACTTGATTTGAAAGTTTTGGGTGTGCAGAAGCACCGTGGCCTTTAAGGGAGAACTTATCTGCTCCCATAATACCCCAACTTTTGACATTTGTTCTTCTTCTTCTTTTTTTTTTTTGTCTAGTGAATTAGGACATTTTTAGTATGGCCTTACCTTTTATGGGATAATACACATGTGCCACTTTGCCTTGCTCCAATCATGGAATCACATTTAATGGGAAAAATGCATCTGTGTGATGTGTGAATGTAACACAAAGGTGATTTCAGAACATTTGTCTGTAATTGGAGGGCCCCTGCCTATGAAGCTACAAAGACTGGGTGACCCTGCAGACTCTTGTTTTGAGAAAGTAACTAAAGTGCTTATATTCAGGCAATGTCAATACATAGAAGTTCACTGTGACGGGTGACTCAGGGAACAGCAATAATGATGATAATGACGATGGGGATCATAGTGAAAGTGGGAGTATTTTGGAAAACAATGTTCCACCTCATTCAAAGCCAACAAAACAGGGACACCAGGGGAGCCTGTCGGGCACAGAAACTGTCTACAAAGAGTTGCAATGCCTGCTGCCCTTTTCAGCTGATCCAGGTACTGTGACTGAGCTCCCTCAAAACACCACTCCAAAATATTTATTTTTATCAGAGCAAAGCAAAACAAAGCAACCAAGACTTTCCTACTATTAGCACTATCTTGACTGAAAAGAAAGTCAGTTATCAGCGCTGTCTTCACCCAGTCACCTTCTAAGTTGGTTTTTCTTCTAGGAGAGCAGTAGCTTCAGAAGGTTCTTTTCATGGTTTCCCGAGGGTGCCACAATCTTTCCTATATTCTCAGGGCTATAACCCTGAAGGGTCTACTTATTGCTGAGAAGGCATTCTATATTCACAGCAGGCGATGGGAGGTATTCAGACACAGTAAGGGAGCTCAAGTCGACACTAAACATCAAACTAGGGAAGCAGAAAATCATTTGTGCATTCTCAGATTTAGACAGGAGAGTGGCTTTATGCCCCACACAAAGACTCCCGAACAAACTGTCAAGTTAATCTGTCTTGGCCTACACTATCCCTCATTTCTTCTTCTTTTATGAGAAGTTATACCTTCCCCCCACCTATCCTGCTACCTGTTATAGGAGAGCTGGGCTCTCATTCAGATCTCAGTATTACAAAATCCAAAAGATTGCGTAATTAATGTAGCCACGCTGACAAGGTTTCAGGCTACAAAGCTGGACAGCGCCTTCAACAAAGGTCTAGAAAATTCTCATAATATCAGAGGCAGTAGTCCTCTGCTTTTTATCTTTTCACTTGTTCCACTTAAAAAATGGCAACCCCCCAAACAATTATATCTACAAACTTTTATTATCCTTCCCCCAGATTACCAGGCAAATTTGCTGTCACCCTATCAGTCATCCACCCCTACAGCAACTGCTCCCCAGGAGTGACGGACCCTATCTCCCAATCACCACCAGGTGCTATGGACGTGGGATGTCCTATTTTTGTCCTCTTGGGATTGACAACACAGCAGGGGGAGGCTGGAGGCGAGGACATGGATAATTGCCTGGCCAAGCAAGCCACCAGCAAAGGACATGTACATGACTGAGATTAAGGGGCTCAGCAGATGAAAGATGGCGTATATGAGACTGGAGCATGACAGATGTGGGCAAGGTAGCGTAGGAAGCTCTGGGAAGAATGAACACAGAGCTGAGGACTGCTACGGGAGAAATAATGTAAGTGAGGTGGAGAAGCAGGAAGACTGTCCGCTGTGGCTGGACCATGCACTCAAGTTGAAAGCTGAAGCTTTACATAGAGACATGGCTAGTACTAAGTTAGACAGATACATTTGAGCTAAATAATTTAAGGACTTAAATTCCAAGTCACGAGTCGTCTTGACTCTCCACTCCCATTACAATTGACAAGAAGGAAGGGAGGGAGGAAAGAAGGAGGGGTAGGTGCATCCCTACACGTTCATATGCTCCTTCACCCTTTATTTCAATAAAAGCTTAATTATTGGGCTATAAGCACAAAAGTGGTACATTATAGTCTGAACAAAATTATCTGTCCTCCAATTTATAACATAAGATTCTTCTGACCTTAAGTAATTGATGTAAAACTTTAAATTTAACTTAATGTCATATATAAAAATTGTATATATTTCTGAACTTTTATTTACTTAAATGCTTAACACTTTCAAGAAACATAGAAATAGAAAAAAACTAGTAAGATTCCTGATAAAACATGGAGCAAAATATTGGAATATGGTCACATAGATTATAAAATCAAATAGAAACTGCTGTAAAATCAAGAGAATGTTGAAAAAATAACTTTTTTTAAAAAGGTGAAGAGTGAAACAGAAAACTGTAAAAAGAATTGAATAAATCTGATCAATATAAAATAATGAAGCTGCAATATATATGGAAGAATAAACTAGAAATATGTGTTTTACTTTTAGGTGTTGCCATATACGTATTATGAATTTGGATCATTTAATTATTTCTTATCTAAAAAGAAAATGTGTGTTTTTATAATGTAGAATGAAAATATTTATATATTTTATTGATAATGATTAAGATCTGCTAGAATGGTATATGTTGTATAGCTTTACATGTTTTAATTTTTAGGGAGCTATAGTATAATTGTTAATAAACTTTTTATATCGCTGGAAATTTAAAAGTGTTCAATAATTTTTTGGAGTTATATTGTAACTAGATTCTCTAAGCAGTGGGGAAGCGCAGGGAATTTTAAGCCACAAGTGATGTGGAAAAAGCTAACCTTTATCAAGGTTAGCCTGACAACAGAACATTGTATAAATTGGAAAAGGGAATGATTAGGTGGCTCAGTCGTTGGGAGCGTCTTCCCGCACACAAAAGGCAGCGGTTGACTCTGGTCAGGGGACAAACCTAGAGTGTGAGTCCGTCCTCAGTCAGGGAGCCTATGGGAGGCAACTGATCAGTCTTTCTCTCTCTCTCTCTCTCTCTCTCTCTCTCTCCAAAATATATAAGCATATTGTCAGGTGGGGATTTAAAAAAAAGGGGGAGTGACTAGATTTTCCCTTTATTGAAACCGCTCTCATTAGTGACCCTGAACCTTTTCTGATCATTTCCATAGTGTGTCAGAAACATCCCAATTCTTTTTTTTTTTTTTTTTTGTTCTATCTAAATTCATATTTACCCTAGTCCTACAGGGGAGCAGCAATTGGTGCAGCTGGTTTTAAGAACTTCAGGAAGACACTGCGCTGATTTTTTTTTTCACTCCTGCCCCTGAGCTTTCCAGAAGATACATGAATGTGAAGTTTAAAGCCGCTCTCCAACTAAGCCTGGTAGTAACTGTTAAGGTGGTCAGTGGCACGGGCTGTGAAAGAACTCACAAGGAGAAGAAAGTGCAGAGAGGAAAGGTACTATTTCTGCTTTCCCAGGGGAGGGCAGGGCTAGGTGTGGGGATGTGCAGCAGCTCCAGCACTGAAGGGTTAGGGGTGCGAGTTTTCATCAGGTGATGGGGCGGCCGTAGAGCAGGATGTTTCGGTTGGGCTGCAACTTGTTTTCATGTTACCTTTGGGTGCAGGGTCCAGCCCACGTGGTCTGCTATGTCCTGTTTCATGGATTCCCAGAGCCTCTGCACCTTTGGGGCATTTCCAGTAGTTTTTTAGTCCCGAGGATAAAGGTTCATAAAACAACTCGGGTCAGTCATGCTTGGTGTCTAGCCAGCTGTGGGAAGGAGGGCCTGAGAGAGGGGCTTTTGTCCTGGTGGTAACTGCACTCCCTGTTGCTGACACTGTCTCAGCATCAGCGGAGAATACACAGCTGCCAGCTCTTTCTCCTCTTCAGTCTTTGATCACAGCTCCTCTAAATAATGTAAGAGATTTTCAGGGTTGGGCTTCAGTGTCGTTTACCACAAAGGAAACACTGTTGCTTGTTATTGCTTTAAGCCGTATTCCTATGGAGGCCAATTTGTTTATTGAAAGTATTATCAACCTGGTAAATGTTGAGGTTTTGGTGCATTTAAATTCTGTTACATCATTGGGAAAAACCACCCCCCAAAATAGGTATCAAGCCTTTGAAAATTCTTTAGACTAAGCATTCTCCAATTTTCCACCTCCAAATCAAATAGAGAGGACATTCTTTTAATCTAAGGTTTAACATTTCTATTCAGTTTCCTAAGCAGAAGGTAGGGAGGAAAGAAAAATAGAAGCTTCCAGGCACATCTGTATCTCTTTTGCACAAAATGAACCAACCAGTGATGTTAGTTTACACTGAGGCAGCTTTACAAGCTAGAGGATGTAAGACGTTTCATCATACTGGGACAACAGTGTGGTGAGTCCTGGGGGCTGGGGGGAGGCAGAGGAGGGTACAGAAGATAAATGGTGATAAACGGAGACTTGACTTGGGGCAGTGGACACACAATGCAGCGTACAGATGGTGTGTTGTGGAACAGTGCATCTAAAACCTGTACAACTGTGTTAACCAGTGTCACCCCAACAAATAAGAAGGAAATGAAGACATTTCAACCTAACCTCAGATGACACCAAACTCTCTGAGTTTCCTGAAATCTTTTTAAGTAACGGCCATTAACATGAAGATGAAACTGATTAAATAATAAAGACCTCCATGTGTTAATGACACAAGGTAATAATGCTTTCCTACCTACGAGACACAGGAGCAAACTACTATTGGAGTTTAAAGTTTTTCTTTCGATGATTCTCTCCTACCCTTCCCTTCTTCTCCACTCCCTCCTTCCCTTCCTTCCTTCCTCCCTTCCTTCCATTGAAAGATAAACTGAGGCAAATTAAAAATTTTAAGCTTTTATTTGAGTAAAACCCAATTTGAATTGGGTAGCACCAAACTGGAAGTAGACAGGAGCCCAAGAAGAGACTTTTACAGACACCAGGGAGAAGCCAAGTGAGGAAATTATTGACTGGCTGTAGCAGAAAGTCCAGTTGGCGGTTTGTGGTTGGTGGTCTTCAGGGTTTTGGTTTTGTGACCTTGAGGCCCTTACAGCCCTGGTTTGTTTACAAAGGTCCCCAAGGCAGTGGGGCCGCATCAGTGTAAAGGCCTCTTTATTTAATTAACATCTAATTAATTGCTTTTTTAAAGAACAATAAGCATTAAAGATGTCCTGAGAAAGGCTCTCTTTCCTGGAGTGGAGAAACAAGTCAGAACATAGGGGTGGAGCTATATCCTCACCTACACAAAAACAATTGCTCTGTTCATTGTGTCACCTGAAGAAATTGATTCTTCATTCAGATTAAGCTCCATCTGGTCTAAACAGCATCTCAGCTGGTGTCATTTTCTGTTTAATGACAAAGACCTCAAGGTATGTATGGTTATGGATTTCCCCATATTTTTGCCAGCTAATTAAAGGCTGAAATTTTTCTAAAATTCAATGAACGGAAGAACGGAAGAGGTCGACTCAGCACTCTTCTGTATTCTTTGTATTTTTTAAGATGCTTAAAATTCCTAAAATTGCTTTGAAACTTTGTATCGATAAAATTCTTAAAAATCTACTTTGTATAATTATACTGCCATTTAGTAATAATCACGTTATGTATAAAATGCATTTTAGACCTGGAGAGTCAGCAAGTGCATTGTTTAAAGCATCTAATGGCATACTGTTTGCAAAGGGTCAAAGGTTATGAAAGCATTATTTTTTTATTCACCACCAAGTTTGAAAGCTGTGAATTTGAAATATCCTTCCCACCAAAAAAAAAAAAAAAGAAAAAGTAGCTTTGTTTATTTCAAAATGTCTCTGGTGTTGGATGGAATTTAAAACATGGTTCGAATTTGATTGGTGACCTCCAAAAAAGAAAAAACAGGGGAAAAAAAAATCTAGTGTTGGCTTCTAATCAGTAAGTAATTCACACTTCAGACACCTTAGCTGATCCCTGGTGGACTGGACGTCTTTGAAAAAAGATTCCTGAGGGCTCATTAGAGCTTTATCTTCCTGGAAGTAAAATTGCTTCCCAGAAATGAGAGAGAAGGCACAGAAGGAACACTGGGGAATATATGGTTGGCAAGTAAGTTGCCCAGTTGATCAAAGACTTTCAATGGAGTTGATCGGTATATGGAAAAACGCATCACATTCATAAGTAAATCTGAAACATTAGATACAATGAAGGACAACATGTGATATAGAATGTACTAGTAAGACTACAGGATTTTCCCACATACTCTCAGGTAACATTGTCAGGAAATCTAATTAAAAAATAGATTTCTGACTGTCTTTGAATATCTGCTAATTCATTAAGTAGGTAGCAAAGCCAACTTGAAAGTTTGAACAAGAAAGTAAATTTTATCTCATATGCTCTGACACTTGGTAACGTGACATTCATGTCTATAATGAGATAACAGAATTACAGGGTCCAGCAGAAGTAAAGCTTGCTCGAGTATGGTTGGTAGGGTAATAGTATGGGTATAATAATGTATAGTTTTAATTTGAACATTTCACCTAAAATGTCATCTGGTGTCCTTGAGTATGATATGGTTTTGTTACAGAATTACATGCTTATGATTTTGTAATAAAAGCTTTTGTAAGAGGGGTGTTATTTGTGCCAGACCCTGTATATCACATCTTCTAAAGATACTGTTGTGGTAGAGAATACTATTAAGAGTAGCATAATCCAATACTTCTGTGGCCATGGTCACGTGAGCATCAGGTCATTTGACAAACAGGACCTAAGGTTTCTTTGTTTTTGTTTTTGGTCAACTGATTTTTTTTTCCATGCCACTGGATTAGTTGATATCTCAGATCAAAGCTGAAAGAGAGGATTTCACAAAACATGTTACCACTATCTCAATGACAATAAATTCCTAAGTTGCCTCTCAATATAATCTCCTCCTAATACAGTTGACACGTGAACAAAATGGGCATGAACTGCTCAGGTCCACTTATATGTAAATTTTTAAAAAATCAATAATGCAAATGTATTTTCTGTTCCTTATAATTATCTTAATAACATTTCTCTTCTCTAGCTTACCTTTTCTGTAAAAATATAGTATATAATACATACAACACACAAACTATGTGTTAATTCATGTTATTGGTAAGGCATCTCATCAACAGTAGGCTAGTGGTAATTAGGATCTGGGGGGAACTGAGAGCTATTTGCAGATGTTTGACTGCACAAGGATCAGCACCCCCAACCCTTGTGTTGTTCAAGGATTGTCTGTACTATCTTTTTACTATGTTTATGGATATTAGGAGTCAAGGGAAAATCTCACTGTTTTTCTGAAAATTTACCTTTATTGTAAATAATCCATGGCAAGATGCCTATATGCTCCATGCAAAGTCTCAGAAATTCTAAATATACTTAGTATATAAGGCAAAAAGATACCCCTTTCTCTCTTACCTGCAGCCTCACTGATTTGCTGTGTGGGAAGGAGGAAGTGGAGGCAAAGGTGGTGAGGAGATTTGACTACTCATGTTTGTTTCAAAAGAGAAATGCTATTTCAATTCAGTGGAATGAAAAAGGACAGCCAATTGAATATAATAATATCTTATGTTCTCTAAAAACTAAACTAAGAAAATTAAGAACTTAGCATGGCAATTGTTGTAGAATATACTCAACAAATGATAGTTTCTTTCTCCAACTTTCCCTTTCCAAGTACAAGTTTCGGAATTTGAACAGAGGGGAGAAGTTTTAACTCCACTGAGAAAGTAAACAAAAAATTGTGAAATTCATGAGTTTTTGACAGTCACGATCTCACAGAAAACAAAGGAAATAATGCAAAAAAAAAAAAAAGCCTATTGGGGATATTATTTTGTTTAACAAGGAAAATAAACAGGCTTTAATTCAGAGTTACAGGAACTTGTGTAGGAGCACCAAGGTTAGATGGACGTTCACGATGATGAGCAAAGACAGCAGTAAATATGGCTGAGCACAAAAATAGTGTGAATAGGGTGAGAGTATGTTACTTTGGAGTTAGGAAGACTTGAGCAATTCACTTAATCTCTCTGGGGTTTAGTTTTATCAATAAAATAAGAATTTCAACGTTTAACCTCACTGTAAGCATTAAATGAGATGCTGCTCATAAAAGCTAGATAATACCTGGAAAATACTAACAATGCAATTTACTACTTTTCCTTTAAATTGGATTCATTTCCAGGAGTTTAAAGAAAAGATTAGTATGGTATCATGATAAGAAACTTTGGGAGAAAATTTGGCTATACAACAGATTCTAGAAGTGACATTGAGATTACACAATAGCAAATGATCCATGAGGGGAAAAAAAGCATTCAAAGAAATTCTGCACTTGCTCAGAAAGGCTATCCAATTAGTTTAAATTATAAACTGACATGTGCACCATTTGGAACAGGGACACAGAACCAAGAACGTACTCAAAAGTGTGGCATTAACCTGTGAATTATTTTAAAAGATGGACACTTAAAAGGATCTGAGACTTGGTGCGGGGAGCATTCAAAGAGAAAATAAGACTTTTAGATGTAGATACTCAGCAGGATGACTAACAAGGAGGAAAAGGATATACCTGGGGCTTAGGGAAGAGGATATCAGGACGTCAGATGTCTGACAGGATGCAAACCGACAATCACCTTCAGGGATGTGAACAGGCTTCACAGTAGTCATGGAAGAATAGGATAAGGAGAAATTATACCTCTGGATAAAAGAGGAGAAATTTTAAGACTAACGTCTCATTTTAACTTATTCTGAAATAAATATTTATCACTTAGTAGGCATGTAGAAATGTGCTAGTAATGAAGTGAAAACAAAGCAGATATAATTGTTATTTTTGTGGAACTTATAATTTAATAGGGAAACAATAAATAAATATTGACATAGTAAATATATACATCGCTACATCTGAATATTTAAATTAAAAAAACTTATAAAGGCAATATGTTTATATATTGTATATGCAAAAAATAAAGGGCCCGTGGCAACACCCCACAATCTGCCACATTAAAATTTCTCTAATAAAATTTAGGAGAAGTCACCAAAGTCAGATACAAAGTGCAAATATCATTACAGTTTATCTATATAGAAACAAACTGACACATAAGATAGAGATAAGCATTTTATTTCTAATTTTTAAAAAGTGTCAAGCATGTACAGATTGAAACTAACTAGACTTGTGATATACATTCTCTAAATGTTTATAACACCTGTTTGGGTGAGAAAGGGCTACATCTGTGAGAAGCATAGCAGAACATGAAGAAGCAAATACAAACAAACAAACAAACAAACAAACAAAAAACACTGTCCTTCCCTTATTGGCTTAAATGCAGGATACAAATTTGTAAAAGTGTCTTCCCTTCCCTCTCTACCAGGAAGGACAAAAGCTACCCTTATTAGCCCAGAAATGGTACTAAAAGAATCTATAAAAGAAACTTTACTAACTAGTCCTTATCTTCCATTAGTTCACTTCTATATTTACCTTCCTATAATTTGCTACCTTAGAAACTCCAAGTCCTTTCCCTTGGTCATGTTACTTCTCTAAAAATTTAATGTTTTTTTTGTTAAGAGGCTATACAAGTCTGAGTCCTAACTACCCCTTTAAGTTACTCATCTCTGATTGCTCCCATGGATTTTACAATGTGCATGTTAATAAACTTTTCTTTGTTTTTTTCTAGTTAATCTGCCTTTTGCCAATCCGATTTACAGGGCTCTGGCCAGTGAGTCTCAGAGAGGTAGAGGAAAACATTTTTCCCTTCCTTACGAATGTCAGCACTGTCTCAGGTTGGAGTGGTGCAAGGCGAAACTCTAGTCACAAGACCAAACACCTCATTGAGAAACACCAAATGCCAAAACACTTTTTATTTACAAGAAGTTCCAGAGAGATTTGTGTCCAGAAACACAAAACTTTTACAGGATTTTTTCCGTTATAGCTTTTTTGCAATGAGCTTGTGCAGCTAGAAGATATTTCTTGTCCACTTAATAATGCTCAGGTAAATTGTACACATTTTTCAAATACATCCTGCTGGATTGCTCAGTGTCTGACACGTTCAGCTGATGCGTGCCTACAGCATCAGAACCTAGGAAACAAATCCCTTATATCCTATTTTGTTGGTGTTCTCTCATTGAGTATGTTTAAGGTTTGTGTAGAAAACAGTGGCAGGGCATTAGCATTACAAACTTGCTCAGGAGGCAGGGTATTTCTTTCATATACTGTGTTGTCAGATTCACCGAAGTGATTTTAGCTGCACAATGTTCTATATAAACCCTTCCCAATAAATTTTCTAGACGCATATACCATAATATCCTTTGAATTTCGTATAGACAACTTTTTAAACATTCACCTTCAATTTCCGTTTTGCCTCATGTATTTTAGCTTGTTCATTAACAACAAACCAGTCAGTCCTCTATATTCCATGTCTAATGTCAAAAATCTATGAATAAGTGATTAAGATATTAAGGCTTTGTGCTACGCATTTTTTTTCCATTTATTATTTTTTAATTCACACAGTTACTGAAAACCTTCAACAGCTTGTCTCCCTCTTTTTCTAGATCTTACATGGTTCCAACGCCCTATCCTTTTAACACGTGTCATATGTATACCGCACTGAAGCATCTTCGGTAACTGCACTCTCTGCGCTATTGATATTGGCAGGTGAATGCCTTTCTTCTTTTTGTCGTTAACCATGGGCAGCATTTTTACCCCTCTGCTGTTACTTAATGCAATTACATGCAAAGTCACAAAATATCTAAAAAGCCACAGCGTATCCACCGTCAGAAAAGACATGTGTAATGTGACTGCGGCACTGAGGTACAATTAATAACTTACATTAGTACAAGTTAAAATAGAAAGTTAGCACCAACTTTAAGAAAAGAAAAACTGTAGTGGTTCACAGCCTTTTTTAGGTTTTGGGATTCTGCAATTCTCTGGGACATTTTAACCAAACTGTTCATGTCTAGGTCCAGATGAGGTATACCTCGTGGGCTGAAAAAAATCTGCAGATTTTTTTGGCAACCTATGCCACTGTTTAGAACACTTAAAAAATTGTGAACATTTAAAGAAGATAATTAGGACCAAACGTGTGTGAAAGTCCCAATTTCCAAAAGGAGGAAAAGTATAGTACAGACAAAAGTTACAGAACGGAATTTGAGGGTCTACCATTGGTCATACTCTTGCTGCTCTAAGAACTGTTACGTCCACGTGTAAGTGGATGCTGGAGCAAAATCTGATTTGCCCACGAGGTTTGTTTGGGGCTGATCCCCCCAAATTGAGCCTTCCCTTCACTCTCTCTGCTCTGTAGCTGACCAACCACTTCCATTTCCCCTATGCCACTATTGCTTCCATTGTTTTCTGGGTGTGGAAGTTCTAGGCTCCCACATCTCCAACCTCCTCCAAACCACTGCTTCATTTTTCAGCCCAGGATATTCCTCCCTTCACCATTTATGCATTTCAGTCTGCATGGTTACTGCTTAGCCCAGCACTCTTTGTCCCCATAAGCAGAATGAGACTTGAAGTTTATTGTGCCCTGATGCCCACCTCAGTCTGGGCTGTAGTGACCAGTGGGTTCTATGTCAGAGAGTAGACATATCTAGTCAGCACAAGGCAGTGAGGCTGCTATTAATTTGCTAAACCTGTTGCAGAACTCAACTTAAGGCTGAGCCATAAACATCTCGGAACAACAACTGCTGTACGGCCACATTGTTTGCCCTCTTGTTTGCATATTGAAATTAACCAATCCTTGTTAACCTTGCCAGCAATCTTTGATTTGCATGAAAGGACTACACTTCTTGGTTTTTTGCCTTTATAAACCCTGTTGTTCTACCCCGAGCGCAGTTGGAAGTTGCTACCTAAATCTGCATCTCCTGGACTGTGATTATCCTCCCCCCAAAAAATGTACTTTACAACTTGGACCTCTTTGTTTAACATGTTTATGAGCTTTAACATGCTACCCAGTGTGGAGAAACAACTGGAGCCTTAATAAAAACAACATTTATAAAGTAGGCAAATAGCATCAAATTACAAGATACAACAAATTAAGATAGGACCAAAGTAATAAAATAACATTTAATGAGGATAAATGTTAATGCTTTTTGGTTCCAAATATGTTTATAAACTTATTAATATAAAAAGAACAACTTAACCTAGGACCCCATCAGAAGGTTCCTGCCTTCAACTGTATCTTCAGTCAGTAACTTTCCACTTTCTAAGCAATCAGCGATAGGTAGCTCACTATTGCCTACAGAGCCCATGCCACTTTTGAAAAAATCTAATGGTAAGACAATTCTTTCTAATATGCTCTTCAGTTTTGCCTTATTTTAACATATATCCATTAGTTTAACTTGCACCTTTGGATAGCAGTTGTTCAGAAATTTAAAGAGTGCTCTTCAAAGAAACAGCTATAACATCGTGTCTTTTTCATGCTTCCTCTCCAGTTCCCTTGACAGTTCCTTATGGGACATTTACTTAAATCTCCTAACAATTCTTGTCCTTTACCTCAGAAGTGCTACAGGATGTAAATATAACAGTGAAAAATACAGAAATTAACACAGAGTTGTTGCATCGAGAGGACATGCATGACCCTTGAGCAGGACCTGGGCAATGGAAAGCTCTTTACCCTCTTCCTTGTCCTTGGAATGTATATTCTGCCCTCCACCCAGTAGGTGGAGCTGTTTCAAGGCTACAGCCTTGAGGGAGTAGGTGTGTTCGAGACCATCTGGACTGTGCCAGGGAGTGAACTCAGTGAAAGCCTCTATATAAACTTAAGATTCTGGTGAGTGACTGCCAAGATCTACTCACCTTGTGGCCACCAAAGAAAAGCGTTGTTTATAAATTCTCTTGTTTATTAAACCTTCCACCTACTGATCTGGAGTGGTCTGCCCCATTCTTTCCTCCATCTTCCTTGCCTTTGTTGTACAGGAGCCCATTTCAGATTTCACCCAGGAAGCTCCTGAGGTTGGAAACCAACACACATACTTCCTGTGAAAGCCTATAAGCACACAGTAGAATGGTCATTTTCTCTCCCCTTTCAAAGTGCTTTCTTAAGATGCTCTTATGATACATAAAGGAACGGTAGGAAAGACATCATTGAAAGACTATATACACATAGTATTGACTAGAAGTCAATATCCTTATTACACACTACATCGGTTACACCATATCTGGAATATTGTTTCCATTCATAGAAAATGTTTATTGTTAGAAACTTGACAAATCAGGTAAGGACAGTTTTAGAACGATGTGACCTGAAGAACTACAGAACATGGCACCTCAGATCAGGTAAGGAGGAACTCACCAGCTGTCAAAACTCTGAAGAATGACTGTGGGAAGAGTTTTTTATTATGGTTGTCCCATAAGGCAAACTAGATGAATAGGAAAAAGCTATAGAGAGGAAGAATTTAGAATGGCTACTTTGAGATGTGGTAAATTCACTGTCACTGCAAATATTCAGGTAGAAATAGATCTCTATTAGCGGGAATAATGTGCTATGGATTCAGACATTAGGTGCCAGTTTGAGTAAATCTCTAACTTCCCTTCAAAAGGTAAGTTGCTGTGATTGCTAATACCAAGATTCTCACCCATTCAAGAGAAAACCAGGTATATTGGTAGTAAGATAACAGAGGAAGGAAAAGAAAGCACCAGGCAACACTGCAGTAAATCTCAGAAGATGTCCCGGGCCCTTCTATAGCACAGCCCGTCCTTTCCCCCGAATCACTTTGTCACTTTCCTCTGGCAGGCCATTTTCCACCAACCTGCCTGAAACTTCCACCTGCTCTGCCCTGTACCTCCTCGTGTCTGATGCTCCTAGAAGTTCCCACTAAGGGAAACAATAGGGAGGAAACATTTACTTCTTTCAATTAATTATCTTACCATTCTACCCTGTAGAAGCCCTGTGATAGTGTTTTCTCTATGTTGTTATAAGTTTTGATGAGATATATGTCATTTAAATCACTAAGAAAAAATATGTATGTTAATATATATCCATACATGCATTTAATCAAGAATATACAAACATTTGTTTCAAATGTCACTCTGACATAATTTCTCAAAGCAGGCAAAAGGTAAGATTTTTAATTTCTCTGTTCTTATTTAGTGAATTAGAAATTAAATGGGTAAGAATTAAAGTCAGGTATGAAGTAATAAAAATGTAAGATTCCAAGCAAATGATAAATTTGGTAGACCAGTGAAGAATAAAAGCTCTGGAAACACTCATGTACCTAATAGACACCATGATTTATAATAATTTTAGAAACAGTCATTGTTAAAGAAGTACCACAGTATTTGATATATTTGTTCTTTTTAAAAAATATATGGTTTGCCTGCTGGTAATCAAGTATTATAGGTGTTTCTTGCTTCTTTCCAGGAAAAGAAACACCACCACCAACAAAAACTGCTATACCAAATGGTTGGTGGATTTAATGTTAGATAATGATTAGTAAGTTTCCATAAAGTGAGAAAGGCTGAAGTCATTATTATAAGTGGCTTTCTTCTCTGTTACCATGTTAACCATGTCTTCGTGTCTTGGTATATAACTAATAAGGAGACTGTGGAGATATAAGCCCTATAAATAACCCATATAGAGAGGAGTGCCTACGGATGAAGGACTTTGCTGACTTGTCCATCAATTCCCCCAAACTGGAATATATGAGTGAGAAATTCTAGAGAGAGGAGTCATCTGAGCAGAGGACTGGGGTGTGATTTTTGCACTCCAACAGCTCCGCTTCTCTTACTTAAACCAACAACAAAGAAAAATGTCATCATCCTGCTACCAGCGTCTCAAGTAATAAGTGTTCACTGGATGAACAATAATGCTGACCTAAGAATTAAATAATGACAACAACATGGGATAGAAAATAAGACAATAGAACAGTGACTGGAGATGGCTGTGACTTGGCTATTGTGAAATCTATGCACTAATATTTTTGTTCTAAGATTGGGCATCAATTGTTCATTCTCGGTTCAATTAGTAAATTTGGATAAATTGTATGGGGATGCTAACTCACCAAACTAATTTTGTGTAATAACAGAGATTGTATGCTTTTGATGTATTTGATTAAAAAATTTATTAGAGCCAACTGATCATTGCAGTTCCACTAAGCAGAAATACTTCCAGAACAAATGTGGCAAAGAGAAATAAGTACATCTGTCTGATAAAGGACCTGTAACAAATTTGAAGATTGAGGTGCATCAAAGGGAAACTCATCATTTCAGCAACAGTTATGGCTATGCATGCACTAGTTAAACATCTTAAATTACTGGGGATTTGTTATGCATGGGCTGCTTCTGTTAGTTCAAAGTAGAGTTATGCTGGATATGTGTGGCAAAAATTTAGAGATATTTTAACACCAGTGATAGATAATTATAAATATTTATCAGTATTATAATTTTATTATGAACAATAAGGAAACAGAAAAAGTAAAGAAATGTCTACTAATATTCTGCTCACAATTAGTGAGACAGAAGGCAGCAGCTTTATTCTGCGTAGACCATGATCAACAAGGTAAGATTTGGAGCTAAACTCTGTGGTCAGTGCACTACCTTAATAATATAGACTGTCCAGAATATTCATCTCCTTTACTATACTCCCACTTCGCCTCTGCTTCTTCTCTCGTCTTCTCCAAGTGCTAAATGTTTCTGATGTGTGGCAGAATCTGTTTCTAATGTATTTCAAGGCCAGAAGCACATATCTGCTCATTGAAGCATCTTACATTGTACAGAGAGCCCTGCGTTGCTTTTCAGTTCCCTTCTGAAACATTAGCAAACACTCCTTCTATCTCTTGACTCTTCAGCTCCGCTTTTGCCTCTGCTAATTTCATCCCAAGACAAAGATGGACCGTGATGATCTAGTGGTTGGAGCACAAGGTGTGGCAGGAGCTCATTTGGAGCCTCTGCTTCCCGAGTAGGGACTGATTCACCATGTGGCCCCGGGCGAGTTATTTAGCCACCATTGCCCCGCATGAACCTGAGTTTTAATAATACCTACCTCACCAGGGGTTATGAGAATTCATTAATAAACTATCATTATCGGTCTTCATTATGCACCTGTGTGCAACCCCAAACAATCCCTCTTGTTCTAATTGAGCAGTATAGTGTGTGTGTTTTTTTTCCTGTGGTTTTATTTTTTATGTCTGGGAAGGGACCGATGTGTGTCATCTCAAATCCTGCTCAAGACAGCTATTAGGACCAGACGGCTTTATCTAGGTAATTTGGCTTAGCAGAATGTTTTAAGGCATACGGTAACCTAGATGTCGACACTGAGAAATTAAAATGATGATTATTAGGCTGAGTTCCCATCCATTGCAAAATGAAGGCCTCATTTTTCTCCCTTCAAAACTGCCAGCTAGCTGGGCCCTTTGCTTCTCAAAGCAGCAAAGTTTTAAAGAACCAAGGAACATTACCCAAGGCACAGTGCAATAACTCTAATAAACTGCACCTGTGGATGACTCTCTGGTTTATTTATATACTGTATCACAGGTCATTAACAGAAAATAACCCACTGAGATACAACATTCTTGTTTACAGTGAGGTTCTGGTGGTGACAGCAGGAATATAAAACACAAAATCAACAGGGAACACTGAACTAATAAAAAGACAAGGGTCTATAAAGCATGAAAAAAACAAAGCCAACTGTGCAGGCAAAAATAAAATAAAATAAACTTCCATCAAAAAACAATCAAAAGCTATGGTATATTTATAGAGACTGGGGAACCCAAAGACCCACTGAGCTCGAATATTTATGGGTGTCAGATTGAAAGTTAGGAAATCTGTGTGCTGTTGAGAGTGAAAGCTGGATCAGCTGGATGTATCCTTAGAAAAACAGACTTGTTTCCCCTTCTTTCTCTTGTGTTTAAACTTTCCAGCCAACAAGCTTCCAGGTACCTTGGTTATTAAGTTCTGGAATTAGCCTTTCAAAAAGTTAGTGTATGTTGAATTTAGAAAATGCTGGCTGAAAAATACTTATGATAAAAGTAAAAGTTTGGGCACACTGTTACTCTTATACCACTTCTCTAACCTCTGTCACTAAGAATGATAAAGCCTTTCTTTACAAGCAGTTGATCACTGGTAGGTAGCATAATTTTGTCTTATTGAGACCATTTGCCTTGATAAAATTTCCATATTCCTGAATTAGGGCATTTGAAGTTCTATAATTTTATATATAATGGTATATTCCTGTACCACTCATCTCTTAAATGCTAATCCTTTTAAGATGAATAATACAAAGTTTACAACAAATGTTATGACAACAAATAGGTAGATGTTTCTGGAAGAAAAGGAGAACAAGGAAAAGAAGGAAGGAAAGCGGGAAGGAAGGAAGGAAGGAAGGAAGGAAGGAGTTAGACACGGAAAAGCACTTATTTTACTTCTCAGTCTTCCTAAGCTGTGCTTAAATCATAGTTCTTTTGATGTTGGTACAGTGGCAGTAATGCAAATAGCACTTGATTTTAATCAAGTTATCTGGGGTCTTGCTGTGTGGAAATTCTTACCATTTCCATAACATATCCAAAACTAGTCTCATTGCTTCCAGGTTTCTATATTTTTACCTCTTTAACATAAGCATCTAGTTTTTTTTAACATATATTTATTTTCTACTGTATGTATTACAAAACAATACAAAGGAAAAGAACAATCTTGCAGAGAACTTGTCCATTTGGGAGCTAAGCTCCATGATGAAGGCATGAAGGCAGAAAGTGTTTTGCTCACTTCTGTATAACCAGCACTTAGAATAATCTGCACACATAAGAAATGGTTAAAAAATGTATTAAATAAAGCCAAGAAGCAAAGGATATCATTCACATGGCGGATATAAAATTGAAACTCACAGACATAGACAACAGAGTGGTGGTTCAGAGGGCAGTGGGGCCGGAGGAAGTAAACGGTAAAGGAGGCCAAATGCATGGTGATGGAAGATGATTTGACTTCGGGAGGTGGGCACACAAGGCAATATACAGAACATATATCACAGAAATGTACACCTGAAGCCTATAGGAGGGGAACCCAAAAGATGTGATTATCTTTTGGGGTGCAGACTCCTTGTACTGCTGGCTTCACCTGCTAGGCAAGTGTTCTAGGAACCCTTCTGTATCAGAGTACTAGCAGGTGTTGTTGTGAGAGGCTGTGATCAGCTTCAGTGAATTTTTTGTTGAAGACCCTTTCATTCTCTTTGCCCATTTCATGATGGGTGATTTATGAGCGCACCCGCCCATTCCACACTGAGTGTTCAGCAGTTTTTGACCAAAAATAGCATGACCTCTATGGCCCATCCTCCTCATTCACTCAATCTTGCCCCAAGCAACATTTTTTTTATTTCCCTGGATAAAAAAATCCTCAAAAAGAAATGTTTTGCTAATATGGAAGAAGTGAAACAAAAAATGACAAGAGCACTAAAAAGCATCAAAATTGATGAATTCCAAAACTATTTTGAGCAGTGGAAAAAAAAATCTCCATAGGAGCTGTTCATCAAATGGAGAGTACTTTAAAGGTGACTGGGGTTTAAACAAGTGAGAATAAATACACAATTTTTAAAAAATAAATTCTAGGATTTTTTTTGGTTCTCCCTCATATAATTTTGTTAACAAATGGCAGCCCAACAAATTTAAATAGTAAAAAAAAGAAGCAATAAGTTAATGATTGAAGCAATAAACTAATGAATGAATCAATGAGTGAATGAATGAATGACTGAGATGAATAATGACTAAGGACTATAGAAATCTAAGGACAGAGAGAAAGTATGTATATAGAGTCCAGTTCAGTGTCTGTTGCATATAATTGTTCAATATACAATAGGTTACCAGGTGGAAGGGAGGTTCAGGGGCTGGGTGAGAAAAATGAATGGATTAAGAAGTACAAATTGACAGTTACAAAATAGTCATGGAAATATAAAATACAGCACAGGGAACATAGTCAATAATATTGTAATATCTATGTATGGTGCCGGATGGGTACTGGAAATACCAGGGGGATCATTTTGTAAAGTATATGATTGTCTAACCACTATCCTGTACACCTGAAGGTAACACAATGTTGAATGTCAAACATAAATGAAAAAAATTAAAATTAAAAAATAAAGTCAAAATAGTAGTGTTCACTCTTTAAAAGGGAAGCTAACATTATCGGATAAATATGTACTTAGGAAGTAGCAAAGATTTGGGGTAGACAAGAGAAGATTGGTTTAGGATGGATAAAGATTAGCAAGGGCAAGCAATCTGAGTAGAAAAAAAGTCATGTTAACTGGAGAACCAGGAGGTCAAAATATGCATAGTACTTTATGCAGCTAAGTTTTGCTAACATCTCTATAAAGTGATTAGATCAGCCCATCTCCAAGATTGGAAGCCATTTTTAAATGACACAGAATCCTCAGCTAATAAGGCTACAACATACTGAAAATAGGCCAACCCCTATAAATTCATTAATTATTCACATGTACCTTAGGATCTTGACTAAGCAAGGTTGGCCCCAGCTTTGCAAGTTTAAAAGCGGTAGTTCAACTTCCTTAAAGTGATCTTTTCTTCACATTTGGTTTTAAGAGTAATAAACCAAGATGGTGTCAATTTAAAGAAAAAAGAGTCAGAAAACCTGTTTGAGAGCACCAGGGTGCAGGATCCAGCAGGCGGTTTGCCAGTAGGGTCCCAGTAGCTCGCATGGTAACTGGAAAATTGCAAGCACTCAATATATTTGAATAAAAAAAGGAGCAACCAGTTCAAACCGCTTTCTTTTACACAGGTGGAAACTGAAGCTCAGAGGACTTACGTGACTTGCTTCGAGTCACAGAACTTGTTAGTGGCAATGCTGCACCAACAGTTCCCATTCCTGGTCCAGCGTTCAGTGCGCTCTGCTCTGTTTATTTTAGTTTCTAGAGATTCTGTTAAAGGGACTGGATCCACTAGCCACTGCTCTCTAGGCACTTTCCTGATCTGAGACGTTAGCCATGAGACATACATCTCTATTCTTGTTTCTAGTGAGAGATAAACTGGCATCCGTGCGCTTATTTTCTGAGGAGGAAATCATTTTGAGTTGAAACACAGCCAGACTGAGGAAGTCCTGCTGAGTCTGAAGGAAGTTCACTCATCCTTTGCAAATGCTCTGGAAGCAAGAAAAAATAATTCTTGTCTTTGCAGTTTTAGCTAACAAATATTGGGCAGCAATCCATTGGATTATTTCCTATGCACCTGTATGTAAATAATCCGAATGGAACTGATTAACATTTAAATTCTAAGTTACTGAAGTATCCAAAGGGAAATTGATTAGATTGACTTGATTTGGTGCCAGGAGGGTAAACTCTTCAATGTTTTAAACAAATCGAGGCAGCAATCTGTGATGATTTTGAAACAGCACATTTAAAAAAAAATTCTTGTTTTGAAATCTAGAAGGAAGTACTTTATCTCAGTTTGTTTTCCTTCTTAGTTTCAAACGAAACTTCGTGTTTATTTTTATAGTCATGTAGATACTAGCATTGGGTCACTGTTTTGGTCCTCTGGTGGATTATTTCTCACCCAAATGGCTTTTTCTATCCTTTGAAGAAACCAAATGCCTTTGGGGCTCAATGTGCTTGGAAAATATGTAAATCATGGCTTTCCCTGTCAATCTGGGAGTGACAAGTTAGTAACCACTTCACCCACATCGTCTGTAGCATAATAGCACTTTAATTTGGAGTGAACCTTTTTGCTCAGCTCCTATGTAGCTTCTGCATTATAAGAGAAACTATTTACAGAGAAGTACAAAAGTCCCTAGGGACACAAAATCTCATTTTCAATTCTTTTGGCAGGATTACTAATTACATTATCACATATTCAGCAGCATTCAGCAAAGTTATTTATTTATTCATCCTTAAGACCTGGGGTGCCTACCAGGTCAGTTTCAATAAGCAGTACCTTGAGAATCTCAGCTGATGGAACACACAGATAATTAGGTATGGAGTTGTAAGAAAAATCTCACCCCCAAAAGCTCAGCTTTGGAGATTTGCCTCCTTCCTCATTGTTTGAGTGGAAAAGAAATGCCAAGAGTTGCTAGAAATGGGGAAACATTGATATCACTCAACTCTCTCATCTCCACAGGTTCTGGTTCCTTAATTGAAGTTTGATTTTATGTTTTAGAATAGCAAGTGAAGTTGTTGACAATTAATACAGAAGTCAATCAGGGTGAATGGTCTTCTAAGGAGATTGTCCTCAATATGGTAAAAATATTCAGAATTTCCATTTAGAACACTTTCGTTCCTCAAATGGTTTACAAAGTGACTATTCTTTAATACTGCACATCTTTGAAATCTTTACTGTAATTGTAAGATACTTTCCGGCATAGTTTTAACTCAAAGATGTAGAGAAAATGAGTACCTCACAATGACTAGATCTGGGGAGAAGATAGTTCTGTAACATACAATACGATCCCAGTAACTGCCCAGTCTCACAAATTAATGGTACCTTTGCTATCACGCCAGATCTGCAGCAGTTAGAGCTGTCCTCTGGGCTACCTCACTCAAAAGGTGAAGGAAAAGGAAGGTTCTTGCAGACCACAAGGCACATACCCGGTGGGATTATTAGAGTAGCTTTATGCCAAGTTTGAATTTTCTACCTTTTTGTGTCAAGGGGCTTGTGAATAACCTTGGATTGCACATGACATCTGGGCTAGATATCATTCCGTCCTGCGTACAAGAAACCCTTCCCTTTGATGTAGCAAAATTCTATCTTCCCTCCCTCCCTACCACAGGGACTCATGGAAATTCAGATGTAGGAGAGGGGTTTCGTTATCAAGATATTGCTGCGCATTCAATGTCAAAAAGCAACTGGGAGCCCAGTTAGATATGACTTTTCGTACATCTTTAATGTCACTTTCCTTCAGGGATAAAAGATAAAAATGGAAGGCAGAACACACCTATTGGGAAATATTTCTGAGACCTAAATGCTAC
Source organism: Anoura caudifer (assembly GCA_004027475.1). Lineage (NCBI taxonomy): Eukaryota > Metazoa > Chordata > Mammalia > Chiroptera > Phyllostomidae > Anoura > Anoura caudifer. The sequence goes on along the minus strand of PVKU01002932.1, from coordinate 41,700 downwards.
AGAAAATTCTAATATTACTAATCTATTCCTTAGAGATTTAAGATTCTTTTAAAAAAATTATTGAATTCATTGAGATGACATTGGTTAATAAAATTCTATAGGTGTCAGGTGTGCAATTCTATAATATATCATCAGTATATCACCACCCCAAGTCAGGTCTCCTTCCATTAGTATTTATTCTCCTTTTTCCCCCATCTACCTACCCCCCCCCTTTCTCCCTGGTAATTATCACATTATCTGTGAATAGGAGGGGTTTTTTGCTTAATCTCTTCACCTTTTTCACTCAACCGCTTAACATCCCTTCCCTGTTACAGCTGTCAGTCTGTGTATCTATGAGACTGATTCTGTTTTCGTTTGTTAGTTTATTTGGTTCATTAGATTCTACATATAAGTGAAATCATATGGTATTTGTCTTTCTCTGACTGGCTTATTGCACTTAATGTAATGTTCCTCAGACTCATCCATGCCATCGCAAAAGGTAAGAGTTCCTTATTTTATACAGTTGAATATTATCCATTGTGTAAATGTAGCACAGCTTTTTTATCCATTCATCTACTGATGAACACTTGGGCTGCTTCCAAATCTTGGCTATTATAAATAACGCTTCAGTGAACATAGGGGTGCATTTATTCTTTCAAAATACTGTTTTGGGTCTCTTTGGGTATATTTCCAGAAATGGAATCATTGGGTCATAAGGAAGTTTCATTTTTAATGTTTTGAGGTAACTCCATACTGCTTTCCACAGTGGCTACACCAATATGAATTTCTACCAACAGTGCACAAGGGTTCCCTTTTCTCCACATCCTCATCAGCACTTGTTGTTTGATAATTTGTTGATAATAGCTATCCTGACAGATGTGAGGTGATATCTCATTGTGGTTTTAATTTAAATTTCTCTCATGATTAGTGATGTTGAGCATCTTTTCATATGTCTATTGGCCATCTGTATGTCCTCATTGGGGAAGGGTCTGTTTGGGCCCTTTGCCCATTTTTTAATTGGATTGTTTGTTTGTTTGTTTGTTTGTTTTGGTGTTGAGTTTTATAAGGTCTTTATAAATTTTTTATATTAACCCCTTATCAGGTGTATCATTGGCAAATATGGTCTTCCATTTGGTGGGTTTTCTTTTCATTTTATTGATGATTTCCTTTGCTGTGCAAAAACTTTTTAGTTTAACGTAGTCCCAGTTCTTCAGTTTTTCTTTTGCTACCCTTGCCCAAGGAGATATATCAGAAAAAATTGCTGTGAAAAATGTCCGAGATTTTACTGCCTATTTTCTTTCAGGATTTCTGTGGTTTTGAGTCTAACATTTAAGTCTTTAATCCTTTTTGAGTTTATTCCTATGTATGGTGTTAGAAGGTGGTCCAGTTTCATTTTTTGTATGTATGTGCCCATTTTCCCAACACCTTTTATTCAATAGACTGTCTTTACCCCATTGTATGTTTTTTCTCCTTTGTTAAATATTACTTGATCATAAAGATGTGGGTTTATTTCTGTGCTCTCTATTCTGTTCCATTGGTTTATTTGCCTGATTTTGTGCAGTACAATGCTATCTTGATTACTATGGCCCTGGAGTATAATGTGACACCGGATAGCATGATTTCTCCAACATCATTTTTCTTTTCAAAATTGCTGTGGCTATTCAGATTTATTTGTGATACCTATAAGTTTTTAGAATATTCATCTACTTCTGTGAAATATGTCATGGTATCTTGATAAGAATTGTGCTGAATATATAGACTGCTTTGGTAGCATGAACATTTTAATGATATTAATTCTTCCTTTCCATGAGCATGGTATATACTTCCACTTACTTATATCTTCTTCAGTTTTTTTCTTCAGTGCCTTATAATTTTCTGAGTACAGGTCTTTTACATCCTTGGGTAATGTATTCCTAAGTATTTTATCTTATTTTTTGATGCAATTGTAAATGCCATTGTTTTCTCGGGTTCCCTTTTCTCACAGTTCATTATTGGTGTATAAAAATGCAACTGATTTCTGGACATTCATTTTGTGTCTGAGATTTAAGGTTCTTAATAAAGATTCCAGAACGCCAGTGATTTCTTGATAGCAGTGTACCTCCTTGGTTAAGTTTATTCTAGGTACTTTATTTTTCTTGTTGCTATAGCAAATAGGATTCTCTTCCTGATTTCTGTTTTTGATATTTCATTGTTGGCATACAAAAATGCCTTTGATTTCTTAATATTGACTTTCTATCCTGCTGTTTTGCCAAATTCACTTATTAGGTTGAATTTGAGCCAGAAATAAACCCATGACTCTATGGTCAATTAATACTTGACAAAGGGGACAGAAGCATAATGTGGAGTAAAAATAGCCTCTTCAACAGCTACATGCAAAAAAAAAGAAAGAAAGAAAGAAATTCTACAACCAACTTATACCATACACAAAAATAAACTGAACATGGATAAAAGACTCAAATATGTCACAACACCATAAAAGTCCTAGAAGAGCACAGAGGCATGAAAGTTTTAGATATTCCACAGAGCAATATTTTCACTTATATATCCCCTAGAGCAAGGGACATAAAGAAAAGAATAAATAAATGAGACTTCATCTAATTAAAAATTTTCTGTATGGCTTAAGACAACATCAGCAAAATGTAAAGGGAACCAACCATATGGGAAAATATATTTGCCAATGATACCTCTGACAAAGATTGGAATCCAAAATATATAAAGAACTCACATGACTCCACACCAGGAAGACAAACAATCCAATGAAAAAATGGGCAAAGGACATGAATAGACACTTCCCTGAGGACATACAGAGGGCCCAGAGACATATGAAAGGATGCTCAGCATCTCTAGCCACCAGAGAAATGCAAATTAAAACCACAATGAGATACTACTTTACACCAGTCAGAATGGCCATCATAAGCAAATCAACAAACAAGTGCTGGTGATGTGGAGAAAAAGGAACCCCAGCACACTGTTGGTAGAATTGCAGTCTGGTGCAGCCACTATGGAAAACAGTACGGAATTTCCTTAGAAAACTAAAAATGGAACTGCCTTTTGACGCAGCAATTCCACTGCTGGGATTATACAATAAGAATCCTGAAACACCAATTCAAAAGAACCTATGCACCCCAATTGTTCATAGCAGCACAATTTACAATAGCCAACTGCTGGAAACAACCTAAGTGCCCACCAGTCAATGAATGGATCAAAAAACTGTGGTACATTTACACAATGGAATACTATGCAGCAGAAAGAAAGAAGGAGCTCCTATCCTTTGAGACAGCATGGATGGAACTGGAGAGCATATGGTAAGTGAAGTAAGCCAGGCAGTGAAAGAGAAATACCATATGATCTCACCTATAAGTGCAACCTAATCAACAAAACAAACAAATGAGCAAAATAGAACCAGAGATTTGGAAATAAAGAACAAACTGACAGTGACTAGAAGGGTGTGGCAAGGGGGATAATGGTAGAAAGGAAGGGAAGAGGCAAGTCAAGGAACTTGTATAAAGGACCCACAGACAAAGGCACCAGGGGCGCGGTATAGGATTGAATGTGGGAAGTTGGGGTGGGCAGAGCGGAGGAGAGTAATGGGAGGATAATGGCAACAACTATAACTGAACAACAATAAAAAGAGAAAAAACTTGCAAAACAATTTTAGTCTTCTTATTAATAATGTAACTAAAAGCCCAAAGTGAATTTGACTTGGGCAAAGAATATATTCAACCTCTCCTTATAAATAGTGTTAGCTTTTATAATGCCTTCCTTCTGCTGGCTTTCTCTGATACATTCTTCTGTTGTGAGCGTAACAACAGCTCATGCAATAGTAGCCATGACATGAGTAAGCTACACTGCCTCAAGCTGCCGAAGACAGGAGGATATTTCTGTAGTTATGCCGTTCAGATTCCGTCAGTAAGTTTTGTTCAATAAGATGGAAAATACCATATTTTGCCATGTATGATGTGCACTTTTTGGCCCAAATTTTTGAGGGAAAATAAGGATCCTCATTATATACGGGTAGTACTAATTCTGAATCTATATAAATGATTTAATTCTTTTATTTGTGCTTACATGCTAAAAATGTAACTCTGAAAAGCAATAATATTATCCATATGCAAAATAATACCCTGGATTACCATAATCAGGTTTTTTTCTAAATACAAATAAATACATAATTGAATTAAGGAATTAAATCAGAAGATTTTTTTCCTGAAGTTTTGGGCCAAAAACATGGTGCACCTCATAGTATGATGGGGCCATAAACACAGTGACATGAACTGGAATAACATACAAGTTGTGTTGGTCCAAGAAAGACTAAGAGCCATTTCTGGGACGGAAGGGATTGAGTAGATTTCAGAGTTTATCTAAAAGAAACAGATCTTCTCTTTAGCAAAACACTCAATAAGTTTTTGGTATATAAAGTGAGCTTTCAATAATTGCAAGTGGATGTTTAAATGTGCCAATAGGAACAAAGGTCCTAGTAGGCAAAAGTGATGCCCAAGCCGGGACTTGCATGGGGTAAGGGACAGCGCGGTGATGGACGAGAGAGGTGCAAAACTTAGGTGTTGTGAAGACACTGGTCAGCCAGACTGAACTAGCACTGAGGTCATTCTCTTAGATGGAAATAACTAAGGGGTTTTCTTCAATTATTTAGTGACAAATAATATAAAAATAAATATATTTTCTAACCTATAGCATATGATTATGCTTGAGTCAATAATGAAAATTATATGGATTCTATGATCATCTGTTGGTATGGATTAATCCATGCCAATGAATTGCTTCAGTGTTCTTATGAAATCCTGAAGTTTTGTACTGTCAGGGACCCCTGATTATTGCACTGAGGGTCCTGATGCTAGAATTATGCAGACCTGAGAACAACTCGCCCTCCAGAAGGCCCTGAATTGCATGTTTCTCTGACTTTGTGATGCCAGCCAGGGAGACTGCACGAGATTAATGCTTTGGCTCATAATTTTCCTGACAGGAGTCATGACATGTTCAGCAATAATTCTTCTAAGTAATGCTTGTCTTTTGAATTTCCTAATTAATTTTTAACATATTTTTTAGCTCATTTAGGACAGAACTATTTAGGTAAGCTAAAATGTGTCAGTGTGCCTGTGTTCAAGAGACAGAGATGCTTTATTAATATCAAGCAAATGAGCTATATAGACATCAAAACAACAACAAATGGAGGGTAATAAGATAGTACCCACCATTTGTTGTTTTGGTTTTATTTTTGCTATTTTGCTTTGGTAGTACATAAGCAAAAATGTGGGCTATGACTTATCTTACCTATTAATTAGGTATTTCTCAATGACATTGACCTGTGCCTGCTTTAATAAGCAATTTCTAAACATCATAGCTAGTATGTAGAGTTTAGTATTATCAGAATGAAGTGATAGCTTCGATAGAATTTGGGTTTCGAAATCAAAATACTTTTAAAAATCTCTTCAATAACACACAAAGTATTAGCATTACACCTTCTCTCAGTAAGTCCAACACAAACAATTTTTCTTTTTTTAAAGATTTTATGTATTTATTTTTAGAGAGACGGGAAGGGAGGGAGAAAGAGAGGGATAGAAACATCAATGTGTGGTTGGCTCTCACGTGCCCCCTACCGGGGACCTGGCCTGCAATCCAGGCATGCACCCTGACTGGGAATCGAACCAGCCATACTTTGGTTCACTGGCTGGTGATCAGTCCACTAAGTCACAGCAGCCAGGGCCAATTTTTCTTTTACTATAAAAGTAGATAGCTATTTCCTTGACTGGGCATCAGATAAAGTAAGTTACATGCACTTTTAAGGGTCATCTTGAATAAGAATGTACATCTTTAATCACAAAAAAGACATCATTACAATGAGATGCTTGCATTAGGAGAGGGCTGTGGGGACTATGTTCTCATGACACATTCACATGAGGGCATTTTTTTGGTAGCGTGCCAGCTGAAACATGGGTAATTATAAATTAGTGTGCGCGCGCACGCGTGCACACTGCCTTTGGCTGAGCATGCAGAGTACCTGCACTGTGCATGCAGTCCCTTCAATAGTCCTGAAAGAGTCCAGACTACCTCATAGACTATTTTCCAATCTCATGTTTGTTTCTGAAACATACAGATACTGACTAATGTTTATTAAAACTTTTCAAGGCTAAAAATATTCTTTAAATTTCTTCTTACGGTAGCCCCCACTGTTCCACCTGCTGAGACTCAAACAAACACCAGTGTGTCTTAGAAATGTTTTTGTTGCCGCTATAGTTAGATGCTTCCTCCGGGACCCTAGGAATAGCAACAAGCCAGGAGACTCCATCAACATTGTAGCTACCTGCCTGAGCTTTGGTTAATCTTCTATAACTCGGAGCAGAGGTAGAGGGAGTGGGTGGTAACATGCCTGAAACTTTAATTTGGAAGACATCAGAACATTCTTTCTCTGTCTTACCAGTAAAGCTCCCAGCTTGCTACACCCTTTTAAACATCCCGACACCTGTTCAAAATAAGATCATAGCGCTATCTTCATAGAATACTTTCTCACTGTTTCAGAGTTTCTCACTTGAAAAAAAAAAAAAATGCCCCCAGGCTTAACTCCACTTGAATTGTGTAAAAACAATTACAGGAGCTTGTATCTAAGCAAATTTTTTAATTGTTCATTAAATCTTATCATTAGTGGCATTGCTGGTAATATAGTCTAAGCTCGGGCTTCTAAATGGGAAAAGGTTCATTTTCTAAACAAGTTCTTATGGGAAATTGTCCCTTCATAACTGATGACTGACAGAATTCTGTGAACTGGAGCTTACTCTAAGCACCCTTGCCTCTTTGCAGTGTGACCAGAGAGGGTGAACTACAGCACTCTCACCATCGTGGTGAAAGATTTCATTCATTTATATTAAAAAATTAAAATGTTGCCCTGGCTGGTGTTAGCTCAGTGGATTGAGCTCGGGCCTGTGAACCAAGGGATCTCGGTTTGATTCCCAGTCAGGGCACATGCCGGGGTTGTGGGCCAGTTCCCGGCAAGGGACGCATGAGAGGCAACCACACATTGGTGTTTCTCTCCCTCTCTCCTTCCCTTCCCCTCTAAAGATAAATAAATAAAATGTTTAAAAAATTAAAGTGTCAATTTTTCATTTTACTTTTTCTGGGTGATTTCAAAACTAACAGCTGCATTTGCCTTTGACTTCTAACAGTCTGTAAGACTCAACAACCTTTAGAAGTTTAGAGTCATTAAATGGAGTGTAAATAAAGAATGAACTGCATACACATTCTAGAAGGAACAGTGCAGGAAGGGGGAAAGAACAAGTTAGTCTTAAGGAATCACTGTTTTCCTGGTATAAAAAAAAAAAGGACGGAGAATAATCGGGGTGGGGGAGGCAGAAAGGGAGCAGAGGAAGAAGGAAGGCAAAAAAAAAAAAAAAAAAGCGGAGGCCTTGATTAAACCTGCCTTAAAACTTGAGTTACAGCGCACTAAGATTTTTGTGAAACTAATGTAGACATATTCACACTTTCTAAACTTGAAAAAGAGAAGATTAATAAGGAAAATGCATCATTCTAAGGGGAACTTGTGCCAGAGAGCAATTGTCAGTTTAATACAAGCAATATTCAGCGTGGCTCGGAGTCAGAGGAACGGGATGACAGATCCCTCTTCGCCTGACATCAGGCAGGCAGCCGTACAGCTGGTCTTTGTTTCCTCACTTGTAAAAGGTGCAACCATTTTTCTCACAGTTTAATTATGTGCAAGGAGGAGGGTATAATCAAAGCATCCACAAATTATTCTTTTCTTAGTAAATCATATTTGATAGAATAGAAATGAGCTCTTCTTCCTACTCTGCCACTGGTGAGAAGCAAGATCCGAGGCAATTTCTTACCTCTCTAGGCAGGTGGGGGGGGGGGTGTCAGATGAGAGCGCCCGTGTGGTCCCTTCTGGCTCAGAGCCCTGATTACCTAAGAGAAACTACAGGCCAATAGTTATTTCAACTAATTCTCCCAGTAACTGGTAAATCTCTAGGAAAAATTATTTTATAAAGAGGCTCATGGTGACCTGAAAGAGTTAATGTAGACTCCTAAACAGCTCAGTGGCAGTCTGGGAATAGTGATAGTTGGTTGACTATGACAAAGAATCTGATCTCCCCTTATTTGCAGGGCCAAAGTGGTACTGCATAAGCTGTCAATCCCCAAGCACCAGAAACCTATCACCAAATATTAATTTACCTGTTGTGTGCACCTAATAACTGACAGCTCTGAATCCCATATCATTTTTGGTGGCCTTCCACTGACATGTTCTTTGATTAAGAAAATATTCAGCCAGAAAGCCAGTGTGCCCCTAATGTGGCTACCTCAGCTTAGCCTCCTTATTATGCTAGAATATTTTCCTCTAAATTAGATTTCCTGTCTTCATAGTGGCAGTTTACATGAATTTAATACATTACAAAATGCACAGTCCCCTTGAGATTCTATGATAGATTGTGGTATTTGAGTCCCATATTTCCATGGGAAATAAAAGCTTAAGCCATGGCCAAATATTTTATCAGCTTAGCATTATCTTGAGATAATGGCACTATTAATGCTTGTCACCCGTCTGCTTCCCAGAGCCTGTGTTGGCTCTCCTCTTGCTTCTGGACAAGGTGCTGGAAGTTTTAGAGCTCTGAGCTTTGCCAGCAATAATGAACACAGATAGGTGCTCTTTGTTCTATGTTGCCTGCCACACAGCCATGCACAATGAGTCCCTCTATCACTTTCCCTTCACTGGTACTGAATCTGATTACCCATTATGCTACATGGGATGGGATCGCTATATATTACGGCTTGGCTGTGATGGGCTGGTGATACAGTGTCAAAGGAAGGCAGCCCAGCAGCGAGCACTAGCTGTAGGATGGCTGGAAGAGGGGGAATCGTGTGTGGAAAAGGTAGAATATAGAACCCAAGGCTCAGCAAAATGAACTCTAAAGCCCAAGGATTATTAAATTACCAGGTTAGAAATATCAGAAGCTCCCAGATTAAACAGAAATAGGCAACTGGATGCAAATTTTTCATTGGTTCATTCAACTTCATATAACAACATGGAGAATGAAGTAAACAGAATCAAGTACTATAGAAATATGTATATTTATGTATTTTTTCTTTATCCATCATCACTACAGTCTAGTTATTTGTCCAAGAATTGGGTTCCTACATGTGGAAGGTTGCTTTTGTCTTCCCAATTCCATCAGTCCTTTTTCATGTCCCACGTTTTCCCAAGATAAAGCTTGCATCTGGACAGAGTACATTGTTCCTTAACAGATTCAAAAGTGATATCTCAGTACACATTTCTGCTTTGTCCTCATGTTGATATTCTTATACCTTAAAAGTCACCAGCCAACTCCCATCAACAAGTTATGCTCCCCATAGTGACTGAAAACTAAAAAAAGCCTTTTTCAGTTTTTAGTAATATTCCAACGATAGCCCAAATAGTAGCTACACAGACATGGCAGGATTCATTACTCTGATACAACGAACACACGAAAGAGCTGAAATCAAACTTGTTAGATTCACTAGCAGAGACTTAGGGATTGTTTTTATAATTTGCATGTGAAATGCAAGATTAAAAGTTAGCCATGTAGTAGCAAAATGAAAACCAAAACTATGGAATCTGGTTCCAATCAAATGTCCTCTTTGGAAGAGGACTAATGTATGTATATTTTATAACTGCAGTGAGTCAAAATGATTCCCCTCATGTGTTCTGCGTAATCTCAAATGATTTGAACTAGGATCATATCTCCATTATACAGAAAAAAATGTTCACAAATATTGTCAACTATAATACTTGTCCAATTTGCATGAGTTTAAGGGAGAGACTTTATGGGAGAAAGACACCCCAGTTTATACTGCCCTGTCCGTAGTAAGAACTCTTGGCTTACAGCTGGAAGCAAGGAGAGAGAGAAATACAGTAGTAGTAACACCTTACAGCAAGCTTTACCACTCCTGGTATGCATTGGAAGTCTTTCTGAGACAATTTTTAGTTTGCTTCATGAGTGACAGACCAGAATTTGTCACGCTTTTCTGATAACCACCTGGCTGAAGACATGCTACAGGCCTCAGGTCAGTTCTTTGGGAAGCAGAGATTTACATGAAAGAGGTCTATTGAGGAGAGCCACTGAGATAAAAAACATAAGGGGTGGCATTGTGAAGAAAGTAGGATTGGGGAGAGGGAAAGATTGAGCTGTAATGTAGCTTCAGCCTTAGCCAATCCTGTCTAGAGTTTGAAGTTGTGGTGTCACTCAGAGTAACCTCAACATGGACCTGTCACTGAATGTGGGCTGTCCCTAGGAAGGAGTCATCCTTGTAGGTGAGGTTGCTCCCTTCAGCTGAGGGCAAGTCCCAGAGAGAGACACAGCTAATGCTCTCGACCATTGATACCCCTAGCTCCTGGGAGGATGAGTCCCTCTGTCCTGGAGAGGGAACCTAGACAGTACCTCACAGCGCCCACTACTGGAAGTGTGTGTAATAATGAGGTAATACGGTGGATTGGGAACTCATGGGCTTGAATTCGGACAGGTCTAGGTTCAAGATTCTATCAGACGGTGACACATAATTGCAATTCTAGCCAAATTATTTAATGTCTAGAAGTCTCTTCTTCCTCGCCTGAAAACTAGGAAATAAGATTATCTCCCTCACACTCTGCTTTATGATAATTAAACTATATTATATATACTGCTAGCACTGTGCCCTCCACATATTAGATTATTAGATGTGTAATAAGTGTTTGTTCTATGCTCCTCCATACTTCTTCTAACCAAAAGAAATATTAGTCAGCTAATAAGTATTTGTTGAGTGTCTGCTACTCTCTAGCCACTATGTTGGTAATATCAAAGGGTAAAAATAAAAACAAGACATAGTCCCTACCCTAAAGAGTATTTGTCACTACACATGAAATAATTGCAAATAATAACATAAAATATTGTAATTATGTTATTCAATAACATTGAATATTAAACTAACTGTATGGTTATAGGAGAAGGTAAATGACAACCAGACTACTCAGCCAACTAACAATAAACAAAAAATGTTCCTGGTAGAAATAATTCTTGAGCTGGACATCAAAGGACAGGTTAAATTTAAATGCTTGGTGAAAGGAAAGGATTCTAAGGGAGGGAATCCTTACTGAATACAGATGAGAAAGTGAGAAAGAGCAGGGCTTTCTCTGACTTAAGTGTCATTGTGTTTATGGAGCTACACAATTTTGAATAGCCATTCATAAACTGTCACCCCTGCAGTTCAACCTAATCCCTTTAGAGCTGTTGCAAAGCTGACTCTCTTTAACCTGTTAAAACAATATTAAGCTAGTGAAAACTGAGATTTGGTGTGAGAAAGAGAAAGGCCAAGGTTTATTTCTATGGTCATACATTGACTCCTGGCTTCTATTGATCATCGTATGATACCTTATTCCCCCATCAAATAAGTCACTTGCCTGCTAAAACTGGGTTATACAACCACTGAAATACTTAGTCGTAAGCTGAATTGGATCAGCATCAGTTGTGCGCCAATAAGTTCTCCACGTACATCCTGCTTGTCTGCTACTGATCAGCTATTGTCAGTATATGAAGGGCGGAGACCACGTCTTGTATTCTCATTGTGCATTCCCAGTATCTGGCACAAAATTATTACCTAATTTAGATTGGGTAAGATGAGTTTGAGGATGGTGAGTGGGTTTGCCTAGTTGGAGCTTGTTGTAAAATAAAAGGATAAAAAGTCAGGCGGCTGACAAAATTATGAAAGGCCTTGGAAACCAGGTAGAGTAGCTTACACTTGAAATAATAGTGACTGTGATTTTGGATCAGTAGAACTACATAATCAATAATTTTCCAGTGTAGAATAGTCTAATAGCAGATTATAAGAGAGAGGGAACAGCCAGAAGCCCTGAGGAAAAACTGATCATTTTATTGATAATGGGGTGAAGAAGCGTGATAGTAGAAAGAAACCTCTTAGATGAGAGCTCATAATACCAACCTGACAGCTGAAACCAGCATGATAACATGTTCTCCAAGAATAAAACTTCGAACGGGAGGAAATAAACCTAAGAACTAAGCCTGGGGAGTACAGTAAATAGGCAGGAAGAAAGAGTATCTGACATTGTGTAGAAATCAAAATGAAAGGAGTGTTTCCATGAGGGAGAAGATGGCCAAATATACCAAGTATCGCCAAAAGGTCCAGGATAGATAAAAAGCTACTGGACTTACTAATAAGGAAATCTTTTAGCCCTTTGAGCTGTGCTTCAGGTTAATGGTGGGATCAGAATGTAGCTTGATGGGATCAAGAGAGAAAGGTGGTGGAAAAGATATGGAGTTCATGTACACTCATCATGGGGGTTAATCTTATGTGTCAACTTTACGAGGCTATGGTACCCAGCCTAGGTGTTGCTGTGAAGGTAGATTTTTAGATGTAATTAACATTTAAATCAGTAAACTTTTATTAAAGCAGGTTACCCTCCTTAATGTGGATGAGCTTCATCCAGCCAGTCAAAGGCCTTAAGAGAAAAGACTGAGGTCCCCTGAGGAAGAAGGAATTCTGTCACCAGTCTGCCTTCAGAACCAAGACTACAGTACCAACTTGTCCCTGGGTCTCCAGTCTGTCAGTCTGGATTTTCCAGACACATTCCACACCCCGCCTGCCACCCCCCAACACCAGGTCCATCATGTAAGCCAATTCTTTAACATAAGAATCTACATCCACATCCTATTGGTTCTATTTCTCTTAGAATGCTGCATAACACAGACATTAATCATTCATTTATAGGAACATATTTGCCAATGATACCTCAGACAAGGGTTTGATATCCAAAATATAAAAAGAACTCATACCACTCCACACCAGGAAGACAAGCAATCCAATTAAAAACTGAGCAAAGGACCTGAACTGACCCTCCCCCAAGGAGGACATATGAAGGGCCCAGAGACATATGAAAGGATACTTAGCATCACTAGCCATCAGGGAGGTATAAATTAAAACCACAATGAGATTCCACTTGACACCAGTCAGAATGACTAACATAAACAAGTCAACAAACAAGTGCTGGTGAGGTGCACCCTAGTGCACTGTTGGTGGGAATGCAGACTGGTACAGCCACTGTGGAAAACAGTATGGAATTTCCTCAAAAACTAAAAATGGAACTGCCTTTTGATCCAGCAATCCCACTGCTGGGACTATATCCTAAGAATCTTGAAACACCAATTCAAAAGAACCTATGCACCCCAATGTTCACAGCAGCATTATTTGCAGTAGACAAGTGCTAGAAACAGTCTAAGTGCCCATCAGTAAATGAGTGGATCAAAAAACTGGTGCATTTACACAATGAAATACTATGCAGCAGAAAGAAAGAAGGAGCTCCTACCCTCAAGACAGCATGGATGGAACTAGAGAGCATTATGCTAAGACGACTTCCAGTTGCACTTTGCAACTACGTATTTCCCCCAGACCCACTACAACAATTAAAGACCAAAGTTGACTTCCTCCAGTAAGATCAGATTACCCTCAAATCCACTTAAGACAAGGACCACATCCAGATTACTCCAGGCTAAGGTTTAATGAACCACTTTCACTACAGGGTTTTTATAGCAAATTCTTTAGACAAAATGTGTATAGTTGGATCCACCACGTTTCATGCTCTGCCATCCGTTGTCATTCCCAAAGCGTAGTACCACCCTATGTACTAAACTTCTGCATTCTCATCTCCATTGTGTTCAATGCTCCCCCCCCCCACTGTGCCAGCCTCACATTTTCTGCCTGTTACCCAAATATGTCCAGGCCAGTTGTCCTTGTTATGCAGTCCCAAGCACCTTATACCTTCCTTATTTAACACCTATTACTCTATGTTGTTATTGCTATTTACTTGTATACATCTCATACCAGATTTTAAATTCCTTGATGCAGCATACTTAGAACCATTCAACAGATGCTTATTTATGAAAGTAAATGAACAAACAAGTAAAGTCTTAATACAGCAATCACCATTCATCAGTAAAGGTCTAGCAGAAAACAGCATATATACTCACATCAGGAAAACGCTAGAAGAGTTTATTTATCAAAAAAAAAAAAAAAAAAGAAGAAGAAGAAGAAGAAGAATCACAACGGACACAGGAAACTACAAAGCAGCAATGCAGGAACCTGCAAATGTCAAGGGAAGATTTGTTGCCACCTTTCAGCCCAAAGCAACAAGGTAAAGGAGAGGTTACTAGAATCTGAAAAGAAAGAGACTCAGAGGTAAAACAGTTCAATTTATGTGATCAATGGTTAGTGGGCACAGCTAGTCCAAGACTACCTTTGGAGGAAACCAGGGGAATGAATATCTCTATCTCTATTCCCATCCCTCTAGTATTTTCTTGGGATTTCTCATTGGCCAGACTCAACTGAAAACCAAAGGCATTAAGAACCTCTAGTTATAGTCTGTGCATGTCAACTTGTAAGGCAGAGAACAGAAAGGAAAGAGCGGAGAATGGAGCTAGAGTGGAACCAGAGACCCACCTGGCCTAACATAATTTACAGCTAAGATCTGGATCTTTACAACCGTGTCTTCTAACATTCAGTTTAGGGAATAAAATCTCCCAAACATGTTTCCTCGTTTGTTTTTTTTTTGCTAGAAATACTTTTGCCTTCCTCTACACAAAGAGATAGACTACTACTTCAAGATCTGGATTAGAGGGTGTGGAAATGGGAGGGGGGTGGGGAGGGCTGGGGCGGTGGGCTGGAATGGGAGCAAAAGACAGAAAACTGTACAAGAACAACAATGAAAATAAAATAAAATAAAAAAAGATCTGGATTAGAAATATTCTTTCCAGTATCATCTCCAATCTAACCATAAATGATACTAATTATAGCACATGTAAATGAAGTCATAGAATTTTTCTTATATTCACTGAGTAGTTATGGTAGTAGTAACAGTAGAAGATGTCATAGCAGTTAACCAGTTAACCACTTATTAAGAACATTATATATGTATAAAATGATATATATAATGATGTATATATACATACTCACACAAGTGTGTGTGTGTGTGTGTGTGTGTGTGTATCTTCAAATGCAGTTGCATCTGGAGTTAGAGCTTTAACACAGAAATTTTGGGGGAACCTTATTCAGTTCCTAACATATATAATCTCATTTAATTTTCACAACAATCCATATAAGATAAGGGAATCCAGATAAGGGAACTGAAGATTTTATTTTACATATCTTAGTTCCCATAGATAAAAATGATAAAGTCAGCGTGTAAATCCCAATCTGTCTTATTGCGAAACCTGCAGTTTTAGCCACTTCCTGCTATTGCTAAGAGTTGTGTGGCTATCCATGAGGATTCCTTACGAAAGGGGCCCATGTCCTACTCACTTCTAAACTAAAGCACCTTACATAGTATCTGCTTCACAACAGACATCCTACAAATATTCCAAGAATTAAATATGAATGATACACAGAATACAATAAAAAAAGGCTCATGGTTTCAGAGCACCTTTATAAACCATAAATAATAGAAAAATATAAAATATGCCCTGGCTGGCATAGCTCAGTGGATTGAGCGTGATCTGTGAACCAAAGGGTCACGGTTCGATTCCCAGTCAGGGCACATGCCTGGGTTGCAGGCCAGTTCCTGGCAGGGGATGCATGAGAGGCAACCACACATTGATGTTTCTCTCCCTCTCTTTTTCCTTCCCTTCCCCTCTCTCTAAAAATAAAGAAATAATATTTTAAAAAATGAAAAATACAAAATATAACAAAAGAAAAGCAGACAAAAGCTAAATACAAGAAGTAGTTATTTCTTTCGCTAGCTATGCAATAGATTACTTTGATCTACTCATCTCAGCTTCATTCAAGTTAAAATTTCTTTTTTACTCACTATTTTGCTAAAAGCCATGAGATTAGCTTCTTCTTCTTTGTTTACTCTTAAACAGCTAGTCTCTTTTCATGGAACAGTCTCCTCCTGAAGCAAAACCCCCTCTTTCTGAGCAAAGCCTCCCTCCGGGGTGGTTCTTTGTTCCGCCAGTGCTGAGCCCCTTTGACATCTCTGGCAGGTCCGGAACCAGCACTTCCTCCTCCTTTTCAACGGCGGAGCGAGCTGTGCCTTGACCAGGTTGACCTGGCTGTGCTGGGGTCTATGCAGTCATGTCTGCCTGGCTTAGCTCATTTCAATAAACCCTATCCAGCAAGGGCTGGTTGGATGCCTATAAAGGTGAACTTTACTTTTTTTTTTTTTAGATTTTTTTAGGCTTTTGTTTTTAATTATTGTTCAGGTGCAGTTGTCCCACCTTTTCCCCATTGTTCTCCTCTGCCCCACCACCCCTCTCCCACTCCCACAGTCAATTTCCGCCCCATTGTCTGTGCCCATGAGTCCTCTATTCACGTTCCTTGACTTGCCCCTCTCCCATCTTTCCCCCATCCTCCTCCTCCTCCTCCCCTCTGGTTACTGTCAGTTTGTTATTTATTTCCATGTCTCTGAATCTATTTTGCTCATTTGTTTGTTTTGTTGAATTTACTTTTTAAAGTTAAAATTATTTTGATGTAGGAATAATATGTTAGATAAAAAGTGAATAAACTTACTATAAACAAGTTAACTGTACAAGCAATACAGACATAACACTCAAGTTCAGTGATAAATAGAGAATGAATCCAATGAAAATAAACTGTTAAGATTTGGAAAGGATTTTCAGACCAACTGCCTATTTAATGAAAAAATCCTACCATAATAAACGGGGAGTTAGTTGCCCGGAATGAAAACATGTAATACTTGGAAAGAATAGCCTGATTCTGTGTTGGACAGCTCTGTTAACAAAGCTGCCTTCAATTAAATCAAAATCTACTTCTTTTGAAGTTTTATTATTCATTTTTAAAAATAACATTTACCAGCTCCTCTTTGATTTAAGATTTTTCCTTTCCTTTTAAGATTTTTTATTGCTATTCTATTACGATTGTTCCAATCTTTCCTCCTTCGGCCTCCTCTGCCCATCCTACCCTGCAGTCAATTCCCACATCATTGTCCGTGTCCAGGGGTCATTCATACATGCTCTTCAATTAGTTCCCTCCCCTTCTTTCCACCATTATCCCCTTTGCCCCTCCCATGTGGCTTGTGCTTAATTTTCAGGCACTCTCTTAGGTGCTAAAATTTCTACTCATTTATCTATCAAAAAGATATGCAATAACTTCGCCCAATCATCTGTGTTGTCAGTTGAGAGGTCCGAAAATGAGGTTGGGGTGAAAGAAGGTAGAGAGCTCACCGGGGAGAGAGTAGAATGATTTTCACATGATGGAAAAAATAAGCAACAGAATAGTACATCAAAAAGAAGGAGAGGCCCTGGCTGGGGTAACTCAGTGGATTGAGCTCAGGCCTGTGAACCAAAGGATCGCGGTTCAATTCCCAGTCAGGGCACCTGCCTGGGTTGCAAGCCAGTTCCCAGCAGGGGACACACAAGAGGCAACCACACATTGATGTTTCTCTCCCTCTCTCCTTCCCTTCCCCTCTAAAGATAAAATAAATAAAATCTTTTTTTTTTAAAAGGAGAGGCATGAGGAAGGCATTTGGATGTGGCTAGCCATGGCCTAGGCTGGGAGTGAATTGGATGGTGAGAGACAGGTACAATAAGAAAAATAAATTTCCCAAAAGTGACAGGTAAACTACAAAATTAAAGTATATGTTGGAAAGGAGAGCAAGATAAATCTCTACATAATTATAGATCTTGAAATAGAACTTTTCCTCATCTTTCTTTTTCTCAGGATAATCATTTTCCATTTATTTTACAGGGCTAGACCTACAGACTGTGTTCTGTCTCTCCCTCATCCCTTCGCTCTCCCAACGAGCACGTCCTGTGAATGTTAGTGGAATCTCACAGTAGCAAGAACAGCAGGATGGAGACAGCGCTCCCGCTGTCAGCCACACCAGGACGGCCTTTTCCGTGATCACGCAGCTTTGTTGGATCTATTCAATTATCTTTCCTGTCCCCTTGGACTATAGAAATGGATACAGATAAAATGGTCTTATTGCCACCAAGGAGGAGTAGCCTTAACAGATAGCAAATACCTTTATCTAATTCCTACAAAAAATTAGCGTTTCTAAACCAATGTCATCATTTTTAGTAAAAATGTATTAGAGTATTATCTATCTTTATCCATTATGTATATTTTTCTTATTGCCTATTTTAATCTATTGCCTATCTTAAAACAATTTCTACTCCCATTGCCTTCATCTATAACCTCAAGCACATGAAAATTTATTAAAAATACATCTATGTTTCTATAATTATGTTTTATTGTCCTGTTTTTCAATGTCTTACCTTCTCCACCCCACCCCCCATTTTTCTCTCAACATACTCCATGCAAATCATTCTAATGAATAATTTTCATTGAGGTCATAAATAATACAGCTGAATACATCTTGTTGTTCTCTAATTTAAATTTGACTCAATTTAAAGGCAATAAGTTCTAATGCACCAACATTCAAAAACATGAAAAGGGGGTCTAAAATAAAGTTTCCTAGGAAACTTCAGGCTCTAGGACCCAAGGCTCAGTTTCCCTCCCTGAAGTAAGTTGATATATATACCGTTTGGAGGTATGCATCTGGAATATTTAACATACATACAATGGTTCTTTAACATTTATTCTTCAAATGGTAGCATGCACTCTTCTGCCCATTTTTACAATGCTGCTAAATGCATAATTCCACTGGGGACAAAAAAATGGAAACCTTATCGGCCAAAAGACATGATAAAGTGCGAGTGCAGACAGGAAAGCAGAGAACGACACTGCGTGGGCCAGCCTTTGTGTGTTTATGTGTCTCTTCTCTTGTAATTTGCAAGGTTCCCCCCCCCACCAGTATTAAAGGAGGCGTGATCTTCAAGTTGTTATTCCTGTGATCACAATTTAATATAAGGACTATAAGTTTTATGAAAATTGTACACTTAATTACTCACTTACACAGTCCCTTTTGACATACTATAGAAACGGTGATTAAGTCAGTATATGGAATGATTTTCTTCTTTCCCATTTCCCTCTCTCCTTCACCATCAATTCTTGAAGATTATACTACCTTTCTTAGTAGTCAGCTTTTTACTGTTAAACGGCTTTCTATTTCTGTTATGAGAGTTATCAGTTCTGAGTGTGTATTTTGATCCATGATAATAAAAAATAACCACACTTACGCTTTCTTTCTTGTATTTGCTCTCTCTGTCTCCCTAACTTTTCTTACTTACATAACTTACTCACTGTCAAGATTTGTGTGGCATTTACATTCTATTTTATAACTACAGTTCCTACATTTGTTTGACTATTAGTCGTGCAATCCTTATAGTTGGTCTTCCCATTGTAATTAGAACTTTACAGTTCTAGTGTCTCAATTTTAACATTCACTGGGTATTTCACTATAGTTTTTCTATTCATCTCTTGATTGCCTGAATATCAACCTCTAGCAGAGTCTTCAAGAAGTCTCATGGTAATTATATCATCTGAGCTCTTGCATGTTCAAAAATGTTTATTGCGCCTATCTTAGAAAATAGAGGCGGCTCCGCTGTTTTCTAGTATTGAATACTGCCACAGAAGAGTCTGATTACGATCTCAGCCACTGGAAAACAGAGGACGACTTGGGCCAGACTGCGGGGAAACAATAGCTACTGACATTAACATGTATTTGGGAATACAGACTCTCTGTGGGACTGTTTCTGTGCTTGTTGCTGCTGTTGTTGAAATACTTACTCCTACATCATGCTCCCATGAAAACTGGCATACATTAAAAATACCACGTCAAGCCAAATAGCCAATGTTAAGCAATGAGTACCCAAGCATTATATGAGTCTGGCACAAATAATGCCCCTTTTTTATTACAAAATCTTTTATTAAGAAATCACAAGCATGTAATTCTGTAACATAACAATATCACACTCAAGGACATTATATGACATTTTAGGTGAAGTGTTCAAATTAAAACTATACATCATTACATCCATATTATGACCCTACCAACCACACTCAAGCAGGCCTTACTTCTGCCAGACCCTGTAGATTAAACAACAACAACACCAACTACAGAAACTTTCCATTCCGTCTGGAATTCTTGCTGTTAAATAGAGTGATGTGTGACCCGGGATTCCTGTCGCGAAGATTTCACAAGCAGCGAGGTTTCTGACCTGTGCAGTGGTCTGCCCTGCGCCCACCTACGTCCGTGTCTCTGCCCAAGGGAACATTTTCTCATCCACCAAAAACCAGAGATTGTTAAACATTTGTAACAGCCACCAATTTTATTTTCCTCCCTAAGTCATATGCTGCATTGCTTTTGGTTTTAGTGAGCAGCAGAGTTGTTTCCTTCAATCGTAAGGAGACTGTTTTATATTCTAGAATCTTCACTAACTCTGCCTTCGATATCGATAGACTCACTGTTCTCGCGGACATAATTATTGGATACCTAACTGATACTCCCTGATGAGATGTCAGTCAGTTGTAACATCCTTAGTGAGAGAGCATTTGCTTAATGTATTAGCTAATTTTACTAAGAGTACCAAGTGCCTGGCATTGTAGTAAGCCTTTTAATAGTTGAATGGTAGCACGCTTGATCCCAACAACAAAACTAGGGTAGATACTGGCAATAATCACATTTTACAGAGGAGGAAATGAGTCCAAGAAAGATTGTGTCACTTGTATAGAATCCCATGGCTCGAGTGGCAGAGCCACCATCTGAAGTGAGGCATTCCGATTCCAGAAGCCTGGGGCCTTAGCACTACTCTTAATGCAGGCACTCAGCCTCGGTCCGGGACCACAGCGTTACTGGTAGCTTTCCGTAGCGTCTCCATCCGATATCGTTAAGAGAAGGATGCTGTGGCTTATCACTAGGGCCACAGATATCCTTATTCTGGCTCATACTGCCATTCAAACAACAGGTTAATCCAATCAAATTGGTACACTGAAGTCAAAACGGTTTTTTAGTGTTTGCTGTTTTTGGAATTTTTTATTTTTTAATCCGTTGTTTGGTACTAATATTGGATATAACATTAATCTCTCTAGAGAGATTATTAAGGAATAAAATGTGAACAGGCACAAACTTTGGAGAAGAGTGCTATAAATTACAGATTTGTGCCGGACTCTCTTTACGCTCCGGGTTATGGAGAAGGCAGGCCTGGAAATACGACCGGATTGTTTACTTGCTTTGCCTCTCACCCGTGCTCTTTGGGAAACAGTAGCAGCAGGATCATTATCGCATCCTCGTGCTTTTCAACTCACGGCTTGATAAAGTTGCAGTGAGTGCAGTTTCTTCTGGGAGAGTGAAACTTCTACCTCTTCTCTAGTAATTTGCAAAGTGAATAAAGGCGAAACAAAACAGAGAAAAAAACTTAGGTGGGTTGCTCTGAAAAATATGCTGCAACAGAGGAAACAAAGAAAGCATTGTTATCAGGCAAAAATAACACATTTGAATAAATATTTATGTGTGTTTTCATAGTTTCCTGGCTTATGCTCCTTCATGTACCTCACAGGCAGTTAAAGAAACAACTATAAATCATAAATAAGAAATAAAAAGAACTCTACGAAAGTCTCTGATTACTCCATTACTGAAATCCAGCTTAGCAAATCATTTCCTTTTCTTCCCAGTGTGTCTATAAACAATCCAAAACAAACCTGTAGGATTTATAGAATGCATTTAATGTAAATGAAAGTAGGACCATGAACAGAACTGGCAAGAAACTAATTCATACTTTCCTCTGGCAAAACAAACAAACAAACAAACAAAAACCCCAGTGTGTTGGGAAAACATTTTCCTAAGGAGAAACACCATGGAAGAATTTCAAATAGTATAAATGACATAGGGTGCTTTTGTGGAATGTGAACCAAACTGGAAACTCGTGGGCTGAGAGTTTTATTATTTTTGCCTACCACTGACACTTGCATAACATAGAAATGTCATTTTACTCTGTTTTCCTTAATGATAAAAGTGATTAAATGAGCACAAGCCAGCCTAGATGAGGAATGACAAAAAACTAATCTACCAGAAACCAAAATGTGTGGTTAGGCTTTGAAGTACATTTTGAAAATAATCTATTAGAGCTACAGTGCTTTCATACTATAATTGAAACCCCAGAAGATCATACACTAGAACCCAATTCTTTCCTTCATCCATCCATGTATATTGGGTCAAAAACATAATTTTGTTATTCCTATTTGTCTTAGGAAATCTGGGTCCTCATATTCCCTTATGTTGGAGAATGTTCTAGACATCTTTATTGCTATACAAATTTCCTGCAAATGACCCTACATGCATCCCATCCATTATGAATATTCACTCTCCAAATTTAATGCAAAAAATCAAGTGATTTCTAAATCACAACTCTGGATTATAACTTTAAAAAGGCTTGATCTAGCCCTGGCTGGTGTGGCTCAGTGGACTGAGTGCCAGCCTGCAAACCAGAGGGTTGCAGGTTTAATTCCCAGTCCGGGCACGTGCCTCAGTTGTGGGCCACGTCCCCCCAGTGGGGTGGGTGTGAGAGGCAACCACACACTGATGTTTCCCTCTCTCTTTCTCCTTCCCTCCCCTTCTCTCTAAAAAAATAAAAATAAAAAAAAAGACTTGATCTAGTATTAATTAAATATTACATATAATTTTAAGTATGTTCAAAATGCATAAGAGCACCTGATAATGCAAGATGATCCTCATGCTTCTTATTGTAGAAATAATTTGAAATAAATTCCAGTATTGCCAAAAGTATATTTTTGAAGTAACTGGATATTGGCTCTATTTTTGAAAAAGTTGAGGCATCCCTAGTGAGTTCACAGTAAGGTGGAAACTAATATCTATTTTTCCCGACTGTGTTAGACAAGGCCACCAGAAATTATGTTAGGGGCTAAAATTAGCCATTGTAATAAAGCATAAGGCAATACTGCTATGTGCTGTCACTCCGTTTCAATATGTAATATGCTCTGATGGAATTCAAAAGTTTTTGTGAGTTGGAGTCATTCATACAACTTTTTTTCTTTGTGGGATGCTAGACAATCAGTTTCATAAGCTGAGCACTTTAGAAAGTGTTTTGATTTAATGCAGGCACAGTGTTCATGTAATTATTACAAACATTCACACACAAGGTGTACAGCATATATTATTGTATACTGAATATGCCATGTGCTTTTCAATTGAATTGAAGTCAGTTTTATACATAAGAATTAATGAATATCCCTTTAATTAAAAACAACTTGAAGGCACGATCGATTAGTCAAAACAACTATACCAAGAAAATTTCAAATCACAACGGCAAGCTTCAATTATTGCACAATAGAGGCAAAGGAGAAGACATAGTAAGAAATATATTCTACATTTCACATCAAAATAGTGGAAGTTTATCACTGGAGTGGCTATTGAAAAAATATTACCATTAGTGCATTAGTGTTCTCTCTGGAGAATTTTTAAGATAATAAATGCACCTGTCTGTTGAACTTCGCATTGGTCTCATCTGGAAATTAAATAGTCAGTTAAAAATACAGTATTATTTGATTAATGATAGATACTATAAAACCATATCATCCACAAATCTCTGATGCACTATAGATTTATTGCAAGGCATTTATGAATTCCTATGTCCACCAAGTTTTGTAGACTAAATAAATCACTCATATTTATATTTATCAATGTTTTTTCTAATGTAGCTAGTGTTTAGAATTTAGCTGAGTTAATTCATGGCATTGCTGCCTCTGGATCCATTTTGTTTGGCCAAGTGACCAGCAGGAACCTTAACCTGACACTAGTCCCCTCATGGAAGCACATACCCTAGGTAGTAATTCACAGTCACAGCCAATGTAAGTTCCAGATATGATTTCCCCAACAGCCTTTGTGATCAGCAGTCTCTCCTGCCTCCCAGTGTCCCCTTGCCTTATGTACCTGTTAGATAAGATCCCTGGGTGGGTGAAGTCATTTACCAAAACCCAGCTCTTTCGGTTTATTGACAAATCTGGTCCTACCCCAGGAACCCCAAGGTACTCTATCCTCAGCCCTCTATAGAGGCATGTACCCCAGAAGCTGTCACCCTCTCTCTGCACTCTGCCTTGACCTCCCCATGTGTACTCCTACAGTCAGTTCCACCTGCCAGCATTCCTGTATTCTTCCAGCTTTTCTGGGCTGCCATCATGAGTCTGGGCAGGTGTAGCCCCATGGCATGGAGCCAATTATCTCCAAGCTCTCATGCAGGCGCTGTAACCAGGGAGAGTTGCCTCTCAGTTACATCTTGGGTGGAAGTCATTTCCATCCCACTGGCTCAAAGCATGGCCACAGCTATTCAACATATCTATGAAACCAGTTAAAGGTTATAGATATGTTAAATGACCATGTCAGAAGTTAGCTGTTGCTCTACAAAATAGCTCTGAATGGCTCTGCTCCATGTGTCCCATTCCCCCAGCTCAGATTTGTGGGGGTGAGGACATCCTATATATGTTTTTCTAATATTTCCTGGACACCTTGAGTTCTCGACCGAATTACAAATCCTTATTTGAGGCCCCCCTCTTGGGGGGCCTATTACAGGTGCATTATCTATTTAATTTTACTAAAATTTTGTATATATAGGTGACTGCTGGGACAGAACAGCTCTCAAAGAAAAGGCAGCAAAGATTAGTGGAAGTTCATTGTGCTCTTACTTCCAGGGAATTTTTGTTATTTCTTCATTTCTTTACTGTTGTTGTGCTATTGATGCCTAAAATTCAGCTCAAAAAGCAATTTTCTCTTCATCCAATTCTGTCTCCTTTGTGGTTGGCCTCTAGGATGTGGATAAATTTTCCCAGCCTTGAAGACAGGAAGGAAAGGAGGAAGGAAGGAAGGAAGGAAGGAAGGAAGGAAGGAAGGAAGGAAGGAAGGAAGGAAGGAAGGAAAGGAGGGAGAGAAGGAGGGAGAAAGGAAGGAAGGATGGAAGGAAGGAAGGAAGAGAAGGAAGGAAGGGAAAGCAGGAAGAACATTTGATATGCTAAAGATAAAATATAGGACTCATAAAGAAACGCAGTCATGTAGCTGACCTCTTGTTTCTGATTTCATCTAGAGTCATGAATGGGAGAAAAGCAATAGAAAAGAGATGTTTTCTCTGTCCCCTCTGTACTTGTCCTGCTCATGTTAACGGCAGTAAGAAAACAAAGAACTGCTAAGATAGGTCATACCCTTATGCTATCACAAATGTTTCTATTGAGGCAAGAGGTTCAAAGACAGAAACCAAAAAAGAAGAAGAACAGGGTAAACATTACATGTCACACAAAGTAACTGGCACTGTGTGAGAGTGTAAGCAGCCAGCTTAAGTTTCTGGCCCCAGATATCTTGGTAAATTGAGAGAGAGAGAGGGGGGAGGGGGGGGGAGAAGGACCAATCCAAGTAGCCTTGGTTGGAAAATATTACTGCGTATGTAGGGTAGACGAACGTTTCCATAGCCTCCGTTACTCTCAAAATGTCATCGCAGATATTAGTCCTGTTTGTTGTTTTCCCCTCTTCCACCTCTTTCCCTAGCTCTGTATCAAAAATTCAACTGGTAACTATTTTCTCCCAAGTTTCTGCTGGCTGACATTTGGCCGCTTTCATGTCTCTAGGTAGAAGGACAGCCTTAATACTGCATGGGGGACTGTAGGGATTTCTGTACTTTTTTAAATTTATTTTTCAATTAGAGTTGACATGCAATATTATATTAGCTTCAGGTGTACAATGTAGTGATTAGACATTTATATATAACTTACAAAGATAACCCTAGTAAGTCTAGGACCCATCTGACCCATACATAGTTTTTGCAATATATATAGTTTTTGCAATATGCACAGTTTTTCACTATATTCCCTATGCTGTTCTTTACATCCCTCTGACTATTTTAATGACTGGCAATTTGCACTTCTTCAGGGATTCCTTTCCCGAGCTGCTAGTCTCTGTATCATTCTCTCTTCCTTTTCCCTCCCCTTCTTCCATTCAACCACTTCAACCTGAACTCTTCCCAGGCCTAGTTTCGTTACAGAGGTTTTGTCACTATCTCAGAATGAATACCTGAGCCTTCGTGTTCTCATAATTATAAATCATGTCATATCAAATGATCTCTGTTCTCCTACAGTTACTCACCAACTTTCCACTTATCCGAATGAGCTTGTTGTCGCTCACTGTTCAACTCTCTGAAGCTCATGTCATCACATTAGTCAGTTGGAGTATGACTATCAAAAGTCAAGAAGCCAGAGAAGTCAACTAGGACTTTTGTTTTGTTTTCCTTTCCCTGCTCCACATCCTCACATCAGACATGGAAATTTACATTTAAAAAAAAAAAACTTTTCAAATTGGTAACAAGAACTTCTGAAAAGTAGCTGATTTCATCCTTCTTGTCAACTGTTATAGTGCATTCTCTCCTTTTCTTCTTTCACTTGTCATGGTCTTTAAATAATTTTACACTTTTGCTGTCCCTTAAACCAGCCATGGAAAACAGGCTCAGGGCTTGAACTACCCCTTACATAGAAGAAGATTTGTATGTTCTGGTATAAAGGAAAGTTCCAGGGACCTAGTAGATGCCAATACGTCATTTCTAAAACACAAGGAGACATTCACACTCTTTCTTCAAACATAGATTCATTTCTTTCATGAGGCTGTTCTCAAGAATGAGCTTCTCAAGTCTCAGAGGAAAACATCTTGAGAGTGAAATATCAAATTCTCCAACAAAAAAAAGGGGCCAGTACTTAATACTATCTCACTCTACATCAACTTAAGGGCTTCGGGAGGGGCTGAACCAACGTGGACGTAAATTATTACAGCTCTTCTCTCTTGGGTATTGTGACCGTGGGTTAGTTGGTTAAGTGTTTTGGCTTCACTCATCATATGAAATTAACAGTTTCTAAGTGTCATATCCTAGGGCTATAAATAGGACCACCACCAACTTTATAGACTAAGTACACTTTACCAAGTGTTTTCTTTATGTATAATTATGTTTCAGTGTATATATCTGTATCTTACAGTATGCAGAGTTACTATAATTGGGACTGTATTCTATGCCTATATAGGGCAATTGAAACATGGGTATTGACAAAAGGAAATAAATTTTCTTACCTATATGATATATGCCACTTAAGGAGACCATTCTTTGGTAGCACAGTCAAGGACTCTCAGGAAGTAGATCCGAAAGCAGAAATAAGATTAATCCATTTAATAGCACTTTGTATAGATACAGACAACCTATATCAGATTAACTATTTTACAAAGAAATGCTTTGAAATAGATTAACCAAAAATAGCATGAAGTTAATAAATAAAGTGGAATTAAAAAAAGAAAGAATGAAAGATCAGAAGAATAGAGAAGGTAGAGAAAAAAAGTAAAAAAGCAGACAGGAAGGAAGAAGAAAGGGAAGTAAAGAAGACAAAGTCTCTGTGAAATTCTTCTCATGTACCACATGCTAATTAATAATATTATAAATTTTAAGATGTGTCCTCAATCATACTTTATAAAGGTAAATGTATCTGTAACAATCTGGAAAAGGCCCAAGTGCCCATCAGTAGATCAGCGGATAAGAAAGCTGTGGTACACTTACACAATGGAACACTACATGGCCGTAAAAAGGGACTCTTCTGCAACAGCATGGATGGACCTGGAGATTATTGTGCTGAAGGAAGTAAGCCAGTCAATGAAAGGCAAATACCATATGATCTCACTTATATGTGGAATCTAATGAACAAAATAAACTGACAAAATAGAAACAGAGGCATGGATACATGGAGCAGACTGAGAGCGGTCAGAGGGGAGGGACAAGGGGAGAACTAGATAAAAGAAGGTGGAGGGATTAGCCAAAGAACACATATGCATAACCATGGACACAGACAACAGGGTGGTGATGGCCAAAGGAGGTGGTGAGGGCTGGGTAGAGGTGGGCAACAGGAAGGAAAATGGGGACATCTGTAATAATGCTTCTTTCAATCTAAATGAGTCTTACGAGTCTTTTTTGGAAGCCAGAAGTTTTCTCTTCCTGTCTATTTAGCCCATGGAGCCAGCAACTCCAATTCCATGCAAAGGTCATCAAAGCAAAGAAGCTACCATGTTAGGCTTTATGCAGGATGTTACAAAATTTCTATGGAGAATCTACTCCTGCTGTAGTCACACTCAGTGTACCGGGTTATTTGTAGAATTAGTGCTGAACCTGGGAATGAAAATGGATTGTTGGAGCGACTTAGATGGACATTTTATAGCACGAGATTACCACAGTCAAGTTTTTCTAGAGAGAGAATGAATACATTTAATCTAATTTGTTCACTTCAAGATAGTCTCATATTATCTAATCTCTAAATGCTCAGTACAGTCACAAAATACCTAATCTTAAAATGCTGAAAAGTTAAAAGGAAAGTTCTTTTAACTTCCGTAATTTCCTAAATTTACTGTGAGTTTTACAAACAGCATGTGTGTACTGAGTATGACAGCAGAGGAATTAGAATCTAAATTGCTACTGTTTACTCACATGGCACCTTAGCTAGCATGCAATAAATTCCAAATAAATTCTATTTATTATTATATCATACTATGCCCAGCTTCAAAAACTGGAATAGTCACAGTAATATTTTTAATGCACACATTTATTAATCAGCACACAAATCTAAGAAATTGAAAACATACAAGAACTAATCTAATATCTGGGTCACATTCATGGTTTGTATATTTTTATAACACATCCTTTTTTGTGTCCACAATAGCTAATAACACAAACTGGATGTCAGATGCAGCAAGATGCGAAAACACTATTCACAGTGATTGTTAAGTTATAATTCTCCAGGAGTTTTTTGTTCTAGATATAAACTGAGAATAATTATATAATACAGCAGTACTTAGTTTTTTAAATATTAGACTATGTAATATTTTTAGTTTTACATAGTAAATATCAGTAATATCTTTTATTTGGTAAAATTCATTAAATATTATATAATGTAATTATTATTTCTTTGATCCCTTTCCCTTATCTTTCTTAATTTAGTAGTGGTATATCTTATCTTTATGCTCTGAAAAGAACGAAAAAATTTCTAGGAAACCCAGAAATAAGTGCTTTTGACAATCTTCATATTAGTGAGCCCTTGAGTTTCTCAAGCAAGCCCGGCAGAGGTTTCCATTCCTCCAAGGCACGCTGTTGGGACCACAGGAAGCTGCCACAACACTTCAATTCAAGAGATAGAACCAAAACTGGAGCCTTTTAACTTTGAGAGAATCTGTTAATACCTCCTTAGAGCTTGCAGGTGAGAGACAATACAGTATAATAAGGAGTCCAGCTTTGGATTCAGAGAGGCTGAGTTTTAAATCTCTATTTCACCGTCAGACATGCGGCCTTAGAGTGTTAGCTACACCTGTTTTCCAGCTGAAACCTGTTGTCAGGCAGAGCTGTTGGAGAGGGGTAGGGTTGCGGCCGGAACGCTGCGCTGCGGCCTCTCATTTTTCTCATTGAGTTTCTGTAAATTTCGTTGCATAAAGTCTTTCCAATTTGACGATAGCCTTTGCAAATTTTGACTGGCTTAAAACATGTTTATCCGGGAGAGAACTTTTCCTGAGTACCTCATACCACTATTCTGGAAATCAGCCTCCAATTTTATCTATTTTTGAGGTACATACTTTGATGTTATGTTGATAAGTACATAGCTATACTTTTTGTCAGGTTGTTCCTTTAAATATTATGTACAATATCATCACTTCATTCTTCTGTTGTTTTCCATTTAAAGTCTATTTTGTTAAAATGTAAATATTGTCAAACTACTTTATCTTGGTTAATACATGAGTGATAATTTCTTTCTTACCACTTCATTTTAGCTTTTTTTGTAGTTTATGTTTTTAATTTCCTTTCTTTTAAACTCTGTTGACCTTTTGATTGTATGAATTTTTATTAAACTATTTTTCTCTCTCCTGTTTTGGAAATTATATAATCTAATTATATTCTTTCAGGTGATCCTTTAAAAGAAAACTATACACGTCCTGACCGGTGTGGCTTAGCTGGTTGGGCATCATCCTGCAAAGCGAGAGGTTGCCGTTTGGATTCCCAGTCAGGGCACATGCCTGGGTTGTGGGTTTTGTCCCTGGTCAGGACGCATATGAGAGGCAACCGATTGATGTTTCTCTGTCACATCAATGTTTCTGTCCCTCTCTTTTCTCCCTTCTCTGTAAAAATTAATTAATTAATTAATTTTGTAAACAGTATGCACAGTTAACCATGAATTAATCTGGCATGTGTCTGTCCTTCTGAATGCAATAAGAAACCCTAGCAGGTTGTAACCCTTCAATAAGCAAGCTCATTTGTGATTCTGTTGTTGCTGCTAGATATTAGAGGTCTGTTTAGAAGTATTTTAATTAGTTTTGATGTTTGATCAAAACACCAAAATTGTTTTGATTAGTATTCTCATAATACATGGTAACTTAATGCTTTTTATCAAATATTATGGCTTGCCCTCTTTCTTGTATGTTTTTGTATTTAATATCAATTTTACTGTAGTGTAGATAAAAATCTTCATTTTGTATGTGTTATAGACCTGTTTCTACCACTTTATATTGTATTTACATATGCATAAGTTCTGAAATAAAACATGCACATATTCAAAGTTGAATTTGACTTGAAATGATCTGAAATGTTCTAAAAGGTAGTCTCTGTTTAATGTCAAAATTATGATATATAGTATGGATATATAAGTGGCTAAAGAAATTTATTTTTCCTAAGGATACACTATTTATATATATATAGCTAATGACTCTCTTGACCTAAACTTTCTGTGCCCATTGTTATTAAAAATGTATAATTGTAGCAATTTTTTGGTGTCTACTCACCAAAAAGAGAATTCTCTGGATGCCTTAAATAAATCTAAAGGATAAATGTGCAAGGCTGAGTGCAATGTGTTTTCTGTACCAGATATCTGGATTGGCCCATGTTTTACTTACACAATAGAGTGGTTGTTTCACTAGATACAAAACTATGTTGAAAGTTATTTCCCCTCAGCAAATTGAAGATTGGTTTCATTGCTCACTGGTATCCATTTAAGGTTCTGAAAAGTCTGCAGTTAGCCTCATTGACTTTCCCATCTTTTTTTCTGTAGAACACTGTAGTCCCATACAGTAACCACTACTTACATGTTACAATATTAGTCAAAATATTTTTTAAAAATCAAAAGTTAGTTCCTCAGTAATTGCACTAGTCACATGTCAAGTACTCAATTACCACATGTTTCTAGTGGTTATTTACTAGACAGACAGCAAAGATATAATATTTCTATCATTGCAGAAAGTTCTATTAGCGCTGCTCTATAAACATCAGAGTTTTTTCCCTTTATCTTTGATATTCTTTAATTTCACTGTAATTATGTCCAGTGTGAATTTTTCTTTATTTATATTAGATATCATACAAGGTTTTCTGAGGAGCACATTCTTAAGTCTTTAAAATTCTGAAAGTTTGTTTTTAAACAACATATATAAAAATGTATATATATGAATTTCTCATTCTATATTTCTCATTTTATAAATGGCATTTTCCCTCTTTTTTACTTTGTGTTAAAATCAGCTGAAACAATGAGATAGACTTCAACTCTGTTTAGTTCAGAGTTTATCCTTTATATTGATTTATGAAGTTTTAGATACTGTGTTTTATAATTCCAAGAGTTACAGTATTTGTCTATCCAGCTCAATCATTTTATTTCTTCTTATTTTTTATTTTAAATTGTCTTGTTTTAATTATTAAAATATTTTAACATTCTAAAATAATTATTTTAAAGGTTTTATAAAACTATCATAAATTAATTTCATTAAAATGATTAGAAGTGATTTTCATTTTCCAATTCATTACTTTCTTTTATGTCTTTATAAGAATTACATGTGTTTGCAGACTCAATATACATTTTAGATTTGGGGGTATGCAGTCATTTTAAGAGGGATTTTTTGTTTTTTTTCTGAGTGTATTTAGTAAAACCACAATGATTGGTAATAAACTACCCTAAATCCCAGTGGCCTAAAATAATCATTTATTGTTTTTCCTTGATGTACCAGTCAACAGTGGCAGACTTGGATCTAAAAGATGTTTGTCTGGGCTTGGCTCCATGTCTGCTTTGCATTTCTTTATGCTCATATTTTTCAAGGCTGTGACTAGAGGACAGTCCAACCTTCCAAGCACAATTTCTGCTTCTGCTTTTATCACATCGGCTGATGTCCCCTTGGCCTAAGAATATCACATAGCTAAGCCCAACATGAGACATGAGGGAACATAGTTCTTAATGGAGGGAAGGAGGAAGTAAATGTTTTTGAAGGATAAATGAATCTACCAGTTTATTTCATTCCTTTTTAAATTTCTTTTGTCCCCTGGATCTGTACTTTTGTGATTCCTTTTGCCTGATATGCTGGGCTCCCATTCTACATTCAAGTTTCAAAGTGACATTTTGGGACTCTTGCTCCAGGTAGTATTGGTGATACCAGCAGATCCAGTCAGGGAGCCAACCAATGGTTTGAGTCAGTTTGTCATTCTGAGGGTCAGTCTTTCTCCTTCTCCTCCTAAGCTCAAAACTTCCTAGAAGTCTACAGCCCAAAACAGTGTCAGCAG
Source organism: Anoura caudifer (assembly GCA_004027475.1). Lineage (NCBI taxonomy): Eukaryota > Metazoa > Chordata > Mammalia > Chiroptera > Phyllostomidae > Anoura > Anoura caudifer. The sequence goes on along the minus strand of PVKU01002932.1, from coordinate 9,226 downwards.
TTTTCAACCTCCTTTAGTAAACAGAGCACATCCTAGGCTCCAGATCTGACTTTCTGTGGCACATCCTGTCCCTATTAAACTTCCAGATATTGCTGCCACTGTCTGTCCTGAAGACTGGAAAGCCAGAATTTTACCCTAATTCACCACCTTATACAGCTGTTCCATATCATATACAGTGAATTATATATAATATTTGAGACAAATTGTGTCTTTCTGGTTATGTCTTTAATATTTCATCTAGAATTACTATGTGTCTAAAGAATAGAGAAAAGGGATGGTATTTAAGATGAACTGCCATGTCATCCTCATTGAAACTCTCCAACTTAAAAAAATATCCTTAGCCTTACTTGATTTACTACTTAAGATATTCCTTAGACAGAGAAGCCCATTTAGGAGGGCACGCTTAATAAACAGGGAGAATTTGAGGCTGATGTTGGTACAGGACAAATCTGAGAAGTTTATAATGACCACATATGATTTGTCTTCACTTCTAACACAATAACAGTCTTCCAGGTAGGCTTCTGTTCTCAGCTGAAACGTATATCCTAGAACCTAAAACAATATTTCTGAAAGTCCAGTCCTTAATAATATTTAGAAATCTGTGACTTAATTTTAATAATAATCATAAAAGTTAATATAAACATACTCTGAATTATCCAACACTAACTTTATAATTATATTCCACCATGGAATGTATTTTACTGCCTATGTTTGCATATATTTATATAGTTGTACACATGAGCCAAAGGTGGTCCAGATGACATTGAGGCTTGGTGTTTGAACTAAGTTTTCAAAATAGTTTGAATAGAAGGGGTAGATGAATTGAGGCATCAAAAGCCATATAGTTTTATTGACATGCCAACATCAAAGGACCTGAGCATAGGAGAATTAACTCTGTTCTTGTAATTGCCAATAGTGCTTTAGCAGTTGAAGTAGAAGAGATACTCAATAAATTTCTGCCCTGATTCTAGCAATAAGCAAATTAGAAATTCATCTAAGTTCTTTTTTAACATCAGAAGAACCAAGCCATATCTAAACATGAATAAGAATGCATTACAATGTTATCAAATGGCACATTATTAAAACTACCATTCAAAAATTTCTTAAAGATAGATTTAGGGGGAAGAAAAAGGTCTAATTATTCTAAATTATACACAAAAGTTTAATGTGATTGATGTCACCTTGTCAAATATATTTATTCAAATTGTAATTCTCTGATTTTAAATAATCATAGCCAAGATTTAAAAAAAATTTTAAAATATGGATTAAGAGTTTTCGGTAAAGATGCTGACTGAGAAGATAAAAAAACCTCCTTCGTATCACACCAAACATATAGATATACTACTTAAAATATTTGGAAAGCTAAGAAAAAGTGATAGCCAAGTTCAAAAGCAAGAAAGGGAAATCTTCAGGGAACAGAAAGGACAAAAATCTGTGGTCATAGTGGACCTGGTTTGTGCACCACAATACGCAGAGCGACACAGAACAGGTGCTTCCTTTGGCAGCTGGAGTCTTAACGCCTATAAAGGGAAGGGGTCGTAGGCCACAGACTCTGAGAATTTGGGGGAGTTGCAGCTGGGCTCACTGTAGCGTTCCAGGAGGTAGAAAAACGCTGCCATTGGTTGACAAGTGATTAGAAAATCTCTACCCAAGAGACCAGAGTCAAAACCTCAAGTAAAAGGCTTGTGCCAGGGCATTGAGAGAAACAGAAACATCTGTAAATCTCAGCACCTACACTGCCCAATAGTTCAGGTTCTGAACATATACTCTGAGCTTCAAATAATCAATAGTTATAGAATATTCCACCTGGCAACAAAAGAAGACATACTCTTTTCAAGTGCACGTGGAACAACTTTCAAAATACACAAGAGTCTAACGCTATAAAACAAGTATCAGTAAATATGGAAGGATTTGAAATACACAAAGTATGTTTTCTGAGCACAATGGATGAAATCAGAAATCAATGACAGAAAGACATTTGGAGAATTCTCAAATAGCTAGAAACTAAATAACTCACTGCTAAATAATAAATAGGTACATGAAAAAATAAAAATGGAAGCTAAGTAGTACTTTGAGCTACATGAAACTAAAAAAGACGTATCAAACTTGAAGGATGCTGGTATAAGTGGCCTGAGTAGAAGATAGTTTTCAAATATCTTAGCTTCCACCTTAAGAAATTAGGAAAACAAATAAAACCTAAAGTAAACAAAAAGAAAGGAAATGATGATGAACAAGGTACAAATGAGCAAAAGAGAAAACAGGAAACCAATAGAGAGCATCAATGAAACCAAAAGTGAGTCCTTCAAGTAAGTCAATGAAACTGCTAAACCTTTACCCAGACTAATCAAGAATATAAGAGAGAGGAGACACAAATTATCAATATCAGAAATGAGATAAATGTTATCACTACAGATTCTATAGATATTTAAATGATAATAAAGGTATATTAAATGCGACTGCCTGCCAAAAATTTTACAACTTAGATGAAATGGACACATTCCATGAAAGACAGAAACTACCAAACCTCATGCAAGAACTAAATTAACTGAAATCTTCGCATACTTATGAAAAGAAATTGAATTTGTAGTTTAAAACTTTCTCAGGAGGAAAACTTGAGTCCCAGATCACATCAGTCAGAATTTTATCTAATATCTAGAGAACATATTCTATACAAACACTTCCAGAAAAGTGAAAACGAAGGAGTATTTCCAAACTTGTTCTAATGCTGGCCAGCATTACCCGGATACTAAAATTAAACAAGAACATTACAGGAAAAAAGAGCTAGATATGAACATCCCTCTTGAACATAGATGAAAGTGTTAAAAGAAATTTAGCAAAACAAATTTAACAGTATATGAAAAGTGTATTTATCATAAATGTATTTGTTTTCTATTTCTATATAACAAATTACAACTTAGTGCCTTGAACCAATACACATCAATTACCTCACAGTATCTACAAGTTAAGGGTCCAGACACAGCTTAACCGGGTCCTCTGCTCAAAGTCTCCCAAGACGTACACACACATACACATACTTCAAAACCTAAAAACAGTGAGGCACATTTTAACCTGATAAAAGACACTTATCAAAACTTTAAAGCAAATTTCGCACACACTAATAATGAAGCATTAGAAGCATTCCCCTTACAGTTGGGTACAAGACACCAATGTCCATTTCCACTATTAATATTCAAGAAACTAATAAGCTCGCATTAGAGTGGCTCAGTTGGTTAGGCATTGTCCTGTAAAGTGAGACATTGCTGGTTTGGTTCTCAGTCAGGGAACATGCCTGGGCTGCAGGTTCAGTCCCAGATGGGGCACATACAAGAGGCAACCAGTCAATGTTTCTGTCTCTCATCAATGTTTCTCTCTCTCCCTTCCCTTTTCTCTAAAAATAAATAAATAATAAAATCTACCCTGGCTGGTGTGACTCAGTGGATTGAGTGCCAGCCTGTGAACCAAAGAGTCACTGATTTGATTCCCACTCAGGCCACATGCCTGGGTTGCAAGCTGGGTCCCCAATGGTGAGTGCAAGAGAGGCTACCACATACTGATGTTTCTCTCCCTCTCTTTCTCCCTTCCCCTCTATCTGAAAATAAATAAATAAATAAAATCTTATAAAAATGGAATTAATAAAGCCAAAATTACACACTAAGTTAACATTTTCTATTGTGTATAATAACACTGTTTTATAGTCAGAAAAAATGCTCATCCATTTTAATTAATGTTAATTTTACTTCTCTCTTGTACAACTTGTAAATTTTTGTTCTTTTATCAATATAAATGTTATGCATATAAATGTTTGCATATATTTCATTAATTGTAAAAACTTAAGTCAACACTGAAGATAAATAATTTTCTCTCAAAAATAGTTAGTGTAGTAATTAAGTTCCAAAGAACACCATTCTAGATGGATCATCTATAGTGATATCCCCCAGGCTCCTGACCTTTTCATGTCCTTCAACATTTGTGTCAACATTTAATATTCAGTAAATAGTTTAGATGAAGACCTGGAAATCATGTTGATCACATTTGTGTAATATTCAAAGTTTGGTGGGGGAACTAATGTTAAATGAAGTAATAAGAATTTTTAAAATCTCTTTTAGGTGGAATTTTGTGTCTAAATCGTAACAACAAAATAATCAATATGATTTTTAAATCCTGTTAGGGTTTGTGAAATAACTATTTTGTTAAAATGATCCAAGAAGATGTAATACCTGGATTGAAAGCAGTTCTTGTGCAAAGGTGTTTAAATGAGCTGAGCACATACTCAACGTTGTCCAATGAGAGCCTAGGGTTGAGAGGGACCTAGAAACCATATCACAAGTATGATCACTCAGATTATGCCATAGATAGAAGATCTACTGTTTTGACTGAAGTATCAATTCATTTTTACCACTTATAATGATCAGCAGCTATAATAATGAGACAATCCATCCCATCTTAGAAAACTCATATGAGGAAGGGGGGAAGCCCCTAAATATAACAGCCATGTAATTCAGAAAATTAAATTATCAAAAATAACTTATTAACACTTTGTTTTCTGACTAGTCAGTTTGCCTCACATGGTTAAACTGCTCATGAGACAGTTTGTGAGAAAATTCCCTGTACAGCTAACTGAGAAATTATATTCCCTTAGCAGAGAGCCAGGGAGCACTAAGGTAAGGAAAGAAAGACCACAATGAGGACCAAAGGTTTGAAAAAGAAGTGCTTAGTTGAGCAAGTCAGAGAAAGACAACTACCATATGATTTCACTTATATGTGGAATTTAATGAACAAAATAAACTAACAAAGTAGGCACAGATTCATTGATACAGAGAACAGACTGACAGCTGTCAGAGGAGAGGGGTTTGGGGGTGCATGAGAAGGGCAAAGGGGTTAAGCCAAGAGTTTTAAAAAGACCCATGGACACAGACAACAATATTGTGATTGCCAGAGGGAAGGGTGATGGAGGGAGTTATAAGAGGTTGAAGAGGGAATAAATAGTGATGAAAGGAGACTTGACTTGGAGTGGTAGACACACAATACAATATACAGATAATGTATTGTGGAATCATATGCCTGAATCCTACATAATTTTATCAACCAATGTCACCCCAATAAATTCAAATTTTAAAAAAATCAAAGAAAAAGTACTTAGTGTTTAATGTTGCCAAGTTCAAAGCAAATTTTGTAGCTGGAAAAAAATGTCACAAACTGAGTAAAATTTTCAACTAGTCTATAACTGATGTTAATCAAAAGAAAGAAAAGAAGATATATAAGGGAAGGAAGGGTTGGAAAAGTGTTCCCCAATGGCCTTCTTTAGATTTTCAGGAGCAGAATGGAGCATGCCCTATCTAACAAACCTCTTGGTTCTTGCATCTTGTCTCTGAGATTACTCAGCAAGGAGGCCCAAGATTGAGAACCTGCACTTAGTGTCCAATAAATTCAGTCATTTCAATGTTCTACTTTCTTCATAAAACAAGGTGTCGAAGAAGAAAGAATGCCATCATGCCTAAAGCAAGCAATCTGCCCCCCTAACTCCCACCTCATTAGCTAAAATGATGTTGATCACGTTACTTTCTATGACATGACAAGCTTTTTTATTCCCACTTTATCATATAAAACTGAGGCAATGTACTGTACAGTCATGTGCTGCCTAACATTCGCTCAATGAGGGACCACGTAGACAATGGCGGTCCCATAAGACTATAATGGAGCTGAAAAAATCCTATTGCCTAGTGAGGTAGAAGTCCTTTTAATGTAGTGCATTACTCACATTTTTATGGTGACGATGGTGTAAACCAACCCACTCTGCTGCCAATTGTGCAAAAGGATCTCACATACTATTATGAACACTACATACTGATTGATAATGATAATAACTCTGTTACTGGTTTATGCATTTACTATACTATGATTTTATTGTTATGTTAGAGTGTACTCTTTCTATGTATAGAAAAGTTTGCTGTGGAACAATATGCCATGTGATGCTGACAGCAGCCTTATGCACCTCATGTTTACCGCTTATCTTGCTTGCATCATTATTATGATGCAATGATCATTACTGCATCATTTTCTCTTGTGCTTCATTTAATCACATGCTCTTTTATATATTTAGTGTAGATTAAGTGTACAGTTCTTGTAAAGTCTGCTGTCATGAACAGCAACGTCCTAGGCCTTCACATTTGCTCACCACTTGCTCGCTGACTCACCCAGAGCGACGTTCAGTCCTGCAGGCTCCATTCGTGGTAAATGCCCTCTGCACAACAGGTGGACCATTTTTTCTTTTATACTTCATTTTCACTCTACCTTTTCTACGTTTAGATACCCGAATGCCATTATGTTACAACTGCCTACAGTATTCAGCGAAGTACCTGATGTGCAGGTTTGGAGCCTGGGAGCAATAGGCTGTACCAAATAGCCTAGGTGCGTACTGGGTTTTACTGTCTAGTTTTCTGTACGTAAACACAATGATGTTTGCACAACCACAGAATGGCCTAACAACACGCTTTGTAGAATGTATCCCTGTCCAATGGTGCATGTTTTGCTCAGTTTTTAAGTTATTGGGTAGATATTATAAATGTTCCTGCTTAGAAAATGACTAAATTCTGAGATCTGTTGGGTAATTTTTCCCTTTTCTATGACCTGATTGGAAGATGGAAGATAAAAGGAGATTGATTTAAAGGAAGAGAATGCTCCGGTATATAGAAAGAAAAAAAATGCTTTTCTTATGCTTGTCTGTAAAGACTGCTATACATAGAAACTATTCAAAAACATAAAATCTCTTCAAAACACCAGTCTTCACAGCCCAAGTGACTCTTGAAGGTATAAAAAATATGGTAGTTCTAGAAGAAAAATTAAAGACTTTAATCGAAAATAAAATACTCTAGTTTGTAACCCATGACATAAAGTGTAGGTCCCAAGTAAAAATGTAATAAATCTGTGTAATTTGTTCTGCCCTTGGAAGAATCACCCTCTACTGAAAACAGAAGCTATAAAGTCCCTAAACTCAGATTTCACTCTATTTTTTTATCAAAAGCAAACACATGTAAAGGATGACACAAGATGCTCATGCCAAAAGCTATACACTTGTTTCTCGTTCATTGTATTGCTGATTGGCTCAACACCGGAGCACTGTGGCACTGAGTCTGCGTTGTCTTGCAAACCACTAAAAGGCAAATCAAGAGCACAAAGGCGGAGGGAGAAACTGGCTGTGCTAAGTTGGCGAGAGACAATGACAATGATAGCACAGTCCCAAGATACTAAACACCGAATTTTTTAAATAATCCAGGTCATCTGGAAACACTCTCCCTAACCCAAACAAGTGGTTACTGCTAATTTATATCTGCATTTAATAGCTCCATGGGTGAGGCCCTTAAAAAGCAATGCCCTGGCTTTCAGAATATTACACACCACACAGACCCTATCATCACGTCACTACTTACTCAGGAGCATTCTGCTTCAAAAAAACACACATTCCTAGAAGTTGCATGTAAATTTGCTTTTGGAAAATAGTGGCACTTTAAATAGCATAAGGCACTTGTGTTTGTTATTTTTAATGGGGTGAATCTTTTGTTAGTGAAGTTAATGTTCCTGAATATGTATATATATGTGTGTATATATATGTGTGTGTATATACACACACACACACACACACATACATATATAGTTTCGTTAAGAATATTTTTCAAGCCAACTGTTGTTTTTTAGAATCTTACCAAAGTGGAAAATGAGGCAGTGAGGAAATAAGAAGATATAGATGCTAATTTCATTTTTATCACCAATTGCATTTGACTACTTATTTTACCTATTGGGACTCAGTTTTCCTAATTGTCAAATGATCATAAAGTCCCTTTGAGCTCCATAATTCCTAACATTTATAGTACTGAAAAAAAAAAAAGTAAAAAAGATTTCTCTAACCTCTACTGAGCTGCCATATAAAGTTGTACTGTTTTTTACAACTAGGGGGCACCATTCACATTGGAGATGATTTTCTACCCGCGGACCCTATAGTGTCTTAGGACAGAATATCTTTTCCTTGATGGCCTTATGGGCTAACAGTGAACCTGTCAAGTTCCTTACGTTGTTGCTCTTGAGAGACAGCAGGAAGGATTTCATAAGCATGTATACAATCCCTCCAATTTCACATAAAACTAACCTTTATAAAGATACTTTGGGGACACAATAATTCAGTTGCATGTGACATGCATTCTATTTTGTTGGAAGAGTTTAAAAATGCATGAATCATGAAGAATGGATAACATGTATGTTTGCAGCGATCGCTGACAACTGAATTCTCAACACTTTTCCCAAAAGTTCTGGAATTCAGAAGACCACAGAGATTCTTTTACTACACCAGCAAGAAAGAAGTTTCCCCTAAAAGTGATCAGAATCTTACTTCCTGCCAAGTGTGTATAGACTCAAAGCAGATTAAATGGCTTACAAAATAAATAAATGTGGTATTTCTTTTATCTGCATTTTTTGGGTAAGAATCATACCTGCTAAATATATAAATAGTGCATGCTAATTGTTCCTAACAGTTCACATGGACACTTCCATTTTTTTAATTTTTTTTATTTTAATTGTTGTTCTTGTACAGTTATCTGTCTTTTATTCCTGTCCCAGACCACCACCCCACCCCTCCCCACCTACCTCCCATATCCACCCCCCCTAGTTTTTGTCCATGTGTCTTTCATACTTGTTGCTCCAATCCCTTCCCTTTTCCCCTGAAATTCCCTCCCCTCTCCCCTCTGGTGCCTGTCAGCCTGTTCTCAATTTCAGTGTCTTTGGTTATATTATGCTTGTTTGTTTGTTTTGTTGATTAAGTTCCTGTTAAAGGTGAAATCATATGATATTTGTCTTTCACTGTCTGGCTTATTTTGCTTAGCATGATGCTCTCCAGTTCCATCCATGCTGTAGCGAAGGGTAGGAGTTCCTTTTTTCTTTCTGCTGCATAGAATTCCATTGTGTAAATGTACCATAGTTTCTTGATCCATTCATTTACTGATGGGCACATAGGTTGCTTCCAACACTTGGCTATTGTACATTGTGCTGCTATGAACATTGGGGTGCATAGGTTCTTTTGGATTGGTGTTTCAGGGTTCTTAGGATATAATCCTAGCAGTGGGATTGCTGGGTCAAAAGGTAGATCCATTTTTAGTTTTCTTAGAAAATTCCATACTGCTTTCCATAGTGGTTGTACCAGTCTGCAATCCCACCAACAGTGCACTAGGGTCCCCTTTTC
>PVKU01002931.1:0-201678 GCA_004027475.1 Anoura caudifer | reverse complement strand
CACGGGCCTCCTCGATCGGGAGCATAAAAATAGGCCTGGTGGGGCAGCCGGCGACCCGCCTGCACCCTGGCTCTGGGGACAGGAAGTGCAGGAAGGGGAAGCCAGCCGCCAGGACGGACAGGGCACCCTCGTCCCACAGGCCAGGGCGCCAGCTGGCACCGGGGAAAACCAGGAAGGGATGGGGTCGGACTCCCACAGGCTGCCTGCTGCCTTCTGCCTCGGTGGCAGCCGGAACGGGAGGATGGGAGGGGCGGGCAGCTGTGTGTGTGTGCGGGGGGGGGGACACGGAGAGAAGCATCTGGGGCCCTGGCGAGGCCGGGCGCTCAGGTGCCAGGGCCTGCAGGCTTCCTCCCCACAACACTGTGGATGCGCCTCCCAGTGGGGGCCGTGGCCCAGCAAGGGTGGACGACTCCGGAGCCCCTCGTGGACTTGGGGCAGGACCGGTGTGCCCACGGTGGCATCCACAGTGGAGGCGCGTGGAAGCCTCATGCAGGAGGCAGCTTCCACAGATGTCACCTGTAAGACCCCCTCGCCGCCTGGCAACCTCATCTGCCACGATGGCCCCTGGGCCTCCTGCTGGGTCCAGAGCCGAGAAGAGAGGCCTGGCCCCCGGGGCAGGCTGCAGGGGCCACGGGCAGTCGTCCTTCTAGAAACTTCACCCCTAGTGTAACTGAACAGCGAGTATGCAAAAGTGGCCACCCTGCCCTCCACCTGCTCAGAGGCAGGCACACGCCTAGACACTGGAACCCCCGCAGCAGGGACAGTGGCCGGTGCCTGCGCCTCCGAGAGGGAAGGGCACGCCCAGTCCCGCCCCAACCCCGAGGCCCCGCGCTTGCTGGGCGGGTGGCAGGGGCTGTGATCTGCATGCGTCTCTGAGGACCCACAGCCTGGGCTGGCGGGAACAAGGGGCCAGGAAGCCCGTTCTCCGTGCCCAGGTCCTCAACTGCCTGCTTCCGGGAAGAAGGGTTCAGTGCCGGACTCAGGCCGGGGGGAGCAGACCTCCGCGAGCCCCTGGGTCGGCGCTGAGCTGCGAACTGGCGGCAGCTGGTGAGAGCAAGCGCTGTGCCTGCCGCCTCCATCTCCAGGGACAGGCGACGGGTGAGGGGCAGGGCTCCGCCCCACTTGGGGGCGTCCCGGGCTCCATGGGAGGGACGGGAGGGGCAGAGACTCTTGCACAGGATGGATGGGCGGGTGGATGGGCGGGTGGGTGGGTGGAGGGACGTAGATAAGTGATAGGTGGGTTGATAGATAGGAAAGCAAGTGGACAGACAGACAGATGGAGGCAGGTCCTAGAGGAATGTGCCCCCAGAGAGGACGTGATGTTCTCACCAGGGCTGACCTGCTCTGGGCCCTGCGGGGCCTCACCTCGACCCTGGCAGAGCTGCGGGGGCCCCTCCTCCTGGGTGAGCGCCTGAGCTCCCGCGGTTTGGCCCAGCCCCCGCCGGGCACCCAAACCCAGGCTCGCCTCTGGCCCCTTGGCAGCACCCCCTCGTTCCTGGTTCCCAGCCTTGCTCGCCGCCTCTGAGCCCAGGAGTCAGACACACCTCCCGGGGACGGTGCCCTGGTGTTGCACCCCCTTCTCTTACCCCTGTTCTCTGAGCCCCGAGCCCTTCAAGTCCTGGCTGCCTTGGTAGCTCTGAACCCCAGCTTTGATCCCCTCAGAACCGTGGGAAGGCCACAGCCTGACCTCGGGGTTCTGAGCCTCCGGCACTCCTTGGGCTCCCCAGGGGCGCAGTCCGTGGCTGGGGAGCCACAGCCGCACCGTCCGCTGGGCCGCCCCTGTCCCGGGACCGAGGCCCCTGAGCCACAGGGAGTTGCCTTGACGTCCGGCTTCTCCTCCTCGTCGGTCTGCCCTTGCTTTACCGCAGAACCACCTCCGATGGTATTTGCTTGGCCGTGGTAGGTCTGTCCGGTCCTCAAAGCTTACTTTTAAAGAAGCAGGCTGCAAGACACCCAGAAATCACGCAGTCGCTGGGCCAGGGCAAAGGAACCTCATGTCGGGGGAGCGTACAAAACCCCGTGGAGCGTGGGGGCTGGGCGTCACGTGGGCAGGTGTCCAAGGCCCTCGCTCTCATCCCCTGAGTGGTGAGGCCAAGCAGGGTGGTCTGCACCTCGAGGGTGAGGGCGCTGGTGGGCAGGGCCACGCTGGAGGTGGCAGGTGTGCCCGGGAAGCATGGGCCTCAGGTGTGAGCCAGTGACCAACTCAGGCACAGAGGGGGCTATGCGCCCTCCCAGCCGGCACCCACAGCTGCCAGGGTGACAAGCATCCTGGTCCTCAGCACGGAGCCAGTCCCTCAGGGTAAACTGGTCTTCAGGGGGCGGCCCCGTGCCTCCTCCGGGGTCCCAGGGCCCGCCCCGGCTTGCGCAGAGAGGGTGGGACCTCAGGCTTCCGTGTGGAGAGCTGCCCACAGGCCAATATTGGGGACAGAGTGTGGAATGCAAGAAGTGACACTGTTCCCCACAGACCGGGGGAGTGACCCGGTCCCTCTGCCCTCCTGTCCTGCTGCAGAACCCCGAGGCTGCCCCGAGGTCCTCGGTCACTCCGCGGGGATGTCAGAGAGCCCCTTGGGGCCCAGACTGCCGGCGCCACCCTTCCCACGGGCCTTCGTGTCCTGCACCAGCGCCAGCAGCAGCCCCGGCTCGAAGAGGGACAGGTCGGCGGGGGCCTGTTCCTGGGAGGGGGGTGCCCGTGGCCTGGGTTGTGTTTCACTCACATGCTGCCTTGGGTCTCCCCTGACTGGAGTGTCTCCCGAACAGCCCCGCATCTGCCGAGCCCCAGTGGGCAGACACCGGCCCCAAACCCACGCTGACCCTGCTGGGGGGCAGCCGGCCCCCAGGAAGCCTGCTCAACACCATCGAGTTCCAGGACGGCCCCAGCCCCGGGCGGCCGCATCTCCCACCCGCCGAGCTCCAGGCCTCTCTCCACAGCCACTCGCTGTCGCTGGCAGAGCCCCCAGAAGCTCTGCGCCCCCCGAGCAGCCAGGCCTTCCTGGGCTTCGGCCCAGGCCCTGTGGGAAGCTCCGTGGGAACCGGCCTGCCCCCTGGGGAGGACGCGGGGGGCCCACCGGCCGGCTCCCAGGGAGCGCCCCAGCCCCTCAGCACCCTGAGGGCGGCCGCAGCGGCTGTGGACAATGGCTTCCTGCCGCACGGCTTTCTCCTGGCATCGCCCGGGCGCAGCGGCCACCACAGCCCGGTCCTGCAGGGCCCGGGCCTGCCCCTCCCCGGGCAGCCCCCGCTGCCCGAGAAGAAGCGGGCATCCGAGGGCGACCGCTCCTGCGGCTCCGCCTCACCCTCCTCCAGCGGCTTCTCCAGCCCCCGCAGCGGGAGCACCGCGAGCATCCCCTTCCCGAGCGTGCTCCCGGACTTCCCCCGGCCGCCGGAGGCCACGGCCCTCCCTCTGGGTACGTGCGTATCCCTGTGGGGGGCCCCTGTGTCCCCTCGGGCACTCGGGAGGGGCCCCGGGGTCACACGGGGCCCGGGAGCCAGCAGGACCTCTGCTGCCGCGCGGTGCGCCCCGGAGGCACGTCCGAGCGTCTGGGGCTTTGCCCACCTCCTGGCCCGAGCCGCCCACCCAGCCCTCTCCCCATCTCGGCTTCCGAGTTTGCCCGCACGGGATGCACCCGACGGCCGAAACGCGGGCGTTTCTCCGTCCACTCGGCAGCAGTGCCCTCCAGAAATACCTTTGTGTTTTTAGCTAAATGACTTCATTTGAAACTTAATTTGGACCATTTTATGTCACAAGAGGAAGGTCCTGGCACCGTGGAGCGCGGCCTCACTGTGCGGACACCTCTGGGTGCTGTGCTGCTCTGTCTCGTGCCCCCCGCACCCCTGCCAAAGAGCGCCCGCCCCCAGGCACCCCGCCCCCGCCCCCGGGGGGCCTCCGACCCTCAGTCCCCTGGGCGGTGAGCACGTGGTGAACAGCACCCCTCACAGCGACGGTTCTGATTCCCGTCGGCAGGTGACCCGGGCGACAAGCACATGTCGGTGAGCTTCGTGCAGGACACCTCCAAGTTCTGGTACAAGGCGGACATCTCCCGAGAGCAAGGTGCGTGGTGGGCAGGGCCGGGGGGCCGTGGGGGCCGTGCTGGGACGGAGGACTCAGAGCAGGCCTGCACCCCATGGCTGTACGCCCAGGAGTGCTGCGTCCAAAGCTGGGTCCTCGGGGGGGCGGGGGGGCGGGCTGCCCGGGAACGGGCACCACCGTGCTCCTTCCAGCGTGCAGGGTGTGGTTTCCAGAGACTTCTGCCAGCCCAGCCCGAGGCCTGGCCGGTCAGGACTGCAGGTGATGGCAGGAGACGCCCCCCAGCACGCGTGTGGGCCAGGAGGAGGGACGGGTGTCCCCCTAGCGTCACCTCACATGCTCACCTGCGTTGAGGAGCTGGCCGGTTCACACCCACGCCACCTGTGTCTGGGGCGGCCTCAGGCCCCTGGGGAAGTGAGGTCACCCCTGGCTTCGACCAGCTCAGTCACCCGTCACTTTTTACGGGAACGTGAGCAAACGAGGCGTCCACAAAGGAGCTGACACGGGGTCCCCCTGGGCTAGCCAGTGTCGGTTCCCTCAGCGGGACTCCTGTCCCCACAGCCTGCTGGCCCGACTCCCGGGGCCTGCTCTTCCGGGAGAGGCTGTGACTCAGCCACATGGGGGCTGTCTCTCCCAGGTGTCCCTTGCAGGATGGCGGGTGACTGGCCCAGAGCCCGGGAGACACAGCTGAGGCACCAGAAACTAAGTTCCTTAAGGGCTTTCTGGTGGCAGCTGAGAAGGGGGGGGGGTCACAGCTTAGCTCGGTGAGGGTAGGTGCCCCAGCCACCGACACCCCCGGGCCACACCGGGCCCCTCTGTGCCTCCGTTTTGAGCTCGGGGTTTCCCAGAAATGCTTGCGCACCGAGGCCGGTGGCCACAAACGGCTCTGCCAGCTTCCTCCCTGGGACTCTTCCGTTCGGGCGAGTTGGTGACAAACCCGGCAAGAATGTGCTTTTCTCCCAAGGGCTCAATGACACTGTTGTCACTTCACACGGGGGTGGCCCGCGGCCCTGGGACTTCTCGCCTCCTGAATCGGCCTTTGTGGCCGAGGAGCACTGCCCGTCCGGGGCTCCCAGCCCACCCCTCCTCTCCCCGGGCAGTGGCACCCCCACGGCCGGGCCGGCCCTCCTGCCCAGCGCCTCCGTCCTCAGCACAGACTGTGCCACGTCCTCGTTGAGCACCGTGCTCTACACGCTTCTGCGTGGACCCCGCTGTCCACCAGCGCAGCCTTGTAGACCGGGCACCAGGCCGGCCAGGCCGCCCCCCCTCTGCCGGGACAGCCCCGGCTGGTGGGACACGGGCAGGGGCAGCCGCGGGCAGGTGACTCGCTGGAGCGGGGACGGCTCACCCGACACGCCGTGGGTGGGGGAGCCGGTGCCCGGGGAGACCCCCGGCCATCTGCCAGCCTAGCGCGCAGCGAGAGGTTCCTTTGGGTGGGACCTCTCTCGGGACAGCTGCCCTGTGACCTGGGCGGCAGCCTTTCCAGCCGAATTTAAAGTGTCACTTGCCAGACACTCTGTGAGGATGAGGCCACGCAGACACATGTCCTGCGGGCCTACCTGTGTCACCGCGTGGCAGAGCGCTGCCTATGGGCTCGGGCTGGGATGTGATTTAACTGCTGGGACGTGCCTTTCCTATCAAGGTGACAGTGACATTTCAGGAAGGTGCGGGAGAGAAAATCCCGAGTCTCTTTTGGGACGTAACCTGTCCCCTGTCCCTGAGGGGACGGTACCCCCTGGGGCGTTTCTAAGGGAACACATCGCCGTCCCAGCTGCACTCCCTAGAGACTATGCCTGTCCCGCCGTCCCCAGAGGCGTCGGGGAGAGGGGTGGCCAAGGACGGCTCTGTCCTCCACCCCCTGCAGCAGACACTGAGGCCCCCACCCGTCACCCTCGGCACAGGCAGGAGCTCAGTCTGGTGACCTCAGCACGCCAGGCTCACCGGCTCCTTCGATACAAAGAGTCTAACGTTGTCACCACCTCCCCCCATGGGCACGGAGCTGGCAGCCTCGCTCCTGGTCCTTCCAGCTTCTGGGGATGGGACCTGGGGGGAGACCAGCCTTCCCTGGGCTTCCCCAAAGCCCTGGGCCCAAGGATGGGCCTTCTTTCCACGGAAGTGGAATACAGCTGTGATTAGAAGCTCCGGCGACCTGTGTCACAACTGGCCTGGTTTGCCACAGAGGTGGGCACCTTGTCGGGCTCATCCTGGGAACTCACGTGTGCCCGGCGGGCCCTCTCGTCTCTCTGCCCCCTCCAGCCATCGCCATGCTGAAGGACAAGGAGCCCGGGTCCTTCATCGTCCGGGACAGCCACTCCTTCCGAGGCGCCTACGGCCTGGCCATGAAGGTGGCCACCCCCCCACCTTCCGTCCTGCAGCTGAACAAGAAAGGTGGGTGCTGGGGCCGCCCGCCCCACGCCACTGGGTTCTGTGCCTGGCGGGGTCAGGGAGGGGGGGTGCGGCTCAGAGCAGCCCCACAGGTGTTCTTGGTGTTGGCTTCACCGGCTGCGTGCCATGAAGCACCGTCCTCGCTCCAGAAGGTTAACTCTGTGTATGTGTCCTGTCTCCGCTGCCTTGACTGGGCAACCCTCTCACTGTCCAGGGTGGGGGCAGTGCTGCCCGGCATGCTGGTGCCCCTCCGGCCTCACGGTGCCCGCGCCCCTGTGCTGGCCGCCCGCATCCCTCTTGTCTTGGAGGAAGGGCTCGCTGCGTGCACAGTCAGCCGGGCGGGCAGCTGTCACCGCACCGTCCCTTCTTGAGGCCAGGGCCGTGCCTGCCTGCGGCCTGGCCCCTGTGCAGCCCGTGCAGGCCGGACCACCGCCAAGTGCGCGGACGTGGTCGCCTCCGTGGCAGAGCACCTCTCCTTGCACCGCCTGCCGCCCTTGCTCCCGCCCTCCCTCCCTCACACTCAGCTTTGAGAAATTCTTTCTTTCTTTCCGTCAACTGTCCGTCCGCAGCGGGCGACCTGGCCAGCGAGCTGGTCCGGCACTTCCTCATCGAGTGCACCCCCAAGGGCGTGCGGCTGAAGGGCTGCTCCAACGAGCCGTACTTCGGTGAGTGGCGGTGGCACACCTGCGTGGGCGGGGCCTGGGGGCGGGGCTGGCGGGCGCACCACAAGCTTCAGGCCCAGCCGGGTCCTTCCGTCCCCGAGTCGGAGATGCCTCTTCCTCCGAACTGTCCTGAGCTAACGTGATCGGGACACAAAATCCTCCCGAAAAGCACCGTGCTGGGCCATTGCAGGGGTGGGAGGGGCGGTGAGTGCGGCCGCCCCGTGGGCACAGGGGCCACGCAGCCTCCCTCCCCATGGGGAACGGCCCAGGCAAGGCCTGGACGCCGCCGTCTGCATCACAGGCTGCGGTTCGCTCGCGCAGGGTGGCGGTGAACGCCCGTCTGCCGGGGGCTGTCTCCGCCCGCTCCCCAGCCCTCCCCAGCTTTGCTGAGGTTTTGCACACAGTCCCTCGACAGCGCAGCGTGTTAGCTGCCGGGAAGACCTGGTGCTTCCCTGGCCTGGCCCCCCAGCCAGCCGGCCTGCTGAGCGACACCATCTGCAGGGTCCTGCTGACCCTCGTCCGCCCTTGTGTTCTGCAGGGAGCCTCACAGCCTTGGTGTGCCAGCACTCCATCACGCCCTTGGCCTTGCCCTGCAAGCTGCTCATTCCCGACAGAGGTACGCAGCCAGGTCCCCAGGCCGCCCTGGTGCTCGGAGGGGCCTCCCCTGTGGAGTGAGGCTCGCGGGGTCAGCTCCGTAAAGGCCAGCAGGGAAGCCAGGCCGGGAGGAGCTTCCTCCCTGCGCTCCACAGGTGGCGCCTGAAGGGTGCTGACCGGTGGGCCGGAGTCAGGGACCAGGGAGGTGGCCTCGCTGCACCCATGTCCTCGACCGCGTTGTCCTTCCCTGGGCTGCTCGAGGGGTCCTGTAGCCCAAACAAAGAGGGTGCCGGCAGCAGGAGGCCCTCCGGGTCCCCAGCACTCGTCTTTGTGATTCTGCGGAGTCGGCGAAGCGCCAGTGCCGCTACGCGCAGGTGCTGCGTGAACCTCCTCGCTGCCGTCGGGGCCGTTTGGAGTCACCGCGACAGACCACAGGGTGGTGTGACTGGGCCCCGCCCTGGGCCCCGGTGCCCTCTGCTCCAGAAGGACGAGTCGTCTGAGTCCCGGTCAGCATCGCTGACCCCCCAGCACAGCCACGTCACCGGGGTCACTCAGAGGTCCGGAGGACACCAGCTGGACCGTGTCCTCCCGGCTCTCGCTCAGAAAGGGCTGGGCGCGTCTCTGGGCTGCACCCTCGTTGCCGGGAGGAAGTCCTGACTCCGCGAAGCACGTTGCCGCCTAGGAGTCGGTCACCAGCATCTCCCGCGGTCGGAAGGTTCTCCCCGGCGACCGCACTCAGCCTGGTGTTTCCTTGTCCCTCCCTGTAGATCCGCTGGAGGAAACAGCGGAGAGCTCTCCCCAGACGGCGGCCAACTCCGCGGCCGAGCTGCTGAAGCAGGGGGCAGGTCAGTCCCGGTGCGGGCCCTGGCTCCCGCCGCCCCACCCCCAGCCTTGCCTTCTGTGCGTTTGGAGGCACCTGTGTGCCCAGCTGGTGGGAGGGCGGCGCCCCAGGCTGCCGACACCCCTGTGACGCAAACGAGACTGAGTTCGGTGGGATGTGTGGGGCCCGGTGTCTGGTTTGGGGGGATGGAGTGAGATGGGATGGGGGGACCTGCCCTGGCGGCGTCAGTGTGAGTGGTCGGGAGATGTGACTCCATGAGTCCTCTGGTCAGTGTGCCCCCGTCCACACGCCGGCTCTCCGGGGCACTTATTTTTTTACTAATAGTCTTCATTTTTTGGAGCAGTTTTAGGCTCCCAGCAAACCTGAGCAGAAATCACTGAGTTCCCCTGTACCTCGTGGCCCCAGGTGCACAGCCTCCCCCCACCCACCAACACCCCCCACTGGGCGGGACATTTGTCACAGTTCACGAACCTGTCTTGGCGTGTCACTGTCACCCAGGGCCCACGATTTCTGTCAGGGCGCCTCCTGGTGGTGTGCATTCTCGGGGGTGGGACAGATGTGTTATGGCGGGAACCCCCACTGCGGTGCTGGCGGCGGCCCCTCCCACAGCCCTGGCAAACGCCGACCTCACTGCCGTCCGTCCACCGCGCAGCCTTCCCAGAGCGGCATGGGGCGGGGATCCCGCCGCGCGTGGCCTTTCCGATGGCTCCTTCCGCTTTGTGCGCCGCATTCAGGGCTGCTCCGTGTCCCTCCGGCTCACCGCCCGTCTCTCTCCAGTGCTCAGTAACGCCCCTGTGTGGACCGACCTCAGTCTCTTGGCCCATCACCCCCCAGGGGGTGTCTCAGTCACCTCTGCATTTTGGCAGCTGCAGCCAGAGCTGCTGCGAGCACCCTGTGCCATGTGGCGTGGACGCCAGTGTTCAGTTCATCGGGGCAGACGCCACGGAGCGTGGCTGCTGGGCCTCAGGGTGCCAGCCTGCTCGACTCTGTACGCAGCCTCCAGACCGCCTTCGGAAGCGGCAGCACCGGCTGCACCCGACCAGCCCTGAGGGACAGCCCTGCCGCCTGTGGCCGCTGGCATCACACCCGGTCGGGGCGTCGGACTGTGGCCGCTCCGAGCTGTGCCCTGCGGGGTCCCCCTGTTGTTGGGGTGTGCATCTTCCCGGTGGCATCTGAGGGGCAGCATTTTTCCATGGGCTTGTCTGCCATCTCTTCATCTTCCTTGGGGAGGGGTCACTGAAGTCCGCGGTCCTTCATTTTAAAAATTTGGGTGGGGTGTTTTCTCCCTGTTAAGTTTCACGAGTTCTCTGCGTATTTGTGATACAAGTCCTTCATCGGATGTGTCTTTCCCACACGTGTTCTCCCGGTCTGTGGCTCGTCCTCGTTCTCTGGACGCATCTCTTGCAGAGCAGGAATTTTCTGTTTTGATGAGACCTGTTCGCCAGTTCGTTCTTTTTGGGCTGGGCCTTGGGTGTCGTATCTGAGAAGCTATCACTGAGCCCAAGGTCATCTGGGTTCTCTGCTGTGTCGCCTTGGAGGATTTTCTACGTTCTGTACTGAGGTCCGACATCCATTCTGAGTAGATTTTTGGGAAGGGCGTGAGGTCTGCGTCCGGACGCATTTTCTTGCACGTGGGCATCCGGTGGCTCCAGCGCCGCATCTCTGCACCTCCGTCGGAGATCGGCCTGCTGTCTGTATTTCTGGGGGGCCCAGTTCTGGGCTCCCCCAACCCATCTCCTCTCTCATCAGCCGCACTGACTTGCTTCCTGCAGCTTCCTCTACGTCTGAGAGTCGCGCCCCCTACCCCCATTCCTGTCCCTCGGTGCCGTGCGGTCGTCCTGGGTCCTTCCGGCTCCTCCCAAACTCAGGACCCGCGGGTCACTCCCTGCCAGTAACCCGCTGGGGCTGCACCGGGATCGCGTGGGCCGACCGCAGGTCCGGTGGGAAGGGCCGGCGTCCAGGCGACGGAGAGTCTCTCCCCAGTTTGGTCTTCGGTGTTTCTGTCAATTTTGTCGTTTCCCTCACACAGCTCTCGTGTGTGTTCGTTGGACTCACACCTGGGTGTGGGGGTGCTGGTGTGCAAGAGAGCAGCTGACTAGTGGGCACGCAGCCTGTGTCCTGCGACCTTGCTGTGGTCACTGGTCAGTGTCAGGTCTGGTCACTTGGTAGCACCAGATGCCCGCTCAGCGGCCCAGTTTACGAGGGACGCAGCAGGAGGGGACAACTTAGCAACCCCGAGTTCCATTCAGGAGTCTTCTGCGCAGGCAGATGTTCACCATTGGGCGTGGCAGAGGTGGGGGCCCAGGATCTGTCCCAGTGCCGTCATGACCGACAGGACAAGCTAGCGAATTAGGACACAGAACTGGGGCTGGCACTGCGGGGCTGCTGCCCGGAGGGGCCCAGCTGTGTCCCAGGAGTCCCAAGCGGTTGGTCGGGCAGGCGCAGGCAGACGGGTCTGGAGGCCATTGCTCAGAAGGGGTGGGCACGTCTCTGGGCTGTCCCACCGTCCCCAAAGGTGACGGGGAGAGGGGTGGCCGAGGATGGCTCTGTCCTCCCCACCCTGCAGCAGGACACTGAGGCCCCCACCTGTCGCCCTCAGCACAGGCAGGAGCTCAGCCCCATGACCTCAGCAGCCGGGCTCACCGGCTCCTTCCTGCTTCAATACAAGGAGCCAAGCATTGCCCCCAAGCTGCCCCGTGGGCACGGAGCCCCGCGGGGGACTGAGGGGGGTTTCTTAAACTGAACCCCTTCATTGTCGATTCACTCGGAAACCCCACCTCCCGGACCTGCGCCCGTCCTCGGGGTTCTGCAGGGCCGGTTCCTCTGGGTGAGGTCGAGGCCGAGCCAGGAAGACGGGGGGCAGGGTCAGGCGGCCCAGAGCGCAAGGCTGCGCTTACTTCCACGTGCCCCCGGTGTGGATACCGACCCCCGAGCCCTCCCGTCAGCGTTCACAGCCTCGGTTCCAGAGGGGGCTCTGGTGAGGGCTGCGTGCGGCATGGCCCTGAAAGGGGGCCTTCTCCCCAGACTTCTGGCCGGCTGCCCAGGGGCTCAGGGCTGTGGTTTCGCTGACTGCGCCGTAAAGTGTGTTTTCCATATGAAGTAATACACGTTCTTCAAGCTAAAAAAGGAAGACGCGGGAGAGAAAGGGAGAATGACTCAGTCGTGGGCCCGGCAGCCACATGCGGACCCCGAATGACAGCCCCTCGTCGGCATGATGAGGTCGCCACGGGCTTGAAGCACGCCGAGGGGCCCGGCTCCCTGGGGCTGGCTGTCCATCCAGCTTGTCTCCGGCCTCTCGGGACCTCAGACCTGCTGCGAGGCCACGCTCCTGGATCCTTTTCTTCTCTGAATTCTGTGTTGCTGCCTCAGGACCCCACGGTCCCACCAGAGCGCGTGGACCGCTCTCCAGGTGGTCAGGTTGCTTTCGTCCTGTGCTGGGGCGATGGTGCTGTCTGTGTGGTATCACACGGGCATCATGCTCAGCCCCCCTGCACCCCGGACGAGAGCACCCCGGGGGGGGCATCTGGGCCAGGCCTGGCTGTGTGCTGTCGGGGAGCAGTGAGCTCCACAGAGCTGCCCCGGCCTCGCTGGGGGCAGCACCCCTCTGCCTGGGGCAGCCCGACACAGCTCTGCCCGTGGGGAGTGGGCCCCAGACACAGCCTCCTGCTGCTGCTCATCGGAGGCCGAGGCGACGCCACCAGGAAGCCGGGATGCGGGCCTGGCTGCCTGTGGTCACCATGTGCACCGGGTCACGTGGTGGTGCCAGCTCCGGGGGCCTCCCTGCAGTCAAACCGGCGCTTTCCCCGCTTCCCTCCTGTGACTGCCTGGCGGCCGCCCCAGTGGTAAAATCAAACTCAGACGCTCACTCTCGTGACCACGAACAGCCTTACACTTTCCAGGCGGCCGTCCAGCGCCTGGCCGCACGCACACATGCCTTCCTTCTAGCTCCCACTTTGAGACTCTGCACAGAGACCGTTCTTATTCTGCGTTTCCCGCTGACTGTGGGTGGTTCCCACCCAGCTGCGGTTTCCATGGTGACCACTGGCTGCTTGCTCAGTGCTCCGTGGGGAGTAAAACGCTCTCCTGGTTCAGGACATACTTGCCAGCTTTTCCCACTGTGATGTGATGTGGCTGGCGTCTTCTCCCCCGTGTCTCGGGTGTGTCCCTTGTCCCTCTAGGTCACCGAGTGGGTGCAGGCGGCTCTTCTGATGTGGTACACGTGGCGGGGTCGTCAGGGCGAGCGGTGCCCTGGCGGACGCCTGGTTCCATGAAAGCACCGGGTCGCACCGGCCTGCACCGGCCTGCAGGCAGGGGCCTGGGCCACGTGTCCCCTCCTCGGATGTTCCCTTTGCCCTGTCAGGAGCGGGCTCTTGTCCCACCCAGGCCACGGTGACGCTGCGGAGTGGACACCTGCTGCCCCTGGAGCCCCCCCCCCCGTGGCCCGGCGGTGTGTCCATGCTCCACGTGGACCTGGGCCACTCACGCCCCACCCTTGGGACCGGGCAAGGAGCGTTCACCTTCGATGCGCCCGCGGCCACTGCGTGTCCGGTGGACATGCTGACACACGCCCTTCCCTGCAGCCTGCAACGTGTGGTACCTGAGCTCCGTGGAGACGGAGTCCCTCACCGGCCACCAGGCCGTCCAGAAGGCCCTGAGCGTCACCCTGGCCCAGCAGCCGCCGCCCCTGTCGACGGTCGTGCACTTCAAGGTGTCGGCCCAGGGCATCACCCTGACGGACAACCAGAGGAAGTGAGTGCAGCGGGTGCGGGCTCCTGTCCGGGCAGCCGCGGGCCGTTCCCGGGTGGCCTTTCTGTCCGCGCACCGCCTCTCCCAGGGTGCCGGCCGCGCGCCTCTGCCACCCTGGGGAGCGCACGCTCTGCGGGTCTGCAGGCCTCCAGGAGGCGCGCGCACGCGGGCTCCCACCCAGGTCCTGGTGGGGAGGGGGGCCCCGCCCTGCATGCTGATGTCACCCGCCCACGTCCCCACAGGCTCTTCTTCCGGAGGCACTACCCTGTGAGCAGCGTCATCTTCTGCGCGCTGGACCCGCAGGGCAGGAAGTAAGGACCGCGTGCCCGGCGTGCGTGCGAGTGCGCCCATGTGCGCGTGTGCGCGTGTGTGCGTGCGAGTGCGCGCCTGTGCAGCCCCGCCTGGCCAGTTGTAAAGAAACTAACATGATTCCCATTCTCTCGAACTCGCCAGGTGGGTTGCCGACGGCGTGGGCTCCAGGTGAGCTGCCAGCGCAGCCCCGCGAGGGGTCCTCGTGAGGAAGTGACTCAGCGATGCCCGTGGGCTGGGTCTGCGCTGGGGGGGCCCGGAGACGCGGCGCTCGGGTGCGGCAGGCACAGGCGGACACGACTTCCCGCCCTTCCCTCCGGGGCCGGGCGGCGTGGGACAGAGCACACGCCCGCAGCGGGACGGCCGCATCAGCTGCTGTGGACCTCGGCGGTGTGCGGTCACAGCGTCCTCTCCCAGGGGTCCCGCCTCGCAGCCCCTCTGTCTGGGGCTCTGACGAAGGGCTCAGAGGCTGCCCGAGCCCCGTGCTCGGCTGCAGAGCTGGCTGCGCTCCCACCGCGTGGAATGTGCGACCCCATCGGTGACTCCAGTGCCCTAGGCCGCTCCCTCCCGCGGTGTGGGGGCCGCTGAACTCCAACAAAAAGCCCCTTCATGTCTCTGAGGGGGAGAAGGGAGCCTCCGCCGGGGCTGGGGCGCGGACAATGGCAGTGTTGTGCTGGGCCTGGGCTTCCGGACGCCCGCTCAGACTGTGGCTGCGGTTTTTCCGAGAAGTCCCTGCGGTCGCTGCCTCCCGCCTCCCGCAGTGCAGTCAGCTGGGAGCCCGGAGGAGGGACCTGGGCCCCGGGGGGGGGGGGGGGGTTGCGGCAATGGCGCCCGCATGGCCTGCGCTGGGGTCTGGTGGGACTCCCGAGGATACGGGGGAGTGGGCTCAGGACCCCACCCACCAGCCTCTGCAGGACGGTGCCAGGCGGTGCTGTGGTCCAGGCCCAGCGAGGGGGCTGCTGCGTCTGGATGGTCTCGGAGGAGGGAGCTTTGGCCCTCGTGGCCTCGCTGGACGGGCCAGGTGCTCTGACCACCTCTCTTTGCAGAGCCTTCGGGTTCGTGGCCCGGAAGCAGGGCAGCGCCTCAGACAACGTGTGCCACCTGTTCGCCGAGCACGACCCCGAGCAGCCCGCTAGCGCCATCGTCAACTTCGTGTCGAAGGTCATGATCGGCTCCCCTAAGAAGATCTGAGATCTGAGCCCCCCTGGCTGGTGATGCCAGAGCCCGGGGCAGCTCGCTGCGTCCCTGCGGCAACCCTGACCTTCCGGCTCCTTCAGCTTCCCGAGCACCACACCGCCCCCGGCGCCCTTGCTGAGTGAGGCAGACGGTGCCCATGTCCATCTGCAGCTCGGCCCTTTCTGGGCAGAAGTGGGCGCCAGGTCACCCACCCAGCTCTGTGCCCAGGACCTTGAGAGGAAATGCAGGGTCCTGTGCGCCTCCCACACCAGCGTCTGGGGGGCACCTGGCCCGCTCGGCCGTGGCCTCAGTGACCACGGAGCACAGCCACCACCCTCCCAGGACAGGGACGCATGTGCGATGCGGCTTCGTGCAGGTCCTTCCTGAACGCCGGGTGTGGACAAGGGGACCACCGGATGGCCTGTGAGGACCAGGGTGTCGCCGTGGGCCGAGAGCCCCAGCCCAGCCTGGCGACGGCTCCAGCGCCCAGTCACATCAGATCTGAGGGTGTCCTGGCTGCGAGGAGAAGGGCAAAGACGGAAGTAAAATGCCATTTCCACGTACTTTATAGTTTTTTGCCAAGTCACTTGTGATCACATTTGTCACTGCGGCCTGTGTGGGTGTCTCGGTGTGGAGGCACCAGGGGGGAGTGTGACACTGTGGACTGGCTCCTGTGTGCAGTGACCTCGGAGTGTTGTTTCCAGGCTGCAGGTGACATCCTTTCTGGAGTGGAAGGTTCTGGAAGGGTGGGACCCGCTGACCTCCAGGAGCTCCCCTCCGGTCTGTCACGTCCACACCTACGGGCTCCTGGAGGGTCCCGTGTGCCTCCAGCTTCCGGAGGGCATCTCAGTCTCACGGGGGCTTGGGGCCCCACCTCGTCTCAGCCACAGTCCTCACGGCACCCGCTGGCACGCCTGTGGCAGGGCTGTGTGGCCTGTCACCCGCCCCAACCGCGGTCACGGGTTGGGGAGGAGCCAGTGGTTCTGCCCTGAACTCCGGTTCTCCGCTTCAGATGCCGAGCCCCGGCTCCTCTGTTCCCCAGAGTCAGTGGTGACGGGCCGCGGGCTGGGGTGGGCTGGGCTTCCTAGACTCCACGTGAAGCGGATTCAGGTGCGAGGTGAGGAGCTGGGACCGGGAGGAGCAGGGGGCCTGCCGCTCAGCTCTAATCACAAGTGCCTCCTTTCTGTGCCAAATGTCTGCCCCGTCCCCCAAGGCAGACCTCACCCATCACACAGGTGGCATCTCCTCAGTCCACGTCCTAGTCCCTGTGGAGGCATGTAGCTGTGGCTGTCAGAATCTGGGAGGGGACCAGGTTGGTGCTGTCCCCAGGAGATGCCTTGTCTCGAGATGGCTCACACCTGTGTCTGACTCCGAGAGGCAGGCCAGGCCCCTTGTCTCTCAGGCAGAGGGAGGCGGGCGGGTATGGGGCTGAGACACGTGACCGCAGGACTCGGGGACCTGGGTCTCCCACGCAATCGCATCCTAGGTGCCGAGAAGCCAGGCACCTGGCAGCAGCATGGCTTCCCGGTGGCCGAGGGTCCTGGAGGTTTGCTCCAAGCAGGTGGCTCCCGAGGAAGCCAGCGCATGGCTTCGGGTGAGCTGGTATGACAGGGCTCTTAGCGTGTTACACACTCATTACACAGGGCCACACACCTGTGACCTTGGCGCCCAGGCCATGGGTGAGCCCCACCACCCACCTGGCTCCATTCCAGGGCAGACCCTTCCCCAGGCTCCTGGTGTCCAGGCACCCTGGGCACAAGGCACAGGCCTGGGCGCTCCCCAGAAGCGCTCCCATAAGCGTCACAGCCAGGGTCCCTTCCAGCCCTCGGTTCCCTACGATGCCTCTCCAGTGCTCACCTGTAAGCCTCTCCCTGTGTGTCCTCGGTGTCGAGAAGGCCCCGTGTCTCCTGATCTGCCTTAACTGCCAGTGGGCATGTCCACCTCTCGTACGCTGTAAGGAGCATATCCAGTATGTAAATGAATGTTCTATAAGCTCTTTGTATAGTCACTCTCTGCCCTTCCAGCACCACCTCTGTTCAGAGTATAATAAAGTATTAACCTTCGTAACCCTCTGCGGGCGTCTGCTTCTCCTGTTGGTCCTAAGGCCTGAGGGTGTGCACAGGTGTGTGCATGTTAGTGTGTGTGAGAGCGTCTGTCTGTCTGTCTGGAGAGCCCGCTGTGTCACCATATCAGGTGGCCTGGATCCTGGCAAGACAGAGTCATTGGGGACAATGAAGCAGATGTCGGTTGGCTGCCACCCGTGTGCTGAGTCCATGCCGGCACCTGCGGTGGGCCACAGCTCAGGTCCAAGCGGCCCTGCGCCGCCTGCCTGGGGCATTTCCCAGCACCTCCCCCAGGCCTGGGGAGCACCGTCCTCCTGCCACCTGGGCTGGGACATGCCCACACCAGTCCCCCAGAGCACAGATGGCAGCTGTACACAACCTCTGCAGAGCCTGGAGCTGGCTTCTGTCATCGTGAGCTCACTGGCAGCTCCTGCAGTTGAGGGCTTCGCTGCTGGCAGGAGCTTGGTGTTGATGACAGCAGGTGGCCCGCGCCCACCTGCAGATTATGACAACCCTGGGAAGATGGGCTGAGACACAATGCAGAGTTGGTTCTCCACAGGTGCCTCTCGTTTGGGTTTTACAGTATTTCTTTCCTGGTGGACACCACCCCTGTGTCCTCCTCATGGCTCTGCGTCTCCGCCTGGCTCGCCCTCCAAGGGCCGGTCCCTCCTTCCGCACTTGGCCCCGGGTTTGGACAGGAGGTCCCAGCTGAGCGGGTGGCCAGGCCCCAGGCGCATGCGCAGTGCAACGGCGAGGGCAGGCAGCGCCGCCCCCTGGTGGCCGCCCACCCTACAGCCTGGAGGCGCCAAACGGCGGGGCGCTCGGGGGCGGGGGCGGGGCCGCGCAGCCTCGTTTTGCTGCGGGAGCCGCGTTCTCCGGGCTCCTGGAGACCCCACGCCACCCTGCGCGCCCGCCCCGCTGTTCCCCGAGAGAGTGGACGTGCGTTCCTGCCCAACCGTGTCCTCGCTGCGCCACGCTGCAGAAGACGAACGCACTGGGGGGAGACGAGAAATACCCGAAATGGCAGCGCAATGGCCTCTGTGCCGCACGGATTGGAATTTACCTTTTTGTGAATTTTCAGACGCGGCCCCAGGGCTAAAGCCCTTTGTCCAAGGACCGCCTGTGGGAGGTGCGCGCGCCTCCGGGCCGGCAGGGGGCGCGCGGGGCGCAGGTCCCAGGCTCGTCAGTCACTGTCGCGTCCCCAACGCTCGCGGGTGACACCCGCAGGGGGCGCTGCTGCGAAGCGATCTGCCCCCCCCCCCCGCCCCCGCCCCGCCGGCCTCAGGAAGGGCCGTGCGACCCCAGCGCCCCAGTCTGTCCCCAGTCCACAAAGGGCAAAGAGGGGAGGGGAGGACCCCACGCTGCCCAGGTGGGCACCAGAGGTGGGGCTCATCCCACGGGGACTTTTGCTGAGATCGACCTGCCCCTCAGCTATTCTGTCTCCCAAGTTCCCACCCAGAGTCCTAGGGTGTCGCCTCCTCCGAGATGTTTGGTGTAAACACTGCCCGGCAATACCTGAGACCATTCCTTCCGGAGACGAGGAAAGACCTCACGTGCCGTGACATCGGGGTCACAGAAGGGACAGGTCCTGTTTTGACTCCGCGAGCACTGCACCAGCTCCTTTGTTTACTTTAGGCATCGATGCGCCAGGCCACCCAATCCGATGACCTTGGAAGATAGCTTTTCCAGGAACTCGGGGGACGGGCTTCATCCCCTCTTGGATTTTTATAGTTCCCACAACTGTGTGCCTTCGACTCCGCTAAGGCCGGCCAAGTCACACTGTCTGTTTTAGTGCCTTTCCCAAACACCTCGATTTTTAACACGGGTGTGTCCTGGCCGTGGCTACACCGGCCGTTTTGGCCTTCACGGTGTGTGTGTGACCGACGTGATGGTCAGCCGGTGTCACCGGGCCTGTTTCTGGACATTCACCCAAAGAGTCACTGACACATGGACCTGAGTACAAGCTTTGTGAGCAAAGATCGTGGCCGAAGCCCTTAACATACTGAAATGGTCACCCCGTACCCGTTCACCACTTTAGTAAAATGCAGCACGTCCACGCGATGAAGCCGTCATCCCTAAAAGGGTGTCTTTCATCATTTTGTACATGCTGTAAAATTCACTCAATCTAAATGTGCGTCCAGTGGCTTCTTCTAAGTTCACATTGTTGTGCGGCCATCGCCACGACCCCGTGTGGCGAGGTCATCCTCGCGTTTCCTCAGGGGCCCGCTCCTGGGTCTGCGCTCCAAGGAACCGCGAACAGGTGTCGCTGTGCATCGCCCGCGAGTGTTCGCCGCGCCGCCGCCCACAGCCGCCAGGGGGCGCCAGCAGCCCGCCCGCCTACCTGCTGGCGAACGGAGCCACACCGAGCCACGGGTTCGCACAGTGGAACACTGTCGCGCCCTGAAAAGGACCCAGGGGTGTGCGCTACAGCGAGCGTGAGCTCCAGGAACACCGTGAACCAGAGAAGCTGGGACGAAGAGCGTGGGCTGCGGGGTGTCTTCACGTGGCGTGAGCAGAATGGGCCAGCCTGTGGGGGTGGCAGGGATCGGGGGAGGGGAAGCAGGGGGTGGTGGCTTCCTGGGGACAAGCCCTCCTTTCGCAGTGAAGCAAAGTTTCCGAGACAGAACGTGCCGGTGCCACCAAGCTGCCCACTGACGGTGGTTACGGTGGTGCACTGCGTGGTGCGTGTCTGTCCCCACCGGAAACAACCGGTGGACGGAGAACACATGGGTCGGGTGGTCGTGGAGAGGTGGCACCACGAGGTGGAAACGCCAGAGCCTGCAGGTGTGGGACGGTTTAACCATCAGGCCACCAATTCTCTGTGCCCTCGGGCAAGCCTCTCAGAGGCCGTGGGTCTGAGCTCAGGCTGGCGCCTCTCCCCCATGTAGATGGCCATGTCCCCCCCCCCCCCCCCATGCATCTGTCTCATCTCCTCTCCTCAGGGCCCCATCCCTTAGTGGCCTCGTTCACCTTACTCGCCTCTTCAAAGACCTGTCGCCCAACACTGCCACGTGGGACGTTAAAACTCCGAAACTCTGCCCCAGGGATGTGGGATGGGGGTCACAGTCCGTCCCTAATCGCTATCGAGCGTGCGGGCTGTAAGGGAAGGGAACAGGGCTGAGCCAGGACACCGGAGAGGCTGCCCCTGCAGAGCCTGGGGCGCCCGGTGGTGGGCCGTGGTGGGCCGGAGCAGGATTGCTGGGGCGGAGGAGGGGTGGCTGGGTGGGGCCTGCCCCGACCCCCCAGCCCCGGCGGGCAGCCCCCAGGCCAGGGCCAGGGTCTTCCCAGGGGCCCACGCCAGCGCCACACGTGGGCTGGAGGGGAGGCCAAGATTCCTAGTAGCTTTTCAAAGAAGTTACAAAACACTCTCCCTCCCTTTTCTGTAAACAAGGAAACTGCCCTCCCTCGCAGGCCGATGACAGGCCCATCCATCACTTTTATCTCCCCCGAGCGGAGCGGTGCCCGAGGGGGGACGCCTCTCCCCCTCGGCCGTGCACTTTTGTCCCCACCGGCCATTGGGCCTGGCACCCACGGCTGTTTATTTCAACTCCATAATTAAAGAGGAATGTTGAGTGCACAGCCCCACTCCGTCCCAAGCGCCCGAGTGGCCTGCAGCCCTGCGGCCCTGAAGCCCCTCCAGGAAAGCTCAGGAAGGGGCCCTGGCGGGGGTGGGGGGGGGACGCACTTACAAATAACAAATTTGGAAATAACAGATCACTTTAGTTTGGGATATGTGCAAGTTTCCTAGACTGATTTTTTTTTTTTTTAACGAGGACTCTCTGGAAATCAACAAACAGAGGTTAGGTGTCCTCACAGCTGGAGAAGGGCCGTTAGAAACCAAACAGAGGCAAACACCGGGACCAGGAGGATTGACGGTCTGTGCCAGGATCCGCCCGGAAAGCGGCCGGCACGTGAGCACGGCCCCGCAGCCCCACAGCCGTCCCTCCGGAGCCCGGTCCCAGCGGCCCAGCGTGGCGCTTCTGAGTAGGAAGGACGCGGCCGCCCGTCTCCTGCGCCGGCGCCCTCGTCCCATAGGCCTGCAACAGCCGGGAAGGCTCTGCGCCCTGGTTTCCCTGCGAGGAAGCTGGGCCTGCCCCCCAGGTCACAGGGCTCGTGTGGGAACGTGCTCCGGACGCCTGCACCCACGGGTGGGGGGGGGAGGTGGGCAGGTACACGCTGAGGGGTCAGGGGTCAGGATCCCCCCAGGGCCGCCTTGTCCCCAGCGGCTGCGCAGTGCGGGACCTCGCTGCGCTGGGGCGGAACGAATCAATGCGCGGCTGAGGGCGGCGGTACTCACGTGGGTCCGTCCTCGTCCTCCCAGGCCTCCTGGAGGCGAGAGGCGCATGTCCGACGTGCCCTCTGGGCTCACGGGGCTCCGTGGCGCTGCTTCCCCTGCGCGAAGTGGGAGCAGCGCCCTCCCCGTAGGCTGCCCTGGGCGGCAGCGCGCGAGCGCACCCCTCGCTCGGAGCAGGGCCTGGACAGCCAAGCGGAGGTGGTTTCCCTGGAGCAGACCCGCGTCGGGCAACCCCTTTGCTCAGTTCTTGTTGCCAGGCCGCTGCCTGTGGCCACCAATGTCC
This sequence comes from Anoura caudifer, assembly GCA_004027475.1. NCBI lineage: Eukaryota > Metazoa > Chordata > Mammalia > Chiroptera > Phyllostomidae > Anoura > Anoura caudifer. The sequence goes on along the minus strand of PVKU01002931.1, from coordinate 180,304 downwards.
CTGAACAGGGACAGAAGGCCTTCCAGGGAATTTCGGTCCCACACTGGGTCAGACCACACCAGCTGGGTGCGACCCTCCCGGCCTGGCGCCTGGCACCGCTCCCCACACCGAGGGCGTCCAAACTGAGGACAGAGGGACGGACCGAGGGTCTGTTGGGGTTTCTCTCTTTCCCCAGAGCTGCCCCTTGTTATTCTGGGGGCAGAGCCCCTGGTGTCCCCTCCAGGAACAGAGAGGTGAGAGGCGTGGGTCATTCCTCGCGGTGCCAGCGGGGGACCCGGCAGCGTGCTCTCGGGAGAATGGCCGGCGGCCATGGCCAGGGCTCGGTGGCCGTGGCTCCTCGTCATCATGTGCTCTGGGCTCAGAGCCATGGTGGCTTTTCAGGACTGACTCCATGTCAGGGCGGGCAGCTGGGGCCAGGGGGGGCCTCATGCTGGGGACCGGGGAAGCCAGGAGGGTAGGCTGGGCCTGGGGGCCAGGGCATGGCTTGTGTCCCTGGAGTGGGCCCCCGCCCAGGTCCTGAGCGCAACCGGGCCAGGGGGTGGGAAGGCCGAGAGGAGGGGCTGGACAAAACAGATGACAGAGGCTGTGCCGGCCGGTCCCGCAGGTCGTTTTAGAAAGAACGAAGGCACATCTTCGACGTTTGGGCCTGGACCACCTAACGTTTGAGTCTTGAACTCGGCGTTGGAAACAAAGACCGTTTGTCTTTCCTTCCCATGCTCATTAAGGAAGGTAACGCTGACTGTAGGCAGTTAAAGCCACCAACCATTGACGAGGTGAAACATAAGTCGCTCGGGCCCTCGCTGCCTGGAGACAGCCGCGGTTAGGGTGTCAGCGAGTGTCTGTCCCGAATTTCTCTTTTTCTTCACGTAGGCGGGGCCACACCCCAGGTGCAACCAGGGTGCGGCTTCCTCGGCTCCGGTGGCTTTCCACCGGCACGTTCTGGGCGCTGGGAAATTCGTTCTCACGATGGTTTTAGAGGCTGCCTGCCGTCCTGTCTGGGGGTGGGGGTGTCCTTCTGCTTTCCCGCTGCTGCCTAGCAACGACTCTCCCAGTTCTGGGGGGGGCGGCTGCTCTCGGGGGTGGGTCCTCACTCCAGGTCTCTGGCACGGTTGGCCTGGTGGCTGGGGCTGGCGTCCGCTGGAGGTTTCGAGAGGGCCTGGTGTCGAAGGAGGGTCGCCCTCGTGTCTGGCACCTCAGTGGGGTCGGCTTCCACGGCAGGGCCCGTTCCAGGAGACGGGGGTGCTGGTGGTAGTGGCTGCAGTTGTTCACACGGTTTAGCCTCGAGGTCACACACCTCACTTCCGTCTTGTGCATCTCGGAGACACGCCCGCCGGGACATAATAAATGCGGTGAGTCCCGGGTCGTGGGACTCAGCCTGCCCCCCGCGATTACTTGGGTACCGTCACCTCACTGTTACTGATGCCCTGCCACAAAGTCTTCTTGTGCGTGTTTCCTGTGTGTGCGTGTTTCCTGTGCATGCGTGTTTGCTGCGCGTGTTTCCTGTGCGTGCATGTTTCGTGTGCGTTCCTGCCCGGGAGCACATTTACTGGTGGGACGTCGGACTGGCTGCGAATCTATGCGTGACGAGGACGCGGGTGAGGGAGAGGGACTCAAGGCCTCGACGCCGTCGGTCGGTCGGACGGGAGCTTCCGGAAGCTGGGAATCCCACGGTCCCCCGAGTACTGCAGGGCCCGGTGCCTGAGGCACCCCCAGGGCACCGCATTCGGTCTTTGCCAACTAACCCACCCGAACGCAGGAGAAGCAGCGCGAGTGGAGTGGGGGCCACGGACATTCGTGAAGCCCTCGGCGTCGGGGGCCAGCTCCGCGGGGAGAGGCGGGCGGGGGCCTGCTGGCCAGGGGCGAGCCGCCAGGTCACATTCCCGCATGTATCACCGCCTTTAGTTCCTCCCCGACGCCGGTTTCTGCCTAATCCTGGTGTGTGGGTGTTTTCAAAAACACCAGGCTGTAGTAACTTTTATTTGTGATTTCTCTACATGATTAGCCCTTATTTTTGGATAGCTGAATAGGAAATTATTTCAGTACGTTTTAAAATGTTTTATTTACGGGCTGTAAACATGCTTAAAATCTATCCTGCGTTCCCACTTTCGTTTCTTTGTGTCCTGTGATGGCCACACCCCTTGCCCACCAGAAAAACAATCCCCTCTTTAGCGATTCCACCTTTCACTCTCGAATCTGTCAGGAATTCACGTCGATGTGCCGTTTGAGAGGGGAGCGCCTTAGTTCTGGGGTGCAGGGCAGGTGATTTTCCCCCATCCCTGCCCCGCCTCCTTCCTACCCGGACGGCTCCTGTCCTCTGTCGCACACGGAGTTCTCACGTGGACGAAGGCCGCCTCCGCGTTAATGGGGTTCTGAGGAAATCTGCCGCAACAAGGGAGGCCCGAGCCTCCTGTCTCATTCCTCTTGGAGCCCCCGGGGCCCGCAGGTTTCAGGGCGCTGCTGAGTGACCGTGTCGCTGTGTGAAGGCCTCCGGACCCCCCCCACCTCGGGGGAAACTCCACGCCTGACTCAGTCCTCGTCGACATGCAGGCGGGCGAGGGAGGGGGGACGGTGGGAGGGACCACGCTCAGCTCCGGCTGCACCGAAGTCCAGCCCGGACCAGAGGGAGCTGATCCGGTGCCACCAGCTCAGCCCTCACTGCGCACAGTTCCCTGCCCGCGGGAGGGCTAAGCCCCAGCTGTCCAGACCCCCGCCGCGCAGCCTCGGAGACCAGACACCCTTCTGGGGACCAGGACCAGGATCCTGGAGATCGAGGTGTCAGGCAGGTTTCCTTCTTGTTGCCGGTGTCCGTGGCCAAGTTGCCCCGCGGACTCTGGGTGGGGCGCAGGACACCAAAGGGGCGCGAACCGCTCTGCACGCGGGGCTGGGGGGCAGCCAGGCTGAAACTGGGTCGGCATGGGGGGAGGTGGGGTGTGGGGGGCACTGGGACGTGGGCCATGCAAGGAGCAGAGAGCCGAGTGGGGGTGGGGAGGCTGACCTACTTAGAGAGACGCTGGGAGGCACCACCAGCCTGCTCTGGGGACCCCGGTTCGCGCTCCCTCCCGCCCAGTCCCCTGCATGGTGCTCCAGACTCACCAGCAGCTGCTCCCCGTCCGGTGCAGACTCCGAGCTCCGGGCACCACGGCAGCGTCCCCCACCCCCAATTGTGGCAGCGTTGCTCAGCGGCTCTGGAGACCCCCGGGCCACGCTGCCTGGGCCTCTGCAGTGAGCTCGGGGGTCGTGCACCCACCCACTGGGCAGCTGGAGTGAAGGAGAGGCCTCAGGTCAGCGGGAAGCACGTTCCAGAAGGCTCTGCAGTGGAGGCGGCGCCTGGCCCCTGCCGGACACCCTGCGCCGCGGTCCCCACGCCCACTGGAGGAGCGCTCTCCACTGTGGTCGGGGCCTCTTCCCCGGCAGGGCCCTCCCCTGAGTCCAGCGGGTCCATAGCCGGGAGTTGGAAAGAGCGTCGAGAGCAACAGAGAGGAAGCAGGCCGGTAAAGATGCAGGCAAACAGGAGCGCCGCCGATGTCCCCCAGCTGCCCCGCCCCCACCCTGGCCTGGCCCGGCCTTCCCGTGAAAGAGACGGACAGACGGACGTGTGAGGGTAAACATGCCCATAAAGAGAAGCGTCAGAATAAGGGAAGATGGAGGCAACAATCATTATAGCCAAAAAGCTTTAAACGTTGAGTCGAAAAGTGGAAATAAATGGTGAAAAGGAAGACCAATTAAGATAACGGAGTTAAACTAAGGATCAGCTAAACAAACTTCTCAAGGGCCAGGGAAGGGGAGCAGGAGCTGCTGAAACAGAAAAGTGGCCAAGACCCCAGTCGTGAGAGAAAGAGAATTCGAAGGCAGAGGAACGCACCTGTGAAGCCGGAAAGGAGCAAAACGAGCACTGAGTAACTGGAGGCAAAGGCTGATCGTTGTGAACAGACAGTCCGAAACACGGAGCCCCGGCCAGTGGCTCACTTGGTTGGAGCGTTGCCCCGGATGCCCCAAGGTTGCGGGTTCGATCCCCGGTCAGGGCGCATGCAGGAATCAGCCAATGAATGCATCAGTAACTGGAACGACAAATTGATCTCTCTCTCAAATCAATAAAAAAATTTTTTTTCTGACGGAAAGACGTGAAAACAGAGACTCGAACCCCAGGGAAAGGGACCAGCCTCAGTCAGAAGTGTCAAGAAGACCAGGCAGGGCGGAGTTATAAGGGTTAAGTGGTTTTAACACAGAATAAATAGGTCCTCAAAGATTATGACATGGAAACAAATTGGAGCAAAAAGCCCCAGAGATCAAAGCCAGCAAGTGAGGCGTGTCCTCGGCCGGGTCCCTGAGGGAGACGCTGGCCCCGGGCCTGGAACCGGGGCTGTGCTGATCTGCCCGGCGGTGCCCGCCTTTGCCAGGGGCAGGGGTACCCGGGGCAGAAAAACCCTTTCAAGCCGGATTGCTGGTCCTCTGAGTTCAGGGACGGAGAGGAAAGGCCTCCCGGTCGGCCTGGCTGGGCCACCACCGGGCCCTGCTGTGCATTCTCGAAGGGGCATCTCAGATGCAACTGTGTTCACAGCCGGGAACTTCAGGTAAAACAGTGAACCCCCCACACCTGTGGGTGGGCCCCGTGGCAGCTGACAGGCTGGCACAGGGATGCTGCGTGGGCCTTGGAGTCCCTGCCTGGAACGGGCTGCCCCGGCCTGCCGCACACGTGTCCGAGTGTGAGCTCTTCTGCGTGTGCGATTTTGCACGCAAGGAGCCTGCTGGTTCTCAAGCCAAGGTGGCTGGTCCCAAAGTCCCCATGTCTGTCCTCACACTAACTGAACAGCTGAGACCCAGCGTCAGGACCCTGGCCCCCACCCCCACCCCACTCCTGCGGGGGGTGCGCCCTTCACTCTGCTTGGTTCACGAACATTCCACGCCACAGCCGGTCCCCTCGCCCACAGAGCCGGAGTCCTTGCTGTCCGAGGTCTGAGGACTTGGGGGTCCAGCCGTCGGGGGCCTGGCTGGGTGCCCAGACCTTCGGTGAGCCGCCTGGCCCCGCGCTGCGGTCTGCAGTGGGTTCCGCCACACGCCATGGGCCGGGTGTCCTCCTCTGTGTGGCAGGAAAACGGTGCTCACGGCTGACGTGACGTCGTCAGATGCCATTCCCACCTCGGAGACCTCCAGTCTGTGCTGGGGGTCCCGGCTGATGCCGTGGACACAACCATGAGTGGGGGACCTTGACCGAGGGGGACTCGTGCCCGTCAGGGTCGTGACCCACAGCCTGACGCCGAGCAGCCGGGGGGCGCTGGACGCGGCCAGCATCAGTTTTACGGCGTCATCCCTGCACCCTGCCAACCCCGTGCCTCTGCCCCCTGCCTCGGGCCCTACCTTCTCTCTCTCCCCATCTGTGTCTCTCTGTCCCTCCCTCTGTCTCTCTGTCCCTCTGTCCCTCTGTCCCTCACTCTCTGTGCCCGTGGGTCGTCTTCCCTGGCATGTGCCGCCCACGCACTGTCCCCCAGCCATGGACGCGGCACCCCCTTGCTCTGGACGGTCCGGCTCAGACATGTGGTTCGGTTTAAATCGGGGGTGCCCAACCCGAGGTCCCACCCAAAATCGTCAACGTACTGAAAACCTTTTTTAGCTCATCGGTGTACGTTAGAGTGTGTGTGTGTGTGTGTGTGTGTGTGTGTGTGTGTGTGTGTGTGTGTGTGTTTAACGTGTGGCCCAGACGACTCTTTCCCAGCCCAGCACAGAGACACCCAAAGGGCGCACGCCCTGGTTGAGAGCTTCCATGTGTCCTGCCGGCTCCTCGGGAGTCTTCTGGGGTGGCCGGCCTTCTCTGGAGCCTGCCGGGAAGCAGGTCAATGGCAGGCGCCTTCCCGGCACGGCCCCTCCTGCGCGGCAGCTGCGGACACGGGCCGCTCGGAGCATTCCCGGGGCTCGGTGGAGACAAACAGACGCTGCCTGGGAAGGATGGGTCAGGAGGGATGTGTCCGGGGCCGCGGGAGGCTGAGCTGCATGGAAGGGCCCTGGGTCATGCCCGACTACATCCGCTGGGGCCAGAGAGGGGCCTGCTGCTCTTACAGAGCCGCCTTGACCGGGCATGAACCGTGACGTTCCCGCCGGATGGACACCGACCGTCCCCCCTTGTTCTGAGGACACCAGGCCAGGGGCCCTGGGTGGCCGTGGGCAGCTCTGGTGCAGGTCAAGGCTGGGTTCGTCCAGTGAGCGCTTGGGACGAACTCACGTTCTCAGCGCCAGGGCAGGGGACGGACGGAGCCGTCTGTGTCCGCCCGGCGTCAGAGGGGCAGGGCAGTGACCACAGAAACAAGGGGTCATTTCAGAGAGTGGCCAGGGCAGCAAGGGAACAAGGCCACTGAAGGGTCGGAGTGCGGGCGGGGAGCACTCTGGAGGGGGCAGGGTGTCAGGGAGCGGCTGGCCGCCAGAAGGCGTGGGGACGGGTGCTGGGGAGAGAGCGACCCTGCGCAGAGGCTGCGAGGCAGGGCTCTCTCTGCCCAGGCGCCGACGGGAAGGCCGGTGGCCGAGGTCAGGGCGAGGCGGGTCTGCTTTTGCCATGGCCCTAACCAGCAGGAAGCTCTGCTTTTGTCTGGGGTCAGCCTTCGGGATGGGGTCTCCGAGGCCCCCAAACCCCTTCACCCAGTACAAGCTGGGGAGACCGAGCTGGGGCTCCCCAAGCCCCTGACCCTCGTCCTGCTTGCCTCCTCTTCGTGGGCCCCAGACCGCTCTCGGGGCCCCGCACGCAGGTCAGGGTGCAGTGGGGAGGGACCCCGGCTGCTGCGGGCCTGGCGGGGCCCTGTTGGCCACAGTGACGCCGGCCCGGTAAGGGCCGCACCGGCCCCAGTGGGCAGGAAAGGAGGGAGGTCGTCCCAGTCCGCTCCTCCCTGAACCGCACCCCAGCCCCACGTGCCGAGCACTGGGGGCTTCTCCCAGCACGGGAAGTAAATGAGGACCTGTCCTTGGGGTGGGGGTGGGTCCCCCAAACCGTCCCCTCTGCCATGGATGGGGACGCTTTCCCCTCGGAGCAGCTGTGATGGAGGATGTTGCCGGCCCCGTCTCCAAGCGCCCACCCCCTGCCTCAAAGGCCTGGGGGGTGCAGAAGTGGCCTTTGGGGACAGGGAGGGCGAGGCCGGGGGCGGGGAGGGGAGAGCCCGAGGACCTGCGTTTTCTGTCAGAAAGCGCCTGGCGAGCTGCCGCAGAGCCGACATGCGACTACAGATCAGGTGCGTGGGGACAGGCCCCATGGGTCTCGGAGACAGGCTCAGAGAGCGGCGTGGGGAGGGCCAACACCGGGGGGGGGGCACGGGGACCCCAACACTTTGCTCAATGCCCGGGCTTCTTCCGAAGGCCTCATTTCAACGCCGTCGTGGACCACTCAGTGATTCTGGAACTTTCTGCCAGCCCCAGATGGGGCCGAGCCTCGGTTATCCGTCGGAACCCTGAAGACAACCGCGGCGGTGGTTTCCCACCGTGGAGTCCTCGCGGTTCAAAGCCAAGCTGAGAGGTTGGCATCAGCCTCCACCCTCTGTCCAGCAGGTGGCGGCATGGGACCAGGAATCTGGGGACCAGCCGCCAGGGCTTCTGGGGATGCGGAGGAAACCCAGACTGGGTGTGCTGTGGGGCTTCCCGCCGACGGACGGACGGACGGACGCCCCGACACTGATGGACGCCGACCTGATGTGAGGAAGCGCGCGCTCTCACCCGCCCAACACAGGCTTCTCCTCCATTTCCGCAAAGCGAACACGAGGCGCTTCCACGTCCCCGGCTTCTCGCTGCGTCTCCTCCCCCCCACCCCCCACCCCGCACGCCCGCGCTGTTTCACGCGTCAGCCTGATTTCCCGCGTGAACCCATCCTCCCCGAGGAGGCGGCTGGTCTGCCCCGAGTCCTGGCGGAGACCCTCCTGCTCTCGGTAGCCACAGCAGACGGCAGATGCGAGGTCTTCAGTCTCAGACCCCGACGCTGGCCGGAAGCAAGGCCCATGGCTCCAGGGGCGGCCACTCACGGGACACAGCGACCGCGCGGCTGCTGTCCTCCACTTCGGGGCCCACTCAGTGGGCTGCGCCCCAAACGCCCACCGACAGCTCCCCCCGCCCGTCGGGAGCACACCTGCCCACTGCCCTGGCCTTGTGTACGCCGGGCCTGGGGCACTCGGGCGCCCGGCCTGGGGCACATGGGCAGACACCGCGTCCCGCTTCCCCAGGACAGGCGTCACTCAGTGTCTGTCTGTCCCGGGTCGGCCTGAGCGCGGGACCTCGCAGCAACACCTGGGCCGTGCCTCCTCCAGGACACACCTTCCTGTTCTTACCGATCACGCAGGCGCCAGTGGGAAGGACCTGCAGCCAGCGGTCCTCACAAGGTCACAGGAGAAAACAGAACTGCCTTTTTTCTACCAGGCGCACACTCGTCACCGTCCGTGACAGCACAGTGGTGAGGCGGTGACCGAGCCCCGGGACACCCGAATTCCAGGTCCACCCGCTCCTCTAGGGAGGCGGGGGCCCCGCTGTGGGCGGCTAGTAACGCTCTTTGCAGATGAGAAGTGAAGATGCTCCGCCGCCCCCCCCCACACACACACCCTGGGAGCGCCTGGCTTCCACGGCTCTCCTTTTCCGGAAGGAGCGCCACCAGGAGACGGTGGGAAACGTCGAGATGGGGGCTCCGGTGCGTTCGCACGGTCGGGGCCCGAGGGTTCGTCCACCGAGAGGTGGGCACCCGGCTCTCCGAGCCCCTGTTAGTGCCCAAGCAACACAGCTCTCTCGTTCTTCCGTGACCATGTTTTATCACACAGGGACTTCAGTTACCAGAAAACCTCGTTTCCGTGAACTCGTGTTCACTCTAGACTCCAGATGCCGCAGGTGAGTCTCACCCGGGAACGAAGCCATTCCTTCCGTGGTTCATCCGTGTGCTCGGGGGTGGCACACGGTTCTCTCTGTTCCCACCCTGTGTGGGGGGGAGGGGCGGGCAATGAAAGAAACGTGGGCACCTTCGGGTGGGATTCGAAAACAATTTTTATTGCTGTACCCACAACAAGAAGCTGAGGAAGCTGTTGGCATTGGAAGCAGACCTTGTCACTTCATTTCTTGTTCATCGCGAGTGGGAGGAGCTGGAGTCGCCGCGCTCCGGGGACGGGCCGCATGGTGCCGGTGCCTGCCGGTGCCCGTGACGGACGACACGTGGTCCCGAGGACCGAGTCACCCACCAGCCATTTGTAAGTCCCGCGTGCCTGCCAAGTGCAGAAGCACTGTAGGACTTCCTGCCCGCAGGCAAATGGGTTCGAGGACATTCAGGGACGGTGACCGAAGTGACTGAGTTCGTGGTCTGTGTCTCCACAAGCCCAGGCTGTGTTTCGGCTGCGCCCCGAAATGCACGTCATTCTCCCCAAAGGCTTTGCGGGGACAAATTAAACAACCCTGAGGTGACCGTCACCGGCTCAGCCAGACTCTTGTCATCCTGGGCCCCTGTGCGGTGGCCTCGAGTGACTCGCAGTGCTCGCGTGTCCAGGGGCCAGAGGGGCCTCGAGTGTGTCCCTCACACCGGCCGCCAGGCTTCTCCGCACCGTCGGTGGGCGACGGGGGTTTCGTGTCACTCCGTTCAGGATGACACGACTGAAGCCCACGTGTTCCGAGAAACTTTCACCCCTGACGCCGGGAACGTTTAATATAAACACAAAAGTCCCCCAAGCGGCGACCGCCGTTCTCGGTTCCGAGAGTGGACGGTAACTGACCACAGAGAGCCCATAGCGTGGCGGGCCTGGCGGCACACCAGAGCGGAAAAGCGCTAGTTTGCAGCTTGGCCTTCAGCTGCGCGTGTGGATGCGTGTGCTCCTGCGTTGGCCGGCTCCGTGGTTCTCACCTGGCGTGCCGCAAGGGCCTCCACAACAGGCAACGCCCGACGATGACGGAGGCGGGGCTCTTCCTGGGCTGTCAGGCCGGATGAGAGGCAGCAGCCAACACAAGAGCCGTCTGGTGTAAATGAATCAAAATTTTAGTTCAGATTGGCAAAAAAATGTATATTATTTGGTGTGCCGCAGAATTTTAGGAACCAGTTTATATGTGCCCTGAGAAGAAAAGGGTTGTGAATTGCTGTGTTAGCTCATTCCACGACCCTTACCGTTCAGGGGAAGAAAGACTGAGGTTTCTTTCTGCCCAGACTGTGGTCCCCTGCCCCGAGTGTCAGTGACTGACAGGTGCCCTGCCCTGCCCCCCCACTGGGCCTACTGTGCGCAGCCCGAAGGCGTTCCCTCCCACCCCCGCAGGCCAGCCCAGGTATGTGCGCTGTGCCTGCGATGTCCCTCCCGCCAGAGCGGGGGGCGGACCTTCCCACTTGCTAAACAAGGACCTTGGGCTCCAGGCAGGGAGGCCACGCCACCCCGGGCCTCAGGGGCTGTTCTCACCCCTGGGCTCTGTCTTGCTCCTGGGCTGGACCCCCAGACCCTTGAGAGCCCAACAAAGCCCTCACCGAGCTCCAGCCAATCCAGCAGCCAACCCAGAGCCGATGCCCACGCGGGGCACCCACACCCCACTCAGACCAGCACCCAGGGGACCACAGCCGTGAGGGAAGCAGCGCCGGGCCCCTGAGCCCCTCAGCCGGGCAGCGGGAGGGCTGTCTGCGGCCTCTCCCTGGATCCGCCTGCACTTGGACTGAGGAGGGTGGTGGGCAGAGGCCCAGGAGAAGGTCCCCGGGTACCGTCGCCCGAAGGCTTCGGCGGGCAGGGTGCCCGGCATCCTTCACTGTCCGAGTTTCCAGGGTGGGTGGATGGCAGCGCCGTGCCATCAGCCCTGTCTGTCCTTCTGTGCTCCCTGTGAGCCAGGACAGGGGGACAAGAGGAGGGGAGGCCAACCCAGGACCCGCCGTCGCTGGTCTCTCCGCTTCTGCCCGTGTCCCCCGCCCACTCGCTCAGCAGGTCTGCCAGGGCTGCCGTGACGACGCACCATGGGCGGGACACAAACACAGACACCTGTAGCCTCTCCGTCCTGGAGGCTGGACGTCCGGGACCAAGGTGCCGGCTGGCGGTTCCTCCCGAGGCCTCGCTGCCGGGCGTGTGCACGGCCATCTGCTCCATATCCTCGCGTGGCTGCCCGCTGTGTGTGTCTGTGTCCTCGTCTGCTCTTCCCATAGGACGCCAGTCACATCGGGCCTTGTGTGACTTGACTGCTTCCTTAAAGACGCCCTGTCCAGACAAGGCCCCTTTCCGAGGTGCGGGGCTCAGGAACTCAGCAGACGAGTTGGAGGGTGGGAGGGCACCACTGAAACCACGGTGCCCGGTGACACAAGAAGCAGAGTCGAGACTACTCCGAATAAAAGGAGCCATGACCGTGTGCATGCTGAGGTGCCCACCTGGCTCTGCCCACCAGCCACGGGTCACCAACGTGGCCGGGTCAGGGCCCTTCCGTCCCTTCCTCCGGGCAGTGGGGGCAGGAAGCTCACACCAGGCCATCCTGCGTTTTAAACCCAGCGGCTGAGACAGTGACAGGAATCAAATAATCACGCCGGGAAGCGCGGCGTGACCTGCGTGCATGATCCGGGACATGCAAAATCGAGGGTGACTAATCCGATACGATCAAGGTCACGGAATACCAGGAAAGTCTCTCGTGCTGTAATTATTCATTGAAACCGTGTAAGAGCTTAATTTTCCTAGATCTTTTATGGGCCTTTCATGCAGAAAGCTATTTACCACCAGCGATGACTCAACACAAACCCGGGGGGGGGGGGGGGGAGCACCGAATTCTTTTCACGTGTCACAGCTTTGCGGGCTGGACTTTTCCCAAGGAGGCAGACAGGACTCGATGTGGAAAAAGGGAGGGCTCCGCCTCAGACCCAGAGGCTGGGAGAGCTTGCGTGCATGGCTTCCAGGAGAAACCGCTAGGTGCTTTTGACCGCGAACTTGGCCATGGGGCTTGTTGAACGTGGAGGTTTCAATGCAGACATTGAGATTCCTTGTTTCCAATGCCGGCGGATACATTTTTCTGTTAACATCGTTCTGTCCCGCCAGCCTTCGCTCCTCCCGTTGGGGCTGAACAATCGATGCCGACGAGAAACTTGTGACATGATCTGGAACCATCGCTACAAATGTTACGGAGCCCGATGGGAGCCCCCCCACGTGCTCTGCTTGGAGCTGACGCGGAGCGGACGGTTCTATTAACTGCGGTGACCGCCGTTTCTGCAACCCCACCCCCGCCCCGCACCGGGCAGTTCTGAGACGCACACACGCTCTCCATTCAGCGAAGGGCCCAGAGGTCCAGCAGGTCAGCTCACTGGCACCGGCTCACCGGCCGAGGGGAAGGGGACACAAGGTTGGAACCGCCCCCAGATTAGGCATCTCTGTGAGGGGCGAGGGGCTCCCAGCAGGAGGAAGACACCGTAGCAGTGAGCCCAGTGCTGTGGCCAAGCACTCGGCGCTTCAGGGGAGGGGCTGACAGGGAGCTCGGACTCTGAAGCGAGATCTCTCAGGTCAGCCATGGGATGTTCCGGCCCGAGGCCTGGGAAGCAAGGCCTGGCCGCCACCGGAGGAAACATCTAGAGCTGCTGAACTGAGATATTTGTGATGTGTTGACGCTAGAAGCACATTGGGGGGGCACCTGTAACCCGGGGTGGGTGTTTTGGACCAGGCCCCATGGGTCGCGGAGCCCAGGCCCCGGCCATGACTCAGGGCTGGTCTGGTGAGGGCAGGCCTGCTCTCCTTGGCCGGATTCTCGACCTTACACCTTCCCCGACATCAGGCGCACCTGGCTCCCCAGGTTCTCCAGTTCCTCTCATTCCGGCCCCCACTCCCCACGGTCTGTCTCCCTCTGGCGTGTGGGTGTGGCCTCGGAGTCGCTCCAGCCGATGATGGGCACACACGTGAGCTGGCACGTTTCTGAATAATAAATAAAAATGGGCTCTGAGGTCGGAATCAGCGTGTCCCTTTTTCAAGTGGAGAGCCCTTCCTAGCAGAGACCGGCCACGCGATCAGTCGCCCTGAACACGACAGGCCTTGCGGGGGGTCAGGCAAGGAGCATGCATTCGAGATGGACGAGAACAGCGATTCGGGACGCGCTGGTTCGGGCGGGAGCCCAGACGGGTTCCGGTGGGGAGACGACAGGGAGGGGACGGTGATGCCACGGCAGGAAGGCGCCGCTGTGGACGCGATCCCGAGAGGTGGGGACGCTGGTTCTAGACGGTGTTTCTGATGGTCAGGCCGGCAGTCAACCTCCCTCCCTCTCATCACCTTGTGGGTGGTGCTTTGGGACGCGCGGTTGTGCCGGGCCCCCCGTGGCCCTGTCAGACCATCCGGAGGTTGGAGGCTTCAGCTGAGCAGGGTGGGGCCCCGGTTCCACTGCCCGGCTGCACCTGCAGCGGCCCCTGAGCCGAGACTGAGCCGCCCCGGCCTGTGCCGACTGAGAGAGGGAACCCAGAACCAGCACTCAGACGGGCGGGCGGCAGGGGTTCCCTCCAAGTCTGAGCTACACAGACCCCCTCCCACTGCCTCGTTCAAGGCTGGGGCCTCCACACATGTCCTTCCTTCGCTTGGATTCCACAGCAACCCCCCTGCCCCGGGCTGGCGCCCTCCTCCTGTCCCCCAATCACGGGGTGGGTGGGGGGAGGGTGTGCTGCAGGCCTGTACTTGCCCAAGGTCACGGGCCAGGGAGATCAAGCCATCTGACCTAGAGGTGAAAGGCAAGGCCAGTGACCTGCAACCCTGCAGGACCAAGCCCCCTCGGGGGTGGGCAGGAGCTGGGTGGGGGTCCCCAGCCTTCACCCGGCACCGAGGGCGATTCAGATCCACAGGCGAGGTGAGGCGAGGGTGGGCAGCAGGCGGATGAGCAGACCACGCGGGCTGGGAAGGGCGCCTTTGGCTGCAGACAGAAAAGCCCTTTCGCGATTTACACGCCCCCAAACGCAAGAAGGAAAATAAACAAATTTACTGGCACTTAGTAGTTTAATTGGCTTGTGGGGGGATCACAGTGTGTATAAACACTAATTGTTTTGTTCCTTTGGATTCTGGGTTAAAAATGCAATTTGTTTCTTGCAGGGACTTTCAGGGGTTTTCCAAGGTCAAAGCCACTTGGGAGCCAAAGCTGCAGCAGCCGGGTCTCCTCACTGCTCTCGAAAGCGGCTCCCTCAAAACTGGGGCGGGGGGGGGACTTGGGGAGGCGAGGAAACGGGGCTTCTTTAAACCGAATGTCTGTTTCCCAAACCTAAAGCGAATGGTTTCCCCGGGCTCATGGCTGTGACCTCCCACTGCCTGTTAGAAAGTTACACAGACCCAGAGGCCCCGTCACACACAGGGGTCCCGAGACTCTGCCCATCGACGCTGCCGGGCAACTTCCGGAGCACGACTGGGTCTCAGCCTCCCCTTCTCCGGTCCCACCAGCCCCCGGAGCGGAGCGCCGGCTCCTCTGTTCTCGCCTCGCACCGGGAGGCCTAACCGGGGCCTTGTGCCGCGCTGGGGGCACGGCTTCATTCCCGTGACTTGCAGTGTGAGTTCATGAACCGAGAGCAAGGCGCCAGGGCAGTGGGGGTGGGGGCGAGCAGCCGCGGTGCTGGGGGGGGGCGGGGGGGGGACGTGAAAGGTCCGGGGCCTCAAACGGAGCCCAGCAGTTTGGTTTTAAGCCCCGTGTTCCTCCACAACCCGCAGGTGCCCGAGTGAAGGTGCAAATACAGCCCCCCCTGGAGTCGGGCCGGCTGCCTGGCCCAGACCAGGCTCCGGGCGCCACACAGGACGTGCTCCCTGGGGACAGGGACGGGGCAGAGCCCGGCGGGAGGCCTCTCCCTGGGAGTCTGGCCTCTGGGGCTGCGGTGGCAGCAGGGAGGGGGACCCGAGCTGCAGGTGGCACAGCCCCCGCCCGCCTCTCGGCCCGGCCCTGGAAGCCTGGACCGCAGGGCCAGGTGCGCGGAACGGGCCGGCGGAAGAGCTCTCTGCCTCTGTCGCTCTCACAGGTCACTTAGTAACAACTCAGGGAAGAGACCTGAGGACACAACGCATTTGGCTCCTTTAAATGGAGCGTATGCTCTCCAAGCCTTGAGGAGGCCGTTTCCAGGGACCGACGCCCCCCCGTCAGCGAAGCTGCGGTGGACACACGAGTGTCTGCGGGTCCCCAGTGGCGAGAGCCCCCGGGGGAGGCACATCACCATAACAGGGTCACAGGGTCCTAACCCACCGGCGTCAAAGTGACTCTGCTGACACGTCCAGGAAGATGGGGACGGAAGCGGAGCCGAGGCAGGGAGGGCCCAGGGCAGGTTCTGTAATTTCACAAACGAGCTGAAAAGTAGGAGCTCCAGGGAAGTCCTCACCGCAGGTTGGACACGGTGAGAGCAAAGCAGGGTAAGACGCCGAGGGAGGAACGTGTGGGGTGTGCGAGAAAGGCTCAGAGACAGGAGGGGGGGACACACGGACGGTCGTGGGTGGAGGGTGCGTGTGGAGAGGATGCCCAGCAGAAGCTTAAAAACCCGGAGACGGCAACGCTTGTGCCCAGGAGAACACCCTTGGAGGTGCTGAGGGGGCGGATCGTGGACCGGGAAACGCAGTCCCCCTAAACCAACCCTGCACCTGGGGTTCCCGAGCGGCCCCACTTCCACAGGAAAACGGTGGGAGCTCTCAGAGAGCGGTTGCCGAGAGACCACGCGGCCCGGGGAGTTCTCCGGGGTCTCGGGCGGCCCAGCCCCCAGGGGGCACACTGGGCGCTAACCCAAGTACAGACACCTGCGCCCTTCGACCCGGCAATCCCGCTTCTGAACATTGACCCTGAAAACACACCTCCAGCAATGCAAAAACACACAGACACACAATTATTTGCCGTGGCATTGTCTGTCATTGCAAAATACTGGAAATCACCGAAATGTCCAAGTATAGGAGCACGAATTTTAAAAATTTGGTCCTTACACAAAAAGGAAAATATGCCGTTGTGTAAAGAATAAAAAGGGAATGGTCTGCGTGGACGCCGTTGGGGTGACCTCTGAGCGGCACAGTCAGCTGAAGCGTGGGAGCCTCCGGACCGGAGGGTGTGCGGAGCACGCTGCTCTCTGGGAAGATCGAGGGGGAAAAAGTAAAAATATTTGGTGAAAAGTAAAATATTCACCAAAACAAATCATGTTTGTCTGGCAACCAACCAACCAACTAACCAAAAAAACAAACAAACAAACAAACAAACAAACAAACTAAAGCACCGGGCAAATGAACTAAAACGCAGGAAACTGGCCCCTAAAAGGGACGGGAAGCAGGGTGTCGAGGGGCCCAAGGAAGGAGCTGGTGTTCCGGGTTTGTCCTGAAGAGTTCTGACTTTTGGAAACGTCAGTCTCGCACATATTAAAAATAGCATCAGATCAGCAGTGGTGGTGCCTGCTTGCATTTTGCCGAAAACTAGCCGGAAATGGCGATGCGGGGGCGTCCAGGGCCAGCTTCGTTTCGGGACTCGGTGGCGAGAGCCCTGGGCCCGGCCGCACCACAGCCTCCCCGCCCCCCCGCCCCCCCCGCCGGCCAGAGACTCTGAGCAGCCGATGCCCACACCCCGGGCCTGCAGGGCGTCTTCCTGCCCGAAACCCAGGCCAAACAGTGCTCTAAATGGATCACGGAGGTGGGCACATCTAGCTCAGGGGGTCTCACCTGAGGCCCACAGGATATTTTGGAAGTAACCCCATTGTCCTGCAGCCTTCAGAGGCCCCTGGCCGCGGTCCGCGTGGCCTGCAGCTCTGCCCCTGGCTGGACACCCCCTTCGCTGATGGGCCCACCCCCCAGGGGGCCCCTGGGCACAAGATGCGTGGGGCGCTTGCCCTGCCCCAGGGTGCTGGGTTGTGGGTGAACCAGCTTCTTCCCCGGCCTCCTCCCACCGAGCCCCAGAACGCAAGCAGGAAGCTGTGAGGACGAGGGACACCCGCCGGGGCGGTGGCTCCAGGCCGAGTCACGTGGCAGCCGGCCGGCCCTGCTGAAGAGCCCTCGGGGGCGTCCGGAGCCGCCGGCCCGGCTGCAGACCAAACAGACCAGGAGGAACGTAAGCAAAGCTGCAGGAAGCGCGCTGCTGGTCCGGGAGGTCAGACCCCCTCCGCTCCGCCGCACGCACGGCACACACGCTCCGAGCAAGCGTTTGCTTATTTACTTTGACAGCATCGGCTGCCGCGGCCTGGGGGCCGAGTGCGGGGCGGGGGCTGGTCCTGTCCTCTGCCCTCTGCCCTCTGCCCTCCCACGCCACCACTCCCTGCAAGGGGAACAACATTTTCAGGCCAGAAAACAGCAACAACAAGAACATCAAAACCCAAAAAACTCTTTGGTGCTAGAATAAAATCGAATCCTCTCTTTAAACAGGAGCAAAGATGTCTTCTTTCTAGTTCGGCCACATCAGGTCCTGTGGTGGGGTTGCTGTCACACGCGTTCGGCGGTCAGCGTGCGTGTGCCGTGTGCCTGCTGCGTGCCAGGCGCGGGGCGGCCCCCGGGAGACTCGGCGCCCTCCTCCCCTGCTTCTCGTCACAGTGGGGGAGGCGGGCGTGGCCGGCGACCTTACGTATCAGGGAGACAGACGGGTGTGTTTCGAAGGCTCCCAACCACCCGGGTTGAGGCAGGAAGGGCCCCGAATCAGACACAGGGGCCGAGTCTCCATGAAGGGAAAGGGGGGCAGGGGAGGAGGAGAGAAAGCAGCCGCAGAAACTGTCGGGGGTACGGACTCGAGGCCCACTCAGCAGCGGCCGTGTGAACAATGGCTCCGTCCCAGGTGCCAGGCCTGCGGGGACGGTGCTGACAGGGAGCCTGAGCTGCTGTGCGCGAGGAGGGCCGTGGGGGCCGCAGCCGGGAGCGGGCGCTGCCAGGTGGCCCAGGGCTCGGCTCGCCCACCTGGCTCGTTTACGGGTGGGCGTCTGGGAAGAAGAACATGTCCAACCGAGCTTCCTTGTGTCACTGACAGTCTGGGGGAAATACCACGTTTCAACCGGGGTTGTTTTAGAGTGGCAGTTGGCGCGGCCGGCGCGGGCGGGGGAGGTGGTCGCTGGGGTCCAGTGAGTACCGTCCTCACCTTGAGGGGCAGCAAACAGGCCTGGGAGGCTCAGCGGCCAGTGAGGAGTGGGGGCCGGGGGCCGAGCTGGGGAGCGGGATGGCGGGAGCCGCTGCCCCCAGCGCTTGGCGGGTGTCCGTGTCTGGGGCCCCGGGTGTGGGGCAGGGCAGGCGGCGCCCCCAGAGGACACGACGCCCCGCCGGGAGTGTGTGGTTCGGGATTGTCGCCCCAGGAATTGGAGGGAAGGGCCAGAGCTGCAGGCTCTCGTGTGTCTGCCCCTCCTTCCCGCTGCCCAGGAGCTTCCCAGGGCCCGGGAGCCGCTGCAGGGAACCCTGCATTTGCTTTCTCTCCGCTCCTCTGATGCCCGCAGTATTGGCCACCCTGGGGTGGGGGCAAGGTCAAAGGGCCCAGGCGAGGGGACTGGGCTCTGCCTGTCATTTCCCTGGGAAATGGGGTTTGAGGGGGACCCAGCCTGGCGGTGCCTGCGCCCTCTGCCAGGTGACTCTCCCGAGTGGGGGCGTCTGACTCCGAGGCTTCCCTTCTGTGAGCACTCACAAAGACACCTGACGCATGCATGACCCCCCGGGTACGCCCGAGGGCGTGTTCGGCCCAATCGTTACATTTCGAGCAGCAATTCAACCATCGTCTTGTCTGGTCTTCAAAGCCGTCGGTGAACGAAGGGCCACCGCCCCCCGTCCACAGGGGGCAATGGGCTGCCCGGAGCCTGCTCAGCAGGTGTTCATGGGTCATGGGCTCCAATGACAGAGCAGAGACACAGGCCCAAGGCACACCCCCCTCCCCGCACCACGGCGGCAGCAGGTGCCACAGGGCTGCACGGGGGTCTGGTTCGCTCTCAGGGACACGCGGGATCTTCAGCCCAGATGTGGACAGGCTGGCAGGGGGCCACCCACCAGACTTCCCCTCGAAGCGCCAACCTTCCCTCCCGGGCCCTTTCCCCAGGAACACCTCGGAGAGTTCTTCCACTTTTATCGTGTGCTTTTAACCTGAGCTTTTTCGGGAAACAGAAAGAATGCACGGAAAAGAACGAAGGAAAACTGTCAGCCCTCCCCCCCCAGGCCAGAGAGCATGTTTACCTGCCTGTCCGTCTGTGCGGCTGGGTTTAGAAGCTCAGTGAAAAGTGTGTATGTTTAGAAAAAGGTTTATGTAGGGTTGTTTTTGTCTCTTATAGTTTGCTCCCTCAGAAATCTGCTTCTGTGAACGCGTATTCCTCGTTCAAATAAAAGCAACGTGGTTTTTCCGGACACGCTTCCCCCACCGTTTCATGCCGCCCAATGCCTGTTAAGGACGAGTCGCTGGACCTGTGGGTTGTGCGGCCAGGACGGTGGGCCGGGCAGGGGACAAGACGGGCGACAGCTTCCTCGTCCGGCGCCGCGGTGCTGCACCTTGTTCTGATCTGGTTTCAGGCCTGGGAAGGACGGGGCCTGGACTGGAGGCGAGAGGAGGCTGCTCCCGGCCGGTCGAGGGGCACACGCAGGTTGGGGTGCCGTTCACAGGGGTCAGGGTGACGGGTGGGGGCGACATCCACACACGGAGGGAAAGGTGAAGCCCGAGACAGAGGCGTCTGAGGCTCTGGCCAGCTTTAGCTTTGTGCTTCCCGGCCCTGGGGACAGGGTCAGGGATGTGAAAACTTTCCGACGGAAGTGGCCAGCCTGGTGCTGTCCGGGGAATGGATGCTGGACAATGACCCAGCTATACACACAACGGAAACCACATTCCGGTGGAGCCCACGCTCCAGGCCCCACGCTCTCGACGGGGGACCCAGCAAAAGCAGGCAGAGGTGTCGCCTCCCTCCCGTCCCCCCGGGGGTGCAGAACAGAACAGAGCCTCAGCTTCCTCGGCCAGCCCAGCGCCCCTGGGACCTGGCCACTTCCTCCCCAGGCCTCGGGGCCTGGCCTCACATGGACATTGGGCCCCTCTGCACACCCCCCGCCCTCAGCAGAAACCTCTGCACCTCGAGGAGATGAATCTCTGAATGAAAAACAGCACCGAGTCCCCAAAGCCCGAGAAAAGAAGAGTCCCGCCCTCCAACACGGGCGCCGCAGGCGCGCAGGCGCGAGGGCAGGTGGCAGAGAGAACCTGGAGGGACGCACACTTCTGTCCCCTGCGAAGCAGCCCTGGGACCCGAGCCCCACCCCGTGTCTCTGAAGCACTCATTTCTCCCCCGTGAGCAGGACCGAAGCCGCTGCGACTCTAAGTGGAATTAGCGCCTCCCGTGCACAACGAGGCTGCAGAAGCGGCGCTCCTGGGATGCGCCCACCCATCGCCTCACTCGGGGACCGGCAGGGGGCGGGCGTCCCAGCCGCTGCACGGAGGCTTCGCTCCTTGTGTGCACGTGCACGTTGGGGGCTGAGGACACGTGGCACGCAGGCGTGAGCGCTCCCTTGTAGGAAGGAGACCACCAGAGAGCACGCCAGCCCGGCGACCATCCCCCTTCGCCGTGCTCTGGAGACTGTTGCCACGGGTTTCCACCCGGAGGGGGGCGGGGCTGGCTCACAGCTGCGCGCAGGCGCGTTCCTTCCCGGAGCCTCGTCCCGAAAGGGGTCCAGGGCACTTTGGCCAGAAAACCGATTCTTCTCGCTCCAACGGAAAACACCAGCAGGAAAGTCGCGAAGGGCGGGCACCCTGCCGTGGCGCCCAGCTCCAGGTGCGCCTTCCCTGGCCTCACGTGATTGCCATTTAACCTGGGGGAGGCTTTTAAAAATTAACCGCACAGTTCTGGAAAACGCAGACGTTGTCACCTCAATATTGCACCTTTGATGGGTCTGGTCCTTTGGATGCTCCCCAGTTTTCCCCGCTCTAAACTTTTTGTGTGTGTGACTCCAGGAGCCAGCGAATGTCCCCGAGGTGCAGGGACACCTGGGGACCTCAGACAGCCGGTCCTCTCCACTGGGGGCACCCAGGCCGGGAGCTGAAGGATGACAAAGAAGGGGACTCTGTGGTTAAGTCCCCGTGACACCAGCCCTTCCTAGGACGTTTTACTTGCCTAAGCCACTGTTCCTGTCGGAATACAACCTGGTGTTTCCCAGCGACGCAGTGAGCTTTAGGTAAATGGGGGGGACCCCGGGGGTGGGGGGATCGCAGCGTCCCCCAACCCCCCACAGCCAACGGCTTTCACCTCTTTACTTGGGATTAGCAGGCGTGTCTTAGGGCACAAACACCACAGCTTCCACGCCTTACACCAGGATGAAATAAGTGTGCGTGTCTAATTTCTCACCACCTTTCGGCCGAGAGAACGTTTAAACCGTCCGTGTGCGGTTCCTGCATGAGGACCAACGCGCCCGGCGGTTAAATGTCAGAGCGGCAGGCGCGACCAGGTCCAGAGGCCCGAGTGTGGTTAGGTGGAGACCGCCGCCGGGGTCGCCTGGAGAGGCCACGTGACCCCTCCATGAGCGGCAAGCGTGGCGGCTCGGCCCGGAGAGGCGAGCTCTGCACCCACGCTCCCCGGTTCAGACGCCGGTGTCTTTCGCCCGGAAGACACCGGCGTTTGCCTGGCTGGCTGACAACCCTGCAGTTGCTTGGGGCCTCGCAGGACACGGTTTCAGGGCACGGAAAGTGGATTTCTCGGCACCGAGTTTAGCTGGCTTCCTGTAATCTAATTACGGGAGATTCGCTTGTCCATGATAATGTTGAGGAACGTGGGTTAACAGTTACAATTCACTTAATAAAACGCCTGCCTCTCTCAGTGGAACGGATCCAACATGACAATTGGCAGGTGGTTCCCTCAGCAGATGCCCTGCGTTGGGAGTCGGGTGCAGCTCGGCAACGAGTTCAATGCGTTTCAACCGTCTGGTCTGCAGCCGGAGGCGGGGGAGGGGCTGGGTTTGCCCCGGTTGCTGGTGCGGTTGCTGGTGCGTTCTGAGGAGTCTCGCTCCTTGGCCTCCCGGTTCACGCTCACCCTCCCCTCACCCTCCTTCCCCACCTCCTTCGGTCTCCTCTGCTTCTCAGGACCCGGAAATAAAGCGTGGAGGGGCGTCCACACACCTGCCAAGGACGCGTCATTATATGCTTTGGACGCTGAGTGGCAGCCGCACCAGTTCAGCGACCGGCGCCGTCCACCGTGGGTCTCAGCGGGAGGGTCAGCACCGCCAGGTTTGGCAAGCTCAGCAGCAGACTGCAAGGTCGGGTAGCGATGGGTCATGCCGGGCACGATCGGGGACCCACACGCAAGCCCCGTCCTGGGTCCCGGGTTGTCTGAAACTCGAGTTTGACCGACCGCCCTGGCTTTGACTGGTCAGGGGCTGATCGGGGCGCTGGTGGCCTGCAGTGGCCCTGCCACCCTGAACTCTGAACGCAGCGCCGCACAGGGTGTCCCAGGGCCGCCCGCAGTCGGAGGGGTGTGCCGGGCTCCTCGGGTCACGCAGCCACGCAGGACTGTGGGGACCGGGGCCACGTCGCAGACCTTACGTTCTGGGCGCTCTCCTCCCAGCTCCTGAAGGGAGTGGAAAGCGTGAATTGGAAACAGACGCTGGCCTCTCGCGGTTCACTGGGCGCCGCTTCGCGGACGGGAGACGGGGGCGGGCTGGACACAGGTTCGGTTTCTCGTGGGGACTCATTTTTATGACTCCCTGGCTTCATCGCTTGGCTCCCCGAGCGCACACACAAAAGGACAATAAAGGACTTGACCTTAAGTGAGTTTCTGCAATTAAAGTCTCCTGGAATTTTAAAAAGCCCGATTATATCCGCGTTTGCCAAAGGTAAATGCAGTTTCCACGGGCTCGGCCAGGAGGAGCTGGGCCAGCTGCCAGACGCCCGGCCGCGGTGGGACCGGGGATCCGGGCCCGGCCCTTCTGGCGGGCTGACGGTGGCACAGAAGGTCCTGTGGGTGCGCAGACCCTCCAGGGCCCCCGCTGTCCCACATGCGGGAGACGGAGGCACTCAGGAGCCGGCGAAGGGACAAGGGAACACGCAGCCCTCTCTGCCGAGAGCCGAGGTCCCGGCTGCATCCTTGTGCACTGGCCTGGTCTCGGGACATCCACCCTGGCGCCCTGGCCCCGGGGCAGGTCCAGGAAGGGCAAGCTCAAGACTGGAAGGCCCTGCCTGGCCTAACTTGGACTTCCGGTACCTCCAGGTGTAGGACTTTGCAGGAGGTTGGGGAGCGCGCGTGAACTGTTTGCCTGCCGTTGATAACATGGATGATGACCGTCAGAGGGGCAGCAGGACCAGACGGTCAGTGTTCCCGAGTCTGCCCGGCCCCCCAACTCCTGCTCTGGCCCGTAGCCCAGCAGTTACTGAAACAACCGTCCTGCTCGAAGCCCCCTCCCCAGGGGAGACGGAAGGCGTGGGCGGAAGTAGTGACCGTTCAAGAAAAGTTTATAGGTGCCACACGCCTGGAACCATAGCAACCAGAGCTTGTTACCGAAAGCAAAGACGTTTCCCCAGCACCCTCCCCCCTGCCCCGCCCTCCCCGGGGAATAAGAGAAGCCCGAATTCGTTCTTATTCGTTTCAACTTCGGTCCCCTCCCAAGTCCTCCCCGTTGGATGCGACACACCTGCCCGGAGGTTTTTTCTGATGCTCAAAACAGGGTTTGAACTTGTTGATTTTGACGCCTGTTAGTGCTTCTGCTGTTTTTTCTTCCACATCAGCGACATATTTCCCTTCGAGGACCTTTTTCATCTGGGGAAACACAAGAGTTGTGAGACTGGGTGAACAGGGAGGGTGGGGCACGGGGGTCGTGCTGTTTTTGGTCAGAAACTGCTGAGCACTCAACGCGGGCTGGGCAGGTGCGCTCATAAGTCACCCGTCGTGAAGTGGGCAAGTTCACCGAAGCTGAACGCAGCCTCTCACCACAACGCCAGCTGGCGCGCTGATACAGGTGGGTTCCCGGAGCACTCGGCCAGTGGGCGGGGGCGGAGGGGAGCCTGTACTGCAGGGGCCGCCCTCCTGAGGATAATTCTGGGTTTTGCCCCCTGCCGCCCCGGTACCTGCTGCCCGGGGTTTTCGAGGATGGGGGCGGATGCAGACGGCACCACCTTGCCTGACCCGTGTGAATTCCTCTGAAGGTGGCGGTGATCTCGGGTCAAGGGGTGTGACGCAGGTGGAAGCTCTGGGCACAGTGACCAGACACGGTCTGTCACTGGAGGTGAGGGGCCGTGCGGCCGTCCCGGGGGAAAGGAAGGCTTCCGAGCGGTTGGTTGTCTGCTCCACTCTCCGCCCCCCGCAGCCACCTGGACGACTTCCAAGGTCACACCCAGCCCGGGCTACCACACGGACCACGCATGTTCACGGCGGGAGGGGTCTCCCACGGTTTTTCCCAGCCACCACCTGCTGAGCGTCCCCGGGGCGGGGCGGGGTCAGCGAGGAGGGGAACGGAAACATTCCGGCCAGGCTTCCCACTGTGCTTTGCGCACATCGGTGTTCTTCGTCTCTTCCTGACGAGGATAAATGTGAAGGAGAGCTGGCTGGGACTTTGGTGGCCGGACAAGACTGCGCCCTCACCCCTCTGCGGGCGCTTCGTAAGCGCCCTGGCCCCCACGCCGGGGTCCGGCCCTCGGCGTAATGGTGAGGAAGCAATGGAGGCTGGAGAGCCAGGGGAGAGCAGAAAGGGGACCTTGTACAGGGCCGTGGTGGGGCCACTCCCGGCCGGCGAGGAGCCGGGCCTTCCAAAGCCAGATGGTGTTGATGGGTCACAGGGTCGTCACCCCAGGCTGCACTTGCCGTTTCGGACCATGACACCTGGTGTGGTCACTGATATTATCATAAAATGTCTTCACATATGTTAAAAAAAAAAGACAAAATTCCAGCTAGTAAGTGGAGAAGCTGGGATCTGAAACCTAAAGAGCCGGTCTTCCTCCCTCGGAAGTGCTGAGTCTGACCCGTTCCCACCCCGGCCCCCAGGCCGAGACCCAAGGAGAGGCTGGCCCGGGTCCGGTGGGACCGCAGCGTGGCGCCTGCCGGGACACGAGGCCTTTCGCAGCACAACAGCGGCCGGGGACAGGCGGACCGCACGGCCGCAGGGACCCCGCTGGGGCGGAAACACCCTCCTTCAGGGCAATTTGAGGTTAAACCGCTCGGGCTCTGAAGTTGGCATCTTCTCATTGTCTCGTTCGCCCTGCCGGGGTCGACGCAGCACGTGCCGTCGTCCGTGTAAAATGTAAATTTCCGTTGCGTGTCCCCCGGGGACCACGGCCCCACACCCGCACCCGTTCCCGGGAAGGGCGCTCTGGGCCGGGGGAGGCGGAGAGACGGTCTCAGCCTCGATTCGTGTCTGCATGTGGAGAGTTGCGGAATCAGGCACTGATGAGCCGTGTTGTCCTAATCACCAAGAGAGCTCCAGGCTGGAGCCGGCCGCCCTTTGCCGGGGAGGAAAATCCGTGCACAGGACACTTCAGTGCTGGCACGGGTTCAGTCTCTACGTGCACGGCAGCCCCAGCCGCGCTGCGGGGTTTCTGGGGCGTCTGCTCACCGAGCACCAGGGGAGCGGCGGGGAGCGTGCTTTTGAGCTGGCGATGGTGACATACGTCCTGGACATGCACATTCTTCCCGTCCCACCAGGCTCGTCACGGCCCAGCCCTGCTCGCCCGCCCTCCCCAGCTCCCGGGTGGGGGAGGTGGGGCCCGGATTTGGTGCCGGGTTGGCGGCCATCCGGACCGCATGCTGTCCTGCCCCAGAGCTGCCCCGGTGGGACACGGCTTCAGTGAGGAGAGCTGGTAGCGTTTCTTCATGGCCGAGTGGCATCGAGTCCCACACGGGAGGACGAGGGTGGACGGTGCCAGGCCCCGGGGCTCAGCAGTCCTGTCCGCCCTGGAGACCACGGTGCATGGCACCCGGGTGGACCTCCGAGCCTCTCTCAGGAGGTGGGGTGTGAGAACACAGGGCGAGGGTCGGTGGACGCGCACAGAGGAACTGGCGTCGTCCGAAGAAGTGGCCAAGTCGGTACAGAGACACGGTCACGTAACTGAAAGAGGAAAGTTGAGGCCCCTCCACCCGAGTCTCATACCTGTGCCCTCGGCAGCCTCTTTGAGCCGCTTGCTCTTCAGTGTTGGGGCGTGGGGCACGGTGCCCCCGAAATTCCAGGACGCCGAGGGGGTGGGCTCTGCCTCACACTCCAGGGGGGAGGAACTCAGACTGCGAGAGAATCGGAGGACGACCCACAGACCCTCCGGAGCCCGTGTCCAGGGAGGGGCCAAGAACCAGGGGACCTTGCAGGGCAAGAGGGTTCTGTTCACCACGAGTACCTGGAACCTCCAGGCAGATCCCCGCGACGCCGGTGGCGTGGTGGTGCCGCGGGGGACAGTGCATCAGCACCCTCTCCCGCTCTGTCCTTGCTCCTGCCCAGGGAGCACTCAGGCTCACGGCGGGAGTCCCCACTCCTTCCCTCCGTGGGGGACCCCCGACCCTCCCACCCAGGGAGTCGGCTCTGCGAGCTGCTTGTACCCTTGCGCTCGTGCAGAATTCGTGTCCGTTTTTCCAGGATAATAACCATTGTTTTCCTAAATTATAGTCGTTGGAGAGTCTTGGGTGGGGGACGCTGGTTTCCGGGGCACGGTGCGGTGATTCGACACGTCTGCGTGAGCGCCCCACTGCGTCGGGGGATCGCCAGCCCCGTGCAGACTGACGACCATACTGAGGGCCGCTGGCCGTGCACCCCCACTTTCCGCCCCTCCCCCACCCCTCCCTGGGGGCCGTCTCTCTGGTCTCTGTTTCTTCCAGTCTGCTCTGTGCTTTCTCTTGTTTGCTTGTTTGTTTGTTTTCTTTTTAGATTTAGGCACTGGAACTCTGTCTGTAGAAGAATTCCACAGCCCTGGCCGGGCGGCTTCAGCGGCTGGAGCGCCACCCCGTGCTCCAAATCGCTGAGGTTCGGTTCCCCGTCCGGGCCCACCCGGGAGCCAACCGATCGATGTTTCTCCGTCTCTCTCGATTCCTCCCTCCCTAAAATCCATAACATATCCTCAGGTGAGAACAAAAAAAAAAAAAAAAATTCCACAAAATC
Organism: Anoura caudifer; assembly: GCA_004027475.1. Lineage (NCBI taxonomy): Eukaryota > Metazoa > Chordata > Mammalia > Chiroptera > Phyllostomidae > Anoura > Anoura caudifer. Next base: position 153,413 of record PVKU01002931.1, on the reverse strand, counting down.
AACGAGAGAATGAATGTATTTATGTCCTGATTCTCAAGCAGTTAAATATCCTCCAATTTTCCAAAACAAACCGAGAAACCACCTACGGGGAAGAGCTGGCGACGGAAAATTTCAACCAAAGGGGCATTATTCATAAAATTCAAGTGTCTTCAAACCAGAGCTTATAGTGGAAACTCTTTCGCAATTTCGGTTACGCGGGTCCCCGCTCCCAGTGCTGGGGGTGGGGCGGGGGGCCCCGGCACAGACTCTCAGGGCTGAACCCACATGAAGGCCCGGCTATTTTCGCTCATTTCTCGCCCCTCAGGCCCACGTTGTGAAACGCAGATTTCCTCAGTGACGGACACACCCAGGTCCCCGCGCCCCCAGGGGGCTGCAGAGAAGTTTCGGGATTTAAAAATGTACTTCTCTCTTTCCTAATAACCTAATGAAAACCACCATTTCCCTTCGTAAAAGCGGGGCCTAACAAGAACCCTTCAACTTGGGGCGGGGGGCGCTCAGCGCGGCGGCCATGGATCGGACGTGTCTGTTCACAGGGAGGGCTGGAGGTCGTGTGCGTGACGCGGTGGGGTCTGAATACTGTGGCCGCCGCCCCCCCCAGCTGCCCCCGAGCCCCAGGCCGTGGAGGCTCGGGGCCCACAAGCCACCGGCCAAGCCCTGGTCTGAAGGGGCCCTCAGTTCCCAAATGGAGCCTCCGCCTTGGGGACCCAGAGCTGTGGACCCGGCACCTGTCACAGGCCTGACAGCCGGCCTTTGCTGCAGGCGGCCCTGGGATGGTCCTCACTGGGATGGTCCTCAGCCCGTCTGTGGCCCGGCGTCATTTCTGGCCTTGGCCACAGGCTGCGGCCCCGCCTGCACCGGCCCCTGGACGGCTCCCTCGGCGGGGACGGCTCTCCGTCCGGGGCCCGTCCGGGGCTGCTGGCCCTCCCCGTCCAGGTGCCGGAGGACGCACAGTAACCCAACTCCGCCCACTATGGCCGAGAGAGTGTAGCTCGTGGGGATCTTCTGTGCTGTTTGTCCCCAAGGTCAGTGGAGACCGTCCTTCCCAAGTTGTGGGGCCTCAGGTGTCAGGCAGACGCCACCACTGCTGAGTGGGCAGCTGAAGTGAGGCCATCACCCAGTGGCTGGCTTACTCCCGGCTCTGGTCAGCTCCCGAGACCACCCCGTGCCTCGGAGGGGCTCACGTGCTGCTTCCGGTGCACGAAGGCCGGGGTTTTCCTGGAAGCTGCCGGCACTCCTGTCTCCCCCAGGAAGATTTTGACTCCTCGGCCTACCTGTTGAAGGTGCAATTCCTCTGTCTCAGTGTGCAGGAACGCACTCCCTCGGCAGGTCTGGGCCTCGGGGATCCAGGGACAGGCGGCATGGGGGCCAGGAGGTGGGCAGGGCAGGGCCGCTCCCCAGAGCGGAGCTGCTCCATCCACCCAGAGAAGCGGGTGCTCCCGGAGGGGCACAGCAGAGTCCCTAGTGAAGTCTCTATACCCATGTCACGGTGAAGCCGGCAGGGAGGCCTCGCAGACCACCAGCCCCTTCTCTCTGTAACATGTGGAGCAGGCCCATCGGAAAGTGGCCCCCGGCTCGGCTGTCCTTTCCTGGCTCGCAGGACAGCTGGGGGGAACCGTGGGGGCAGGATGGGCACCTCCTTTGGGGAGCCCCGAAAAGCTCAGTCTCCCCAGACCCAGGGTCCCCCCACTTCTTGCAATGGGGCAACTCTAAAGTCCCATGGGCCCCGAAGCCCCCAGGAGCTGGGACTGGGCTATTCCAGACAAATTCTGCGAATTGCTTACTGACAGAGTGAAAAGAAGATTCTAAATCATGGCAGACAATTAAGAAGATAACCCCTTCCAAGTGAGAACCTGGGCCTATTTCAAAATCGCTCTTAGCATTTTAATTCCTCCTCTGTGAGGAGGAATTTGGGTTGCTGCTTTGCTTGATGACTTGTGGATGCCTCCAACTTCGGGACCGTTGGGCTGCCAGCGAGCCGGCATGGCGGGTCCCACACGTCTCAAAGGCCTGCAGCGCCTGGGTGGGCACATCTGCCTCGCAGGCTCGGATGGCTCTTCTGCACGTCCAGGGGTCCTCCCTCGGGGACAGAAGCCTCATCCGAGCCCCGGTGACTGGTGACGGGGACGATGCAGAAGAGACTGTGGCTTCCCTCGGGCCGTGCTGGGCACCAAGAACGGTCCCCTGAACCTGCTGCAGGGGAAGGCCCGCGGCGACCCCAGTCAGAGGAGGATGTTTTCACGCCCCGAAGCGCGATGTTTGCGGAAGCTAAAACTCGCAGACATGAGCAGTGCCCCATGCGGCCCAGCGGCTGTCCTGTCAGGAGATCGGGGGGTTGGGGGGGTGGGGGGGAGCTCAGACCACACAGCACTTCCGCTGTCCAAGCAGGTCCCAGCGCCTCACTGTGACTGGCAATAAATTTATTTAATGGTGTTTATTCCTGCCACGAGCCAAGAAAGAAAAGCTGTGGACGGTTTGCTTCCCAGCTCTTGTCGGAGACACGGTCCCTCGCTCTGATCCACACACCTGGCTCTTTCTGCGTGTGTTTTACGATGTTCATCTGCCCGGCTTTGGGGGGAGTTCACACGGGGTGGGGGGGTCACATCTCCACTTTGGCAGAGTTGCTCTGAAAGCCCCAGGGCTCGGGCTTGCCGGGGGTGTGCACCGGGCACCAGGCCCTGGACTTGACCTGGGTTGGCGTTTGTCACGAGGAGGTGGAAGGAGGTCAACTATAAGACCCTGCGTCTGAGTCCTCGTCCCGGTGTTTGGGGACGTGTCCAGCCTCCCTCGGCCCCCCCCCCTCTGTTCCCTTCTGCAACATGACACCTCCGAGTGACAGTGTTGTCGTGCTGATGAGAGCTTGTTTCTGGTTTGGGAGGCTTTACAGCCTCATCGCCGCCCAGCTCCTCCTCGCGGTGCGTCCGCCGAGCACCTGTGGTCCGAGCTCGGAAGTTCGCCTGCAGGGTTCCGTCCACCCAGAAGTTCCCCGGCCCGTGATGATTTTCAGCCTTTGCTTCTAGATTCCACAGGACTGAATTTAACGGGTCTCCTGGGCCCCGTGAGTGTGTTGCCGTGCGGCGACCGCATCGGTAGAAATTCGGTGAGTGTGACCTCTGCCGCGTGTGGTTTGAATCTGTCTAGCAGCTGCGTACACGCGCTCTAACCCTTCCGCGTGCGGGGGGAACAGACGCTGAGTGACCGACCGTGTCTGTTCGAAACTGGGGTCATGGGTGTTGTGCGTCTGGTCAGTAAGATGCACCAGGAGCCACCGTTAGCGCCGCCCACCTGTCCAGTCCTGGAAGCGCAAGAGCTGACCTTAAAGGACGAGGTCACGGGCCTGCACTGCTTCACAACCGCAGCCAGCGCAGCCAGCAGGAAAGCTGTCCTTCCCTGCGTGCGCAGGACGGGCTGCAGAGGGGAACGGAGAGGATAACGGGAGATGCCGCCGGGGCGTCAGACCCAGAAACGCTCCCCGAGACCCCGCCCCTTCCGTCCCAGGCCAGCCTGAGGCTGTCCGTGCTCCCTCTGTCCTGTCTAACAGGCGTCCGGTTCTGCTGCCACAGAGGAGACCAGAGGACATCTTCGCCCTGCAGAAGGTCACTCAGGGTTCCCTGGGTCAGGAACTGGGACACAGCATCCTACGGTTGGTGCCTCCCCTCCTACGCTGGCCGGCGACTCAGCTGGGAGACTCGACAGCCGCGGCGCCTCCAAGGGCCGGGGCTGGCATGCGCTGGAAAATTCTTCTCCTGGGCTGGCCTGCCTGCACGCGGCTTCTCCCTGCAGCTGCCGCTCGGGCTTGGCCATCGTGGGCGGTCGGACCCTGCAGGTGAGTGTCCAGGGCTCCGAGGCCGTGACTCTCTGTGCATGAGGCAAGTGCCCCACCGAGCCACATGGTGTCACATCCGTCCCCCAGAGGTCAAATAGCCACGCACACTCGCCCAGGTTCACGGAGAGAGGACAGAGACTCTGCCTCCTGGTGGGAGGAGCATCGCTGACAAAAATGGCCAGAAAAAAACGTCTGATGGGTCAGACAACGGGCTCTTCCTGGGGAGACAGCAAAGCAGCACATTCTCTGTCTCCAAAGAACAACCTGAAAGGAAACAAAGGAAGGTGCGACCCCCCAAATTAATCCAACTATGGCTCTGTAGCAGTTAATATTTTGATTTTGCAATAGGGATAGTGAATGAATTCGTGAAACAGAGTGTAGGGTAAAGACCAGAGAAACAGACCAAAGACAATATGGAATCTTGATCAGCGGTGATAACGTCCCGAGAGGTCACTTCAAAGAAGGAGCCGTGTCGTACACGAAGCTGAGAAAATGCATTTCGACCTGGGGTTTACGAAATGGAGGTCTACCTCCCACCACGGACAAAGTAAGTCCAGATGGACGAAGGGCTTAAATTCAAAAGCGAAGCTTTCAAGCTGGCGCGAGCAGCACGGATGGAAACCATCCTCACCTTGGGGTTGAGAAGGGTTTCTTAAGCAAGACATAAAACACACGAATCACACGAGACGTGATGGGTGAAACAATTCCCTTGAAATTGAAAACATCTGCTTGGCGTAAACTGTCTTGTGAAAATCGGGGAGAAGATGTTTGTGACACACGTAGCTGAAATGCATCCATCCACCCATCCATGGTGCTCAAATCAGCACAACCTCTCAGGAAAGGTCCCAGGATCTGGTCCCGGCTGGAGTTTGGCTCCGCACCTGCCTCTGTTTGGCCCCGGTACGCGGTCAGACCCCAGACAGGATGCCGAAAAGGGGGAACTTCTTTACTACCAACGAGAATTAGGAACACACCCTGAAAATCAGGCCCCTCGTCCCCTCAAAATTAAAACTCTCTTCTCTCTTTGCTTCTTCAAAGCAAGCACGCCAATAGCAGTGATGGGATCTGCAGCCTCAAATCTCACCCGCCCGCCCACCCAGTGTCCAGGGCAGGACTTCAGGATTCCCGGCTTCAGGTGGCCATCGAGGGGAAGAGGCGGCCGCCCGCCCACAGTCCTCGGAGGTGTGGGGACAGCAGGGGACAGCTGTTTTACTGGCCTGGAGGACAAGTGGGGGGGACAGAATTCGAACTCTGCCTCCAGATCCCGGGGCCTGGATCAGATGATGCCCCAGAGACTCGGGGGTGCCCTTCCTCTGTCCCCACCGTTTCCCACCAGCTGCACAGGCCCCGCACGCGGCTCCCTCTGCACGCGCACACCCGCGCAGACACGCCTGGATAGAACTGCTCAGCCTCCTCCCGCCTCCTTCGAGCTTCATCTGGGCCTTGGGGACACCGACACCTGGGTCGCAGCTGCGCCTGGACGCTGTGCCTCCCCGACTCAAAGGGCACAGGGACACCGCAGGGGAAGCAGGACCTTCCCCTCGGAGAATCAGATGTGAACCTTCTGGGGTAAGACGAGTCCGCCCTGTGGTGTGTCTTAGGCGCCAGCGAGATGGAGCCGAGGAGGGTTCTCAGCATCCAGCCGCGTCCACGGGCCTTCACGCACCAGCAAATGTCCCCGGAGCCTGCGTGGAACCAGGGACTCCTCAGAGCCGCACGGTCAGGCCCTGGGTGCAGCAGGCGGCTCGGCCAGAGTCCAACAATGTCCGCCGATGTCATGACCCTTTGTGTCCCCGGCGAGCCGGGGGCCCGGTGTGTGGCCCAGAGGAGACCCATGTTCTCAGCCTTTCGTCCTGAAGCAGGAGACTGAGAGGGAGCGTGTTCTCTCTCCTCCTCTCCCCGCCCCTCGGCGTCTGTCCCGGTGTCCATCTGTCCCCCTGTCTCCGTCTCCCTCACGGGCTGACACAGCCCCCATGTAGCCAGACTTTGAGGTTGTGGCTGAAGGCGCTCGGACTGTGCCCCAAGAGCGTCTACTTATGGCTTAAATTATCTTCTATGGTCTTACATCTTTGATATCGTCACCGCAAGCGACATTTCATTTAGCTTCACGGTTTATTCGACGGCTTGTTTTAATTACTCGTTTTTTGTCGTTTCTTTTCCTGAGTCAAACTTACACCCATTTGATGTGGCTCTGTGGGCCTGTGTTACAAAGATTTTTTTTCCTTTAAAATTTTACTAACGATGTATTTATAAGTACAGATACGTTTTTCATTGACTCTATCACGTAGATGGAACACCCTCTTAAACCTCCTCATTGAGACCTGCAACGTTCCTGTTAATATGCTCCCCAACCTGTTGTCCCCCCGTGCCACAAACCCTTGTGTCCCTGCTATAGTTGCCACTTTATTTTCTTTACTCAATGCTCTTTGCTCAGCGGTTCTTTGTTTTTCTCTTTTTCTTTGGATGTAGGAAACTGGATGGATGAGGCGGACTGAGTGAATTTCACAGGCTCTAGGGACAGCAGCTGAGGCGTGAGCAACCACAGTCCCCGCTGAGAGGACGCGGCGCTGGCCTGGGAGGGGAGCGCCAGCCGCCGGAAGGCGGTGCTGCTCGGAGCCCCGCACGCCCCCTTGAGATTTCTGGGAGCCACGTCCTCCGGGGTCCTCTCCGACACGACCCCTGGTGTCCGCAGCACCCGCACCGTGCCGAGACTCGTGCCCTGAGAGGGGACCGGGAGCCAGCCACCTCCAGACACAACGCCGGGCCCTCCCTCCAACTCTCGGTCACTTCTCAGCTCCTTCTCCTGGGACCCCGTGTCACCCCTGGACGGCCACAGAGCCGGACGTGGGCGTGCCCACGGAGGCCGCTCGCTCCCTCCACGCCACGCGGAAGAAGTGCCAGCGCTGGGTGGGTCCCCACCTTGGTGGCATCAGTTCAGTGTGGACAGTGTCCAGTGCCTACAAAACTGCCCTATTTTAGAGCTGAGTCAACCCATAAATCATAATTTATATGATTAAACACAAGCGGCTGAATTCTCATTCCTCCAGCTGGTCTGTGGCTGGGTGCTGTGTCAGCAGGGGGAGCTTTATCTGGACTCTTTCTGTTGACGTAAAAATCACGCTCCAGGACGTGAGGAAGACGGAGCCCAGGGCGTCCGGCCGTGGTGCCGTGCGGTCTTCGCTTCCTCCCGGGGCACCTGTCTGCAGACCCGCCGTTGCGCCAGCTTCGTGGCCATCGGCGTTTTCAGGGAGCGCCGTCTGAAACCCCTTCTGAAGTGCCCCTCGGCCCCACGCTCCAAACACTCCCTCCGTCTCTCACCTGCATTTCCCACGGGCTCCATTTGGGGGGGGAAAGAAAGGAGTCTTTGTAGGTCAGGCTTAGGCACTGAAACCTGGAATCTGGTGCTCAAAAAACGAGACACATTTGGTAACCCTTTCTTTTATGAATACCGAGGCATGTGTACTTCCAGTTTTTTCTTCGGAGGGCTTTGCTGCAGGGGTGAAAAATGGCCGTCGGTTTAGGGGAGAAGAGCCGTATCTTCGAGCTCACGGTGCACGCGACAGGCTTCCCACACGCCAGCTCCCGTCTGCCGTGGAGGGGGCCCCCCCACTCCGCACGCGGAGCCACTGGGAAAGGACAGGTGCCCCAGCCCAGGGCTCCCCCACAGCCCCTGCCACCGAGAGAGCCTTTTCCAGCTTCAAACCAAAGCAAACAACAAACAAACAAATAAACAAAGACCCTCTTTTCCATCTCCGGGTTCAGATGACAGTTACAACTGCCCAGGAATGTTGAGCAATCTCAAAGGACTCTTCTCCCCCCGCCCTGGAGGCGAGCCACAGGTCATCCCGGCAAAGCTGTTCGCGGCACTCGCCAAGGCATTTCATCAGCTCCTGGCGTCTCCTTCCATCTTGATAGGCTTAGCCAGCATGACTGATGGCCTGGTTCTTAATAAGTAGCCTAGTTAAGCGGAGAAGTTAATGACAGGGCATTTTTGCTGGCTCCGGGGCTTGGCGTGTGCAGACAGGACGCCGCATGATCGCCCAGCGTGGGGTGGGACGGTAAGATTCTCCTTGCCTGCCAACCTCAAGCAACCTCATTAATTAAGAACACATGGCGTGTTATCACAAAGGATTGATTTTTCTAGGAAGAATTACCCTTTGGCGTTTGGGATCAGCAGGAAGAAAAACATTATCAGAGGGAGGACATAGCTTTCCTCAATGTGGGACAGCCAACATTCAAGGGTCGGATTAAGAGAGAGGCTTGGTGGCCACTCTGCAAAGGAAATGTTTGGGTCTGCTGTCTTCCTTTGTTTAGGCTGGCCTGGGACGGTGACATTCTGTCCCCGCGCCACAGGGGGGTTTAATACCACGTGGCCCCAAAGTATGAAGCGCAGTTGAGTCCTTCGCCCTCTGGTGCTGAAAACAATGCAAAAGAAACAATGAGTGGGCTCATAAAAAGCTTACAAAGCAGCCAAGTGTTGGAAAAAAAAAATCTAGCCAAAGCAAGCTGTTTCTCTGAAGGCGATCATCGACGTTCTCAGCCAGCAGAGCGGTGTCCTGGGCTGCCTGGGTTTCAAAGCGACAGGGCATGTGGATGACCCGCTTCGACCGAGGGTAGACTTGTCACCCGAAGGAACCCGCGGTCCGAGGCCACGGCCGCGAAGGCCTGCCACGGTGGACACGTGCAGGTCTGCCGACCCCACCCTTGCCCACCGTCGGTGTTTAAACCAGAGGAGCTCCACGGGCGGGAAGCCCTCCCCGGACTGAAGTGACACCTTCTCGGTCCCCGGTGGGACGCGCCAGGGCGCTTCCGGGTGAGACGTCCACCCGCTGCGGAAGCAGGGACCGCCACTGGACTGAGCCCTCGGGCGTGTTCTTACGGCCACCGAGCCTTTCCGAGCGCCGATGCTTCCATCGGCGGGACAGGCGTGATGTCAGTTCCGGCACAGCCGGTTCCATCTCTCCACGTGTTTGAGAAGTTTCTTACCCTTCTTCCAGCAGCCGCAGGCTGACCTCCACAGACGGAAGTCCCAGGCCCCTTCAGGGTCAGAGGGAGCGCTGCTCGGAGCAGGTGGCAGAGGCACGGAAACGAAGAAATCCGTTCGTAGTCGGTCCGACTCCCTAATGTGGCCCCTGAGTGTCCACGCACCAGCCGCCCACCGATTAACAGGTGGACAGAATGACCTACTTCCTGTGATTTTTTAAAAAAAAATCAAAGAATCACAACATACTCTGTGGACCTTTTTAGAAAAATTAAAGAATCACGACATACTCTGTGGACCTTTTTCTTTCTTTTTTTTTTTTTAAGTCCAGAATATTTTTATTGAGCGCTTAATGCCGGCCAGTCCTGGGCTCAGAGCTCCATGCTGCGGACAGCGCCCCTCCGCCCGCAGAAGGGACACTGTGCTTGGGGACAGTCACCAAAGCGGCCACCCAGCCAGGTGAGGACACACAGGTGTGGGGAGGCGTTTCACACGGTGGGTCGGGATGCTGGACCCGAGAGCAGGGGCCTCGGGGGCGGAGACCAGGCCATCTGGAAACAGGCAGGTGTGGGGATGCTCTCAGGTCGAACGTCCCCAGGAAGGACCAGCTAGTGCAGGACCCAAGGCCCCCGCGGAGCAGCCTGATTCCAGGAGCCGGGGCGATGCTGGTGGGACCTGGCTAGACACTGCCAGGGACTGTGACGGGAGCCCCGCCCGCTTTGGCAGGGACATCGGGTTTTCTCCCAGGTGTGGTGGGAGAAAGTCTAAAAAGGCCTTCATTTTTCAGAGTCAGCAGGACGCGTGTTTGTAACGGGGTGCAGACGGAGGAGAAGGGAAGCGGGGGAGGACACCCCGCAGCGTCGGTGACGGGAAGGGACCTCGAGACGCCGTGTTCTGAAAATGTGCTCCCCCCGGACTGGGGGCTCAGAGGCAGGGGTGCCCAGTGTGACCCCACAGTTTGTCCAGACCCCTGGGGCCTCGGTGAGGGACTGAGCAATGACCAATAAAACAAGAACAGCAAATGCGGTGCGATTATTGATACCGGCAGGAGAACGTTTAAGTGATTTACCCGTACAAATTCGCATCTCCTTACAAAGCTGCGTGAGGGGCTGTGACCGTTTTCCCCACTTTTTAGCTGCAAAAATGCAGACGGAGGGCGCACGCTGCCTACTGGCCCCCAGACAAGGGACCTGCAAGAGGCCAACTCCACGTCTCGGGACCTGAAGGGCCCAGTTCACTTCTTTCTCTTCGCTGTCCTTCACCCCCGCCCTTGGGGACCCACTGGGCTCTTCTCTGACACACTCCTCAGCGTGGTGGTCTTGGGGGGGTGCCCCTCGGCCCCAACGGCAGCCCTCACACTTGAGGGCGAGAGGCTGTCCGTGCAAAGGCCGTCAGGAAGGAGGCCCAAAGCCTCGTCCTGGGGAGCCGCGTGCGCTCCGTCCTGGAGACATCATCGCTCAGTAATTAGCCATCAATTACGGTGGCTCCTGGTCCCTGAGTCTTCTCCCTGGAGCTGTGGTGACTGACAGGCCATGAGTCACCTCCTTCCCCGGCCGCCAACAGCCCGCGCCCAACAAAGGGTGTGGGGAGAAAGCCAGCCTGCCACGCACGCAGGCTGACAGATAATTAGATAATTAGCCCTAGCTGGAAGCATCTCGGAGTTCGACTGAGCTGCGATTTGGCGAAAAGAATGCTGATGTCAGGTGACGGGCGATTCTCTCTCGGAGATGCTGCTCGGTGGGAGGACTTAGTCACCGGCCTGTCTCCTCGAGGCAGCCCCTCCCTCCGGCCTTTTCTCCTGTCACCTGGACTCACCCCACCTACAGAGGGGCTGCTGACCCCATCAGGCCGCTGTTTCTTTTAAAAAGGGGGTGGGGCGTCCACTCACTCCCATGATGCCCCCCGAAAGAAAGCCCTCCGCAGTCTGGCCTCTTCCTGCATTTTCAGTCCCTCTCCCCGCGATGGTCGCCCCTGTCACACTGCGGGGGTGCGAGCCAGGTGTTGGTCCCCAGACCAGCCCTGGCCCGTAAACCCACGGTCCCTTCTTTCTAAACTCCGACACCCAGGGCACCGTGCTCCGCCCCGGCGCTTGGAGCAAACTCCGGGTGCCGTCCCCGGTGACCCTTCCCTGCCCCCCCACGTCCAGTCCCTCGGCAGGTCTGTGCCTGCTGTTGACCCCGCCCGTTCTCGTCCACCCTCCTCCCACCGGATGCAGGGCGGTCCGTCTGCTGGACGCTGCACTGGCTCACGCGTCCCCTGCCATCCGCTGGGCCCCTAAGCCCGGGAATCAGATGCGGTTATCCCTCATCCCGAGACTTCCCAGGGGCTTCCCGTCATTCTTACAATGAAATCCCTTTTGTTTACGTCCATCACCTCTGCACCCCCTGGGCTCACAGGCGTCTTTCTGACCCCAAACGCTTCCTTTATGTCCTGGCAGGAGCGGCAGCCACCTAGGGCTTGCGGGGCCCAAGGCGCTGGGAGCCCCTGGGGACCACCGCTCCCTGCCCAGCTGAGCACAGTGGCAGGAACAGCCTTCATGACTCCCCGGACCCCAGCAGGGCAGGGCTTGGGGTGTCTGGTTCTGCCAGCGACCTCTGGGCTCTTCGATGAGTTCTCCTTCAGGAAGGGTCCCCACGAACCAGGGACAGGCAGCGTGGGCCTGAGGGTCTCCAACTTCCCTGCACAGCCAGGGGCGGGACCAGCGGCCCCAGTCCCAGGCCGCCAGGATCCGGGCCTGCCACGTGGGGATGGAAACGGGCTCTTGGCAGAAAATCTCGGGGTGCTGGAGGGAGGGGGCGGGAGGGCGCACCCCCTCAAGGGGCCACAACTCCGCCCTGGTCGAGTTTCGCGTGTACAACCCGCTGCTGGTGATCTGTTGTCTTTCTTGGGTCTCCACATTAATAACCAACATGTAAAGCAAAAGAAATTAAAAAGCATGAGGGCTGGCGGATGCCTCCCTTAGGCCTGTGAGGTGCGTTCTGGGAGAACCTGGAGGTAGCAGGCCGTCCTGGGGGCGGGGCCAGGAAGAGTAAGGGAGCCCTGGCCGGGTGGGTCAGTGGGTTGGAGCGTTGTCCCCACGCCCCAAAAGGCCGCCGGTTCAATCCCTGCTCTGGGCACAGGCCTGGGTTGTGGGTTCAGTCCCCTCTTGGGGTGCCTACAAGAGGCAACCCCACATGGATGTTTCTCTCTCTTTCTCCCTCCCTCCCCCTCTCTCTAAAAATGAATTGAAAATCTTTTTTTAAAAAAGTTATGTTTAAGCTTTTGTATACCTGGACTGAAAGGACTTTATTTTTGAAGTTATTTTTTTCGGGCTATAAAACTTTTGGTTGGGGGTCTTCGTTCCGCACTTTAAAGATGTTACTTTGCCATCTGCTTACACGCGCGTTTTCTGACGATGAATCGATAATCTGCCCTCGCGCTGTTTCTGTTCGCTGCGCACAGTGTGTCTTCCCTTCCTGACTTTAGGAGTTTGCTCTTCGTCACTGGTTTTGAGCGATTCGTTTATGATGCCCGTGAGGTGGTTCTCTCTGTTTACCTCATGTTCCAGGTTTCTTGAGTTTGCGGGTAAATGGGTTCATCATTCTCATCAAGCTTAGAAGTCTTTGGCCATTTTTTATTTGAATTTTCTTCCTGACCCTCTTCTTTGAAAACCCAAAAATGTGTATATTAGGAAATTCAAGTCTTTTCCCAGCTCGCTGATACCACACGGATTTTTTTAAAAGTCATCTTTCCCTGTTTTATTTTGGATTTTTTTTTTTGCTATGTCTTGAAGTTCACTGATCTTTTTTCCCCCAGCAATATTTAGTATATCTTTAGTTTCATCACTGTATTTTTATATCTTAGACATTTGAACTTTCATCTTTAGACTCTGGGTTTTTGAAATGCCTTCCAGAGTCCGGTTCGGACCGAGGTGGACTCTGAGATGGTGAGCTTGTCCCGACCTGCCAAGCGTGCCGAGCAGCCCGCACAGCAAGCCGGCAGCGTCCCCACAGTGGGGTGCGGTGGGCTCCCCCCGCCTCTGAGACGGGCGGGCTGTGCTGCCAGCTGGCTCCGGCTCTGGCACAAGCTGGGAGGGAACGACTTCTAGAACACAGGCCCTGGAGGGACCTGACGTACAAACCCTCTCCTCGCCAGGGATGTCTCGGGCTGTTCATGCCCCAGGTTCCTGCCCTGCTCAGCTTGGTTCCCCAAGAGAGGACCCCTCAGCAGCTCAGCTTCGTGAGAACGCCAAACAAGGGCGTGAGGTGGGCCCTCAAGAAAGGGCCGCTCCCGTTCTGGGCGCCCATCTGGCCCCAGTGGGAAGAATGCCCCTCCGGTCCCAGTGTTGGTGAGGGGCTCCGGCTGCTGGAGCTTGGCCCTTCCAAGTTTCCTGGGGTGCCAGGCCCTGTGGCCTCCTTGGGGAGCTCTGCAGCACCCCCACCTCCCCACCTCTTTTACTACCCCCCAGCCTGCCACCCCAGGGCTGCTGGGGTCCAGGGCCATGCAGGCGTGCAGCCCAAACCCGGCCTCGCTGTGCAGGGACCCAGCGGGAGGTGGTTGTCCCCTCTGCAGGGACCTGCGCAGTCCCTGGTGACTCCGGGGAAAAGGCCAGCTGTTCGGCAGCCACCCCCAGCCCAAGACCAACAAAGGTTGGGACAGGAGGCGGGGGAGGGGTGCATGCGTGCGTGACACAGTGTTTTAGGTTTGTCGCCAGTTTCTTGGCAAGGAAGAGTTGGTCTGCTCTCAGACAACGGTGTCTGTGTTCTACGTCTCAGCGTCTGTGAGAATGTGCAGTGCATGTCACAGAATTCTCACTCACAAAGACAAACACAGGCGTTTTGGAAGGACGGCTGCCTATAGGGTCAGGCTGAAGCTTATTCCCAGCTCTGGGTTTGCGCTGGGGGCGTTGGGAGGGCGGAGAGGTTGCGGCTTCTGAAAATCTCCCTCTGGGGCCAGATCAGTCGGTGAAACATCGGCGCCGACGACGTCGGATGTCGGGCAGGATTCCCACCTGCAAGCGTCCGGACACACGCTTGTCGGCCGCTCCAGAGAGTAAGAGTGAAGAGCTCCGACCTGTGCTCTTCCCTGAAAGCAACGGGCACACAGACAAAATTGCCACGTTCAATTTTTCCAGAACCACGGACATTAACCAAAGCTGGGCCCGTAGTCATCCAGGGAGTGTGCGTTCCAGAAACCTCTCTGGGTCTCAGCACGGACGGGGCCGTGGGGCATCCTCGACCTGCCCGAGCCCCAGGCCCGCTCTGCGCTCTGTCACAGCCTCGCACCGGCAGACGCGAGAGCTGTGAGAACCAGCCGCTTGGCGGCCACCGGGGACAAACCCGACAGGTGCGGCGCTTCCCCCAACCTCGCCCCAGGAGGACGGCCGGTATCTGACCCGTGACCTGTCTGGCTGCTGTTCCGGAAGCCTCTCTACTGGAGGTGAAGGCCCTGGGAGCAGCGGCCAGCCTGACCCATCCTGTCCTCGCAAGATGACCACGGGGACACATGGCACAAATTCACTCAAAGGCAGTGATTAAAATGAGGACGCTTTCGAGTGTGCGGATTGCTCTAGTGTGGAGCTGGCAGCGAAGACGCGCGGTCACGGCCGCTCACTCGGAGGACGGGGACGGGCAGAGTGTGCCGGTGTCTCCCACCCCCCCCACCCCCCGGTCCCGTGAGACGCAGCTGGTTGTGGCTTCCGGGTTCGTCTGAAGTGGCCGAGACTCTGTGACCAGAAAGTACAAACACACGGCCGACTTGCAAAAGCCACCACGTCCATTGTTCATCTCTCCTCGTGTCTTCCCTCACTTTGGCAGAGCTTTGGGACGTGATGTTTTTCCGTTCTTAGTTTTTTTTCTTTTCGGGGAGGATGAGTGTTTGGGGTGGTTTGTTGTCTTGCTTGTAGATATCCCCCTGGGATAGCACAGGGGAGAAATATGTGAAAACAACCACACTTTGGTTAAGAATTGTGAAATGTAGAAATCCTCAGAATAACTGAAGTTGTAGTTGGAACATTCTGTCTTCCTGAAATCGAGGTCAAGGAAGCTTTTTCCTCGACTGCTGTGAAATTGCTAAGGAGCTTAAAATGAGCGGCTTGAGAAAGCAGGAAGGTGTTCGCTGACGGGGTGAGGGGGGCTCAGGGTGCGAGGCTGGGGCCGGACGCCTGGATGCACCCCCTGGAGGGGGGAGGGGGAGGCAGGTGGCACGTCCCCTGCTGCCGGAGGTCGGGAACCGCTGCGGTGACAGTGGCAGCAGCAGCCATGCCAGAGGGACCGGGGGACGGCCGGTGGGGGTGGGGAAGGGACACAGTACCAGGCCACCAGGATCACCCACGTGTCGTCACTGTCTGCAGAGGGTGGCCTCGGGGGCGGTTCCCAAGGATACCAGGGCCACACGTGGCACGGTGAGGTCAGCAACCACACCTTCCTTCCTCTGACCAGCACCCGGGGCCCCCAAACTGTTACCTAAGAGGAAGGAGGAACGTCACTCGGCTTTGTGCTCTAGTTAAGCGCCTGACTCCTGCCGTGAGCAGAACTGCTCGGAGGAAGCCCCACCAGGCTCGTCGACGTGGAGTCCCCAGCACCTTGCGGAGGGACAGGGCTCAGGGCGCTCGGTGGCCGTCAGGTCAGAGCATCGAGGAAGCGCAGCAGCCCGGCGGGTCACCGTCTGAGTGGCAGGCGCGGCAGCCCACCGACCTGCGTTCCTATTTTTAAAAGCATGTTTGTGCTGCAAATAGCAACTGGCTCTTCCTGACACAGGGATGCTGAGATCACTCTTCGGAAAGGGGGCTTTGCCTCCAGACGCTGACCTGCGTTTCCCGTGGCTCAGGGGCAAGGTGGGTTGTGGGGCTTCCTGGGGCATCCGAGGAGGAAGCCGGGGGCCGGAACACGTGCCCTCGGGGGACCTCAGGGGACCTCGGGGGACCAAGGGCCACAAGAGGGCAAGGTGTGCACGGACCCCGTGGGAGGCCAGATGTCCCACCTCGCTTCGCAGAGTCGCACGAGGCCATTTTCCTTTTGAAACGTGGGCATTCTCATTTTTTCCCCCAGTGAATCTAGAATGGCCACCTTTGTGGAAAAAGTACTGTCTCTCCACATTTTTCTGACTCGTGATTTTGCTTTTTCTGAATTGGAAAAAAGTTTAAATCCGTTTGAGTGTTTCAGAATCTGACGTACTACGTTTCCGGTCCAAAAGCCCTGAGTGATTTATGGATCTATGAGGTTTCATGAGAAAAAACGTGCGTGTCATTTTAATTATATCCTAATAGGTGGTTTAACGCCACTATTACAAGGGCCAGAGCCTGCTGGGGGCCAGGGTCCCCACCGGGCAGGACAGGCAGGGCTCCCAGTGAGGGGGTCCATGAGACTGAGCTTCAGTCCAGGGCAGAGCCCCTTACTGTACAGCAAAAAGCTTGAAAACCAACACGCGCAAGTTTCTCTAAAGCATACACTCAAACGTGTGTGTGGCCCACCTTGGGCTGCGTTGGACCCCCGCCCTGACCTCGCTCCCTGGGGTCGCTGCTTCCCCGTGTGAGGAGAGGGCACGCATGAGCGCCGGGCTTGTCCGGCTGAGCACGGAGCCTCCTGGCCCCCACGTGTCCCCGCACCCACAGCCTGGAGGAAGGCACACCACCATGACAGGCCAGCAGCTTCCAGACACAGAGCAGAGGCCCCGTGCGTGGGGAACGGGGCTCTCCTGGGGCCGTGCCTGGTGCTGGATTGCCATTGGACACTGAGCCGCCGCCTTGCCCCGGCCATGGGGGCTCAGCTGGTTGGTGTTGAGCCGCCAGAAGGTTGCAGGTTCAATTCCTGGCCGGGGCACATGCCTAGGTCGTGGGTTCGATCCCTGGTCAGGGTGTGTGTAGGCGGCACATCGATGTTCCCCCTCCTCTCTCTCCTTTCTCTCTAAAATCAATCAACATATATCCCAAGGTGAGGATTAAGCAGAAGAAGAAAGAAATATGGACGCCCACTCTGCTGCGGTCTTTTCTCACCCAAGGTGAACCTCGCGATCACTCGCGGGAACAGCCCGCCTGCCTTCTCCAACCCGCTCCCGGCACACACTCACCACCCACTCCCCGTCCCTGCCTCCACTCCCGTCCACCCGGAACGTCCACCAGGACCAGGGTCTCCTCCCTAAGCAGCCCCGGTTACAAAGCTTCTGGAAACCCAGGATCCTGGTCTGTGTCAACCAAACGTCTGTTTGTGCTTCCATCGAGCACAACCGTGAATGAAAAGGAAATTTATCGTTTCCTCCAGGTGGTTGTAAGCTCCTCGCGGTCAGTCCCGCCACCGACCGGGCCTCCAGAGGGCACCTGGGGTGCAGGTCGGGTCGCTGGGCCCCGCGGTGTGGGCAGCCCCACGTTCTCGGCAGCTGTTCCCTGCACTTCGGTCGGGGGCTCCATAAAGAGTCCTGAGGATCCCAGTAATTACGAGCAAGTGGCGTCACATTCGGGAGCACATCTGTTGCTGGTTATGTCTGACTTGGCCCATAATTCAGGGGGCGCCAAGTCGTCCCAGCGAGCTCCAGACCCCGGCAGCAGCGGTGGCCGCCTGCGGCTCCTCGGCGACCCGCTGGCGGCACCCCCTCGGGAGTGGCCTGCCCTGGAGACCGCCACCCTCCAAGGTAAGGTCCCCGGCCGAGTGGCCAGCAAGGCCGGGTCCCACTGAGATTGGAGTTCCAGGTGGAGAGCTAGTACTTTTCAGTGTATCCGATGCACTCTCGGTCCCGCCTTACCTGGACTTGGCTGTCATCCTCGCCTGAACTCTAACCTTCACGGGCGTCCTGTGTTCTACCTGCCTCCCTGCTCCGAGGGGCAGGTGGGCCAAAGCCCAGCCAGTCAGGTCAGAGATGACACCGAGGGCCGGAGTGTCCTGGAGAATCGGGACGGTGACCATGTGACCCGCTGGGCTCCCCAAGGCCACTGGGAGCCTCACAGCTCAGGCACCCGGATCCAGAATCACTGCTGTGTCTGTGTGTCTGTCTGGGTGCCGTGTCCGTATGTCCCTGTCTGTGTGTGGTGTGTCTGCGTGCGTGTCCCCAGCAGTCTGGGCGTGTCAGGTGGGGGGAGGCGAGGCGGACCCAGACGCAAACAAGGCTCGAAGGGCTGAGTTCTCCTCAAGAGGCAGCTCCCACAGCTGGCTCCGCCCAAGTCGCTCACCTTGTGGCCGCAGGACAGGGCCCGGAGCAGTCCTGGCAGTGGGTCAGGGTGACGAGGACAAAAGTCTCAGCTGAGAGCGACTGGGTCCACTCTCCAGACTCACCAGAACACCTGCTGTCTGCCACGGGCCGTCGGCGTAAACACCCACGCTGACACGGAGTGACAGGAAATGACACGCCTCGGCTCCATGTCCCCCTCCAGGGCAGCTAGCGGACCCCCAGCCGGAGACAGCCCCCGTGCAGCTGCCCACCCTCTGTCCCCGAGTCCCACGCCCCTCACGTCCTGGCATCAAGAGCCCATGATTCAGCCGTGGTGCGTGCGCCGATGACAGGGTGTAAATTTTAGGTGCTTGCTGTGTCTGCGTGCGCAGCTGACGGCCGGCAGTGAGGGTGCGGGGGCTGAAGGCTGAGTTCTCAGAGCAAGACCGACGCTGCGTGGGCAGAGCTGCAAGAGGCACGAACCCTGACCCTCGACCCCTGGCACGGCGGGGCCCCGGCTTCCCCCAAGTCTCAGGTTCCCCACGGTTCTGACAGGCAGGTTACGTCTCCGGCCACGACCTGTTGGAAAAGCAGCAGGTAGTTCTCATTTCTCCAAGGGCGGGGTACGGAGGTTCTGGAAAACACTTTGGTTTGGGACCAGAGCGTCATGCTCGGTGCGTGCAAGAAAGGAAGTGACTCCCTCCTGCTGAGTCTGTGCCCACAGGGGACCCCCCCAACCAGACACACATCCCACCAGGGCCCACGCTTCCCCAGCCGTGCCAGACGCCACGGAAGCCCCTGGGGCTGAGGACCCTCGATCGGGGCCCATCTCCTGGCAGCCTGCAAGAGCTCCCGCCTGCCTTCCGGGGTGGGGACCCCGTGAGCTGGCAGAGCAGCGCCGACGTGTGGGTGTCCAGCCCCTGACTGGGGCCGACATGCTGGTGTCTCTCTTTGTCCGCCACGTCCTTCGCTCTCCACAAAGCAGCACAGGCCCGGGGCGGTCCGCTGCACGGCGCACAGCCGGCCGGTGAGCGGCGGGGGTTGGAGCTGCACGGGCCCCTGACCTGCAGACGCTCTTCGGGAAACACCTGGGAACCCTTTCGGGGATGCTCTCACCGCCACACGCAAAGCGGTCGTGCATCTGCACCGGGACATCATGAATCCGTCACGCCAGCACCGCATACCCTCACACCTGTGAGTGAGCACCGGTTCTTCCCCACTCGACCCCTCTCACGTGGACATCGGGTGTTGGTGACGGCTCACCTCGTACGACGCGGACACCGTGGACTCACGGCATCAGCGAGCCCAGGGCAGCGGACGTGTTTTCTCTTCCTTACGACTTTCCCGGCGCCCCGTTCTCTTCTCCAGCTCACTGGATCCTGGAAATGCGGCCTCTGACACAGATAACAGACAAAATGACTGTTAGCTCTTCACGTCACCAGGGATTAAGAGTTGGGGGGGGTGGTCAGGAGCTACAGGCAGACCTTTGACAGCACCGCGGTCAGCACCCTGCCCCCCACTCCGCACAGGGCCAGCTGCGGTCTCAGTGGCCTTTCCCGCCTCCTGGGCTAGGACAGGGCAGGTGGGGCCCAGCGAGGGTCCCCGGGGTGTGAGGACAGGGACGCTGTCAACAGATGGGCCTTCTCCCGCCTTTCCTTCCCCCCGCCGCCCAGGCTCCGCTCGGGGAAAGGAGGCCTGTGGCAGAGGCACCGGGCGCTGCCAACGCCCACCGACGTCTCCCTGGGCCAGCGGCCGCCGGGACCGCTCTCTCGTCACCGTGTTACATGCGCCTTCAGGGCCAACACAGGTCACGTGCTTTAACTATTTAAGACAGAGTCACCTAAGCAGTTCTGACAGAGCCCCTATTAACCAGACAAACACAAACCCAGGGTCTGTTATGTTTTGCAATAAGAAACTTTTGAAAACAATTCAACTCGTTGTGCTTGGGTCTATTTTTAGACCCATCCCGGCATTCCCAGCACCAATTAAAACAATTTGTTTACGGCTGTAATGTGGGCTAATGGCCTCCGCTGCCTGGGGGGCGGGCGGGGTGGGGCGCAGGCTGGGACAGGAGAGCCCGGGAGTGGAGGCTCCTGACATCGCCCTGGGGCTCTGGGGCGGTGGCCGGGGCCAGGCCCTGGGCTCTTGGGGGAAAATGGGGGTGTCCATCCCTCTCCCCACGGCCACACTACAGAGAAGCCTGTTTCTCACTCCTTATCGGCTGTGCTGACATCTGCTTGGTTCTGGCCCATCTGTCCCATCTCGGTTCACCCTGACTGAGGATAGCATGATCTGGGGAAAGGCTCAGGTCTGCTGGACCCCCCACAACCCGGCTGAGATGTGTATCCGTGTCCGTGTGGACACGAGTGACGGAGCGAATCACGTGACCCATTACCCCTTCGCCCACCTGTCCTGCTTAACGGAGGAAAGACGACCGCAGGCCACTCTGAGCCCGGAATCGCCCCAGACTCTGCGGCTGAACCCAAAGTGCCCGGGGCAGACACTCCAGCACATGTGCGGGTTTGGCGTCGGGTAAAAATGCTGAGGAAATGGGGGCTCATGGGTGGGTGCGGATCGGGGGGCACAGCGCGTTGGGAGAGGGGGGAACCAGCACCAGGGGTGTTCTGCAGCACGTCCCCCGGGGGGGGAAAGGAACAGGTGTTCCAGGGAGGGGAGCCTCCTGAGGGGTGTGAGACAGGAGTGACTCAAAAAAATACCCAAAACACAGACAGACAGACAGGCAGGCAACCTGACAGAGGAAGGGAAACCACAACGGCAACAACCAAATGGGCCGCCCTTGAAACGACCCCCAGGGTGCCCCACGAAACAGCGGGGAAAGTCGAGTCTTCCTGAGGACACACTCAGGGACACAAAATCGCAGCGCCAGCCACTGGCCACCGGGGTGCCTGGCACGTGGAGCTGGACATGAACGCAGAGAACCTCACGGCTGCAGAGAAGCAGAACCAGAGCTGGACACGCTCCGCCGAGGTGTCCCACGGCCGTGCCATCCATCCCCGGCTTCTCCAAGGACACGGCCCAGGAGGGTGCACATCCGTGAGAAGCCCAAGGACGCAGGTGGGCTGGCAGTGCCTGCAAGGCTGAGAGCAGGCAGGAGGGCAGGGGCTGTGGCAGCCGCCCCCACCCTGCTCTGGACTCCACGCCGCCCCCTGCAGGCACGTCCATGACAAAGGATCGTCCAGTGTTTCGGACCTACCCTCCCCCGCAGCAGTTGTCGACGTGGCCAGCAGACCACCCAGGACATGAAGCTTTAGCTCCACCAAACTGACACGCACCACGCGGGGGGACCCCCACCGTGCACCAGAGCACCGGGCATTCTGGGGATCTCCGCTCACTGGCTGTTACCAGGGTAGAATTAAATGTCCGGTCCAATTAGTCTCAATCCAAGCGACGGTTTAGACAGAGCGTTTTAAAGTGTTCAGCCTATTGTTTGGGTAAAAACTGCTCGATTTCCTGGAAGTCGCAGGGATTGCAAGGACGTATACTGTCCAGACAAGTGCTCTCTGTGTGGGCAGAAGCAGCAAGGAGACAGTGCCCCCCAGCCACCCCGTTCCGCGGAAAGTCACGGAGCGCTAGCGTAACTTCCTCTAACACACACTTCCTCTCTTTTCATCTCCCAGCTCCTTTAAAAGACACCAAATTGCATCAAGGGAAGATTATAACGTATTGTTGGATTTATAAGATACATAAGTAGAATATGAATGACAATTAAGTCCCACAGTGAGAGGGGATTAGAACTTCTGGGTAAAGTTTATTGCATTAGGCTAAGTTAATAACAACACGGAGTGGGTTTGGGTAAGGTAACAGGGTGCGCCCCACAGACGCCACTAAGAACATTTTTAACTGTCCGATTCCACTCTCGGGACACTGGAGGAAAGGCACCACCGGTGTGTTGTAACAGAAGGCAGAGCTGGGGCCCGGCGGGCTGGCTCCCACCAAGGGGGTGGGACAGAACGTGGGGGGGGGGGGGAGAGCTCCGTGTTTGGGCCGCACGGTGCCTGGGAAAGGGGGCACATTTGTCAAAACTCATCCAGCTGTACAATTTCAGTGAGGGGCATTCACATACGCTTTTCGTACCTAATCAAGCTGATTTTAGAAACTTATCAGACAGGGTTTCCCGGAGACGGATGAAAGTGAGTGAGGGCTGGCCTGGAATTCCTTTTTCTGCAGGTCACGGTCACAGGCCCTCCACAGCAGGGGTCCTGCCTCGGTCGGCTCAGGTGGCCAATGCCCAGACTGGAGGGGCTTGAACAGTGGGCATTGGTCTCCCGGCCAGAGGCTGGAGGTGGTCGGTGCCGGGATGAAGGGCTGCTGGTCACTACCACGTTCGGCCTGTTCAAGGGGTTACGGTCACTCAGGGTATTTACCGTATTTTGCCATGAATACTGAGCACACATGTTTCTGACCCAAACTTTCAGGAAACACACCTTTTGTTTTAATTTTTTAATTCAATGTTTTATTTATATTTAGAAACAAAACTGATTATCATATTCCAGGGTAGTATTTTTACATATGGATATCATTATTGCGTTCTAGAATTTTAACACATAAGCATAAATAAAAGAATCAAAAACACTTGTATAGATTCACAATTAGTTCTACTCATGTATAATACACATCCTTATTTTTCCCTCAAACATTTGGGAAAAAAAAAAAATTGTGCATTATAGGACTTCCGGCCAAGATGGAGGTGTAGGTAGACACACTGTGCCTCCTCGCACAACCAAAATAAGGACAACAACAATTTAGAAACAAAACAACAACCAGAACTGACAGAAAATTAAACTGTATGGAAGTCCAATGACCAAGGAGTTAAAATAGACACATTCATCCAGACCAGTAGGAGGGGCATATTGGGTGGATCGAGCAGCCTGGCAGAGAGGAGTCATGGCAAAAAAAAGTGGTGGCACCGGGCATGCACAAGGCAGCAGCTGACAAACCCCGAGGCACTCAAGACGGCAGCAATCGGACCCTGAGTGTGCAGGCTGCGGCTGGCAGACCCAGTGAGGTGGCAATAGTGAAGTGGGGTATGGAGCACAAGGCAGCTGGTGGACCAGGAGGTCCCACATTTGAATGCAGATAAACCAGGCAAAACTGGGGAGCAAGACAGACCCTGCAACCCAGGGCTCCAGCTGAGGGAAATAAAGTCTCAAAACACCAATTGAAAACACCTGTGGGGGTTGAGGTGCTGGGAGAGACTCCCAGCCTCACAGGAGAGTTCACTGTAGAGACCCACAGGGGCCTAGAACATACACAAACCCACCCACCCAGGAATCAGCACCAGAAGGGCCCAGTTCCTTGGGGGAAGTGGTGGAAGGGACTGGAATCCAGCAGAGAACAGAGCAAGCGCCATTGTTCCCTCTCAGACCCCACCCCCACATACAACATCACAACCCAGCGATGTGGGTTGCCCCGTCTTGGTGTACACCTAAGGCTCCACCCCTCATACATAACAGGTGTGACAAAAAAAAAAAAAAAAAAAAGGCCCAAACGAAAGAACAGATCAAAGCCCCAGAGCAAATACAACTAAGTGACAAACAGATAGCCAACCTATCAGATGCACAGTTCAAAGCACTGGTGATCAGGATGCTCACAGAATTGGTTGAATTTGGTCACAAATTAGATGAAAAAATGAAGGCTACGCTAAGTGAAATGAAGGAAAACGCACAGGGAACGAATAGAGATGGGAGGAAAATTGGGACTCACGTCGATGGAGTGGACCAGGAGGAAGAAAGAAACCACCAAACAGAAAAGAATGAAGAAACAAGGATTCAAAAAAATGAGGAGAGGCTTAGGAACCTCCATGACATCTTTAAACATCCCAACATCCAAATTATAGGGGTACCAGAAGGGGAAGAGGAAGAACAACAGGTGGAAAACTTATCTGAACAAATAATAAAGGAGAACTTCCCCAATCTGGCAAAGGAAATAGACGTCCAGGAAGTCCAGAAAGTTCAGAGTGTCCCAAAGAAGTTGGACCCAAGGAGGAACACACCAAGGCACATCATCATTACATTAGCCAAGATTAAAAAGAAGGAGAGAATTCTAGAAGCAACAAGGGATAAGGGGACAGTCACCTACAAAGGAGTTCCCATCAGACTGTCAGCTGATTTCTCCAAAGAGACCTTCCAGGCAAGAAGGGGCTGGAAAGAAGTATTCCAAGTCCTGAAAGTCAAGGACCTACATCCAAGATTGCTCTATCCAGCAAAGCTGTCATTTAGAATGGAAGGGAAGATAAAGCGCTTCTCAGATAAGGTCAAGTTAAAGGAGTTCATCATCACCAAGCCCTTATTATATGAAATGTTAAAGGGACTTATCTAAGAAAAAGAAGATAAAAATAGGACAGTAAAAAGATAGCAAACTCACAAATATTAACAACCACACCTAAAACAAAAGCAAACTTAAGCAAACAGCTACAACAGGAACAGAACCACAGAAATGGAGATCACATGGAGGGTTAGCAACAGGGGAGTGGGAGGAGGAGAGAGGGGGAAAAGGTACAGAGAACAAGTAGCATAGATGGTGTGTAGAAAATAGACAGGGGGAGGGCAAGAATAGTGTGGGAAATGGAGAAGCTAAAGAACTTATGACCCATGGACATGAACTAAAGGGGGGAGTGTGTATGGGAGGGGGTATGCAGGGTGGAGGTGAATGAAGGGGGGAAATGGGATAATTGTAATAGCATAATCAGTAAAACATATTTTTTTAAAAGTGTGCATTATACACAGCAAAATGTGGTAACATCTCTATATCTCTGTTTCCTGTCCAGAAAGAGAGAATAGTAAATGCCCGACTTTGGGATTTTGTGGCAATCAAATCAGTTGTTTAAATAAAACTAAACAACTGTAAACAGTACACAGCATTTAAACCCTCAATAAATGTTAAGTATTATTATATTTCCTGTGTCATTTTCTTACCCTCCTTTGCGTAAAAGTTCTGGTAAACCTTTGAGACAGGAAAAGATACAGCAGAAGAAACTTCAGGGGCCTTCTCATGTGGATTGGGCATTGGACACAAAGTCGGGGTTTGGGGGGTTTTTTGAGAGAGAAACAGTTCTCACCACTGATTTAAAGAATCATTTTTAAAGTTTCGGTGAAGAGGCGGGCAGCAGGATGGCTGCCTGCCGCCCATTTCCCAGCTTGTGGGGCCGTGATTGACAGGCAGCATTGTGTGGGTGCCAGGGATACAATGTAACAATGTGAAACCACGTGGGATTGGCACAACAGGGCTCCTTCGCAGCCCCATCACCTCCCGTCATTCTTATCACTCCTCTTCTGTGGTGAGGATGCTTTAATCAAGATCTGCTCTCTTGGCAACTTCCCGGCGCACACAGCACAGATCCCAGAGAGTCCGAAGGGACGGACATTGGCCTTTTTAAAGGTTTGGTGGAATCCGCCCGTGAAACCAGCGGGTCCTCGGCTTTCCGGGGGGAAGTGTTTGATTATTGATTCACTCTCCCTCATTGTTATCGGTTTGCCCCGAGCATCTGCGTTCTCGCGTGTTGGCCGTGGCAGGTTGCGTGTCTGCAGGGGTGTGTCGTTCCCTCCCGCCGCCCGGCTGGTCCGCACACGCCTGGCTGTTCGCGGCAGTGTCCCCGATCCTTTGTGTTTCTGTGTATCAGCTCTGATGTGTCTCTTTTGTTTATGCTCTTATTCATTTGAGTCTTCTCTGCTTTTTTCTTAGTCTAGTTAAAGATTTGCAAATTTTGGTTATTTTTCCAAAAAAAAACTGCTCATAGTTTTGTTTACCTTTTCTACTTTTTTTTCTGGTCTCTGTTTTGTTTATTTGTTTTCTGA
Source organism: Anoura caudifer (assembly GCA_004027475.1). Taxonomy (NCBI): domain Eukaryota; kingdom Metazoa; phylum Chordata; class Mammalia; order Chiroptera; family Phyllostomidae; genus Anoura; species Anoura caudifer. The sequence continues at coordinate 127,678 of PVKU01002931.1, read as the reverse complement.
TCTTGGCTGCTTCCTTTCTTCTGCTAACTTCGGGCTGAGTTTGTCCTTTTACTGCAGTTCCTTGCTGCGTGAGGTCAAGGCCTTCCTCGTTCCTTCGTGCAGGTACTACTTGTCATAAACTTTCTTGGAGCTGCTTTTGCCGCCTTCCCTAAGATTTGGTTGGGCTCCCATTACTGTTTGCTTCAAGATTTTTTAATTTCCCCTTTGATTCCATTCCTGACCCACTCCTGACCATGCCCAGGAGCGGCTGTTTGGTTCCGGCGCGCTTGAGAGCGCTGGCGTTCCCTCCCGTTCCTGGTTTGCGGTTCCACTGTGGCTGAAAAGGAGACTCCATGTAACTTCCCTCTCTTCAAATTCGCCGTCTCCAAACCGCAGGTGCAGTGCTGGCCGGGGCGGGGTCCTCCCCACCCCTCCCCCTGCTTCCTCCGAAGGGCAGGCAGAGCATTGCCCAGCATTCCCTCCACCTGGGAGCACCCACAGCCGCCCTCCCGAGCTCGCGGGGGAGCCCGTGAGGGCTGTGCTCGCGGGGGAGTGTGCAGGGCAGGCGGCCCCCGTGGGCGGCAGCGGGAGCCCCCCATGGCGGCAGAGCCCCACAAGTCCTCAGGCGGCACCTGAGCAGCCCCCTCTTCCCTCGCTCTCCAGGTTCCCCGGTGCTTTGGACGGTCCAGCCGGGCCCATTCTCTGTCCGGACAGCCCCGGTCACTGGGCAGCAGCCTGAGTCCATCCCACAGGGCCGCTGCCCACCCACGGGCTGCTGCATCCCCGCCCGGCCTTAACTTACTCTCGAGTGCCTTTCCTGGGTGTGTCCTGGGAAACTGCAAACAAGACGCTCCCCACACATGTGGGGCCACAGAGGGCTTCCATGCAACAAGGGAAGACGAAACCATTTATTTTTGAATTTCAAAAAAAAAAAAAAAAATGCAGCTCAGCGTCTGTTACGATTTTTTTCCTACAACAAGCTGGAAAAAGAATCAAACAGAACAGAACTATTTCATTGCCTTCCAGGCTGGCACACAGTATTTGAGAATGCCTGTCTCCCTGTGCTTCCACCACACCTGCCAAAGTCTTCAAAAGGAGGAGGAGGAGGAGGAGGAAGAGGAGGAGGAAGAAAGGAAGTAGTTTGCCCTGTTCCATTTCGGGATTTAAATTTGACCGCAAAGTCAGGCTTACACCTCGCCGCCCCTGCTTCCCACACGCAGGAAGGGGGTCCTGCTCGGACCCCCAGCCCAGCCGACCGAGGGGACTTTCCTGGGGCTTTGTGGGAAAACCTGGGAACGGCGGAGCAGGTGGAGGGCTCGGCTGGGCGTGGGGGTCGGCGGCAGCGGCTCGGGTGCTGGTCTGCGTGTCGGGGCGCCCGCGTTCCCCAGGGATGCCTGGGGACAAGGGGCGCAGGGCTGGCGGTGTGGCCGCACTCACACCGAGCTCGAACGTTTCAGTGGCGTGAGAAGCTGTGTGGCAAACGGCATGTTTCTGAGCGGACCCGCCCCCCTCCAAATCAGCCGGAATAAACCATCGGAAAACAGATGTGGTGATTCTGGGCCCAAGGGGCCACGTGTGCTGAGATGCGGTGCCACGGGGGCCGTGAAGCTCTCGGCACGTTGAGGCCCAGAGGGACCTCGTAGTAAGCCCACCTGCTGAGCTGGACCTTGGGGGCCCAGCTTCGTTCTCCGGGGGTCACCCACACCTGGTGAGCATCCACAGCTTCGTCGTGGGCACTTTTCCAAGGAGGTAGGTGGTGGGAACGGCCCGGAGGGCGGTGTTTTCCGGAAGCAAAAGGCAGAGTTGCTCCTGTCCGGTGTCTCACATGTAACGTCCCCCCAACCCAACAGGTGGCAGCTGGGGCCCCCGGAGCTGGGGGCACAGGTGCAGCAGGGGTCCCCGGGGCCCATGCGCAGGGGTGGGCACGGGTGAGCCAGCCACGGGGACAGAGCTGCGCTTGGGCCCGGGCTGCTGACCCGTCTCTTGTTCCCGGACGTGCTGCTCCGGGATTTCTGCCCCAAGACGCGGGCGCTTCCCTGACCACACGGGAGGCAGAACGTCCCGAAGGGGGCACTGGTGACACAGGTGACAGGGGCGGAGCTCCGGCTGTTTCTCCACAGGAGTCTCGACCACGCCAGAGTTTGAAGGGTGGAGTTCCTTTCTCCCTTCTTCACGAGAGCGGGTTTCCCATGCGAGGGAGGGCGCCGTGTGTTCTTCAACACGCCACCCAGTCCCGCGTGCACCCATCGACATCCCGGGACTCTGGGTGGCCCCCACTCTGCCAGCGCGCACTGGGTCCCCGACCCTGCAGCCAGTGGAGGCCGCCGAGTCCCTGGGGACTGTCTCACTCAGGGTCATGACCCGGGAGTGAATGCAAGGGCAGAGGTCAACCCGGTGAAGGGGTTTAGTAGCTCTCCCAGCCACACCCCGAGTGCGCCTCCGGCCTCTGCCAAGCTGGGGGCTCGTGAAGGCGTGACTCTTCCCTGCTTGAACGCCAAGGTCCAGGAGTTTCCAGAGGCACTGAGAAACCATATTTTTAAACTGAACAGAAATCGCAGTGGGCATCTGACAGAGTAACCGGCTGCGGAGGCCTGACCTGGGGGCACCAGGCGGTGCCGGGAGATGCACAACCCCCTCGGCAGCGGAGTTCACACCCTGCGCCGGGGGAGCCGAGAGCCCAGCGCTCACACTTACTTCCCACTGAGTTAGGGGGCCGCCACCCCACGGGGGCCGGCCACAGGGTGGGCACCGGAGGCCTCCTTGGAAAAGCAAGTAAATGTTTGCCTTCCGTTCTCAACGTGGTCTGAGAAAGCAGTTGTGGTTGCCCACCTAACGGGCTTTCTGGCAAACACCATGGATCATCTTTGTTTGACGACGGCCGAAGAGGGAGCCAGTGTGTTCTGTGTTCCGTGGTCACCGGTGCGATGGACACGCTTCCCGAGGCCACGTCAGGCCCGGCCGCCCGACCTCCGACAACGGAGCCTGAGCTCCGAACCAGGGCAGGAAGGGCCGCACCTGGAGGCCCCGCCCTGGAGATCCCCCTCCTGACCTCGGCCCACCCTGCGCCCACCCCCCTTCCGAGTGGCTGCCGTTGGCCCTCTGCCCCGAGGTGGGAACACAGCGGAGGAGAGGGTGGCCCGGGCTGGCTGTTCCCTGCCCAGCCTCCCGCAGCAGCAGGTGGTGAGGGAAAGAAACCACACGGGGCAGTCGGACGAATAGCCGGGCCCTTTTGGCGTCACAGCGCTTGGCAGAGAGTCCCGCTCCCTCCAGACGGGGCGCTTGCATTGGACAGAGGGGAACCCGCCATCAAGGGCAAACTCGGTCACCCCAACACGGTCTGGAGAGGCCCCCGTGAGGCCCGGCAGTCCCACAGCGAGCAGGACACACACGGGGCCACGGAGGGAAAGTTCCGGCACCCACCTGCGAAGGCCAAGGGCCCCTCTTCCCCCGAACCCCCAGGTTCTCCCGGTTGCTTTATTCTCTGGATTTGTTTGGAAATCTTGAAATTCTTCAGGTCGCTCTGACCTTCTTAGAAGAAAGCGCTTAGAAGAAACCAAAGCACCGTGTTGCCGCCGCCCTCCGACCTGTCTGGGGCATCCAGGGCTTCCTCTGCCTGTGCATCTGGCTCGGTTTCGAGCACCGTGGCGTCGGGGCGGCCGGCTCTGCATCCTGAGTGTGCAGCGGTTGCGGACGGCTCCCACCGTCGGGGTGAGCCAAGCCGCACTGCCCGGGGCCGACGTGGACCATTCTTCCAGAACTGGCGGCAAGTCTGGGCGTCCCTGCAGGAATGGCGCCACCCCCTAAGGTCAATTTCAGGCTTGCCAAAAACGTGCTGGAACCAAAGCTGGGGTGAACCTGCACTTTTTTTATTTGTTTGTTTGGTTTTGATGTCAACAACAAGTTCCCAGTGAGAACACAACACAGAAACCTCACCCAGTAAGAGAGGCCCCCGGGAAGAGTGGCCGGTGAGGGCGGACAGGGCTTCCTGTAAAGGGCCTGGCGTGTGCGGGCCACGAGGTCCCCGTGGCAACCACGTGACTCCGAGGTTCCAGCATAAAACCGGCCACAGACGGTGCGTCAGGGATGGGCCTGGCTGTGTTTCGATAAAGCTTTATCCACAAAAGCGGCCCCCACGGAGTCCCCTTTTCCTCCGACTTCCCAGGTAGCAATCACAGGGCAGCCTGCCCCCTCCCCGAATTCCCACTGCTGTTCTCTGAATCTTCACGGCTCTCACGTTGGAACCAGGAGGCCCTGTCAGGCCAGGCAGCTGAGACGTCCTCTCACCCCTCAGCCCAGCCCAGGAGGTCAAGGGCTGCGTGCTGACCAGGGCGTTCTCTACGCACCTGAGCCCCTCACCTGGAGCCAGAGGCAGAGAAAACGCAGGTGGGGGTGGGGCCTAAATAAAAATACTTAGCCTGGAATATTTCATATCATTGTTACCCTAAAAGAAATTCCGCTCAGATTTTGTTGACTTGAAAATACATCTTTCTATCAAAATATGCTATTTTTTGAAACGCACCGTTTTTTCTGAGATTTCTGGTGGAAGTCTGAATTTCATATCAGGCACGGAACCTCCTGTGACCCAAGCAACTGTGCCGGGGGGAGACTTGGAGTAAAAGGCCTGAAAACCCATCCCGGCCTGTGTCTCTCTTTAAACAGCGTGCTTCTCCCCGGTCGTTTTGAAATCACTCCAGATTTTCAACGCAGTTAAAAAGTCGTTCAAAGTGCACCTGCACACCTTCACGGACAGCTCCCCGCATCCGTGTCATTATTGGTTTATTCTCTGCGTGCCAACATACATGTTTCTCAACTTGCCGTTTCGCTCTGGCCCCACCCTCACGCAGACACACACCTGCGTGTGCAGAGAAATTCCCCAGCAACTGAGGGGATGTTTTTTTATGTCGTTACACAGTGAAACCAGTCGATGTAAATTTTTGTATATATTGAGCAAGTCCTGATGTATAATTTGCTTCATATGTTAAGAGATTTTTGAATGAAAGCAGAAGCAGTAACTGCCTTCTCTTTACCCCCTCCCCTCCGACAAAACAGCTCCCCCAACCACTGATGCTAAGGAAGCTGGGGGACTGAACTGAGCCCAGTTTTAGGAAGAACTGATTAAATTCACCGAAGTACTGCTCAAATCTAGCTTCTCTTGGCTTAACTGACAGCCAGTAACATTTCAGAATAGGAATGGAAGGTCACATTTTTCCAAACTTAGAAACTTTTCTCAAAGCAAAGCAAAATGTCCTGGAACGCAAGATGAAAGGTTCTTTTTTTTTTTTTTTTTTTAATCTGTTAACGAAGACTTTTAGGACATTAGCTTATTACAGAGGGCTTTGATGAGTTACAGTAAGTGTAAATAAATAAGGAGCAGATGGGTTGGATTTTCTCCGAAACATAAATGGATTTGAATTTACAAGAAAAAGAATTGCTTGTTTTTAACACGACAAACAAGCAAACAGACGGAACCTGGAAATACGGTTCCAAGAACTCGCAGGAAACCGCAGCACGGGGCCGCGGGGCAAGAAGACCCCGATCGGGGATGTGACCAGTTGTTACTTGGCATAACCAGGACCGCACACCGTGCGGAGCCCGGCGCACTGTCTCGGACCTCACAGGCCGGCGGGCCAGCCTCCCTCTCATCCGAGGTCCTGCAGTTCTCTGAGTGAACACGTCCTTTCTCAGGCCCTTACAGGCCGATGAGCCTCCACCACCGTTTTCCCGGGGCAAACCGAGGGCAGCAAGGCCAGTCGGGGCTGAGGGACTCGCCCCCGCCCAGGGGACAGCCCCTGGGCCCTCAGCTCCTGCTGCCCGGGGGCCCTCGCTGAGCCCAACCTCGTGCCTTTGAAATGCCGCCCGCAGGGCAGGAAGCGGGTCGCAGATGGAGGCGGAATCAGGCGTCGGATGGTGTGACTTCCACTCACCGCCCTGCCTGTCCCAGGACACCCCAGGCGAGGCCGGGGGCGGAGGGGCAGGGCAGGGGCAGCACAGAAACGGGAGGAGGGTGACCACCCTCTCTGAGCAGCTCCGTAGACTCGGTGTCCTTCGACCTTTGCCACCAGCCCCACCGCCAGGCTGGGGGACCACAGAGTGAGCTGCGCTCGGAGGCCCCCTGGGTAGCATGGCCTTGCCGCAGACTCGGGCGGCAAAACGGGTCAGCAGGGAGCCATTCCAGGTCACTGCCCCCAACGCGCCCTTCTTCGAACAGCTGCCGCCGGCTGTCCGCCTCCACAGAGTGCGGCCTGGAACTTGCGGGCGGCCACCTGGCCTCTCTGGGTCTCTGTCTTCTGCCCTGTGAAACCAGCGAGGCATTTGGGGGTGTCTGGCTGCGCTGCCACAGAGGGAGACGACGCAGCAACTATAGGAAAACTCGGTGAAGCGCCATCTGCCACCCAAACAGCGGCATTTGCCGCGCGCAGCCAGACGTCCGTGGTTCCCCCTGCACTTGCAGAAGCAGCGTGGAGGCGACCAGGACCCTTGCGTTCCCATGTGCACAAGGGCCGGTGCTCCCCGGGGTCTGGGCGGGGTGCTGCCCTCGGCAGGGTTCATCCTGAGGGGCGGGCTCCCGTCGGCCAATCGCAGAGACCCGTGGGCCGCGGCCACCAGACACGGGCAACTCGGGCGCATCCTGCAGGACCCCGATCCCGCGGAGGGCTGTGAGGGACCCTGGCCCACACCGGAGACGCCGTCTGTCCGTGGCCCGGTGCGCTCAGCGCTCAGAGACCCGGCCCTGAGGCCATCTGTCCTGAGCGTTTGCTCAGCCTCTGCGTTGCAGACATGAAGTGTTTTCATTGCTTCCCAGTTTCTTGGGCTCCGTGCAGGCGGCAGCGCTCGGGAAGAACCCTGCGAAGTGCCGGCCCCCTGCGCCGCCTAACCAGGGAGGCCTGGCTCCCGGCCGCTCAGCCGCGGGAAATGCAGACGGGGTCCTGCGCTCTCCGGGGAGCCGAGGCTGCGGCCTGTAAGCTCGTTCTGAACAATGATCCTGGAGCCCTACCAAACACACGTCTTTGTCTTAAACGGGAAGCAGAGGAGCGGGCTTGGAAAGTCAGGACGCGCGAGCTTCGAGAAGCCGATCTGCGGGCGTCAGGAGACCCGAGAGCCCGGGCTCGGTTCACGGGAGCAGGACGGATTGCTCCGGGGTTCAGCGTCCGTTCCAAGGGGGCGCTAACCGCCCTCGTGTCGGAGATTCTGTCTCCTTCTCCCCAGCCGGGCCCTCGGCCCGCACACCACCCGGCTGAAGCTCCTGGGACGTTAAGCCTCTGCAGTGAGTAACCGTCTAAAACGTCTCCAAGGCTTCGTGCTCGTGTTTATCCTCTGGACTTTTTTTCACTCCAACCGCGGAGCACCACGTTCACTGTTGGTTCTCGCCCGCAGGTCCTGGGCGACAGGATCCGCCCCTGCGGCGCCCGCTCGTCTCCCACCCAACGGCTGCGCTTGCGCCCACGAGCCTGCCCCTTGGCACTCGTCCCGGGAGGACGGAGGCGTCGGGAAGGGCGCGCAGCACCCCGGCTGCGCAGCGTCGCGTCGCGTTACTAGCGAGCATCTAACTTTCAGGCGGGTGTCCTCCGGATTCTAACAATGGAACGGATGAAAGTATTTTTCAAGGGGTTGGAGAGGTGGCATCAGCGTCTGACAAAATGAGGCATCGAGGATCTTGTACCTCCTCCGTGGAGAAGGTGTGTGGGAGGGGGGGTTGTCATCATGGCATGTGCACGCCAGCTGGCAGGCAGCGGTTGCTGGTCTGCGGTCTTGAGCTCAGGCGCCCCATGTGGGACGTGCCCCGTCTTGATTAAGCCAATTATGGTGGGGTGTTAATCATTAAATACGCATGAACAGATGCTCTGGAAGCGGGAAGCGTATATGCCTGCCCTGGGGCCACCATTCCTGCCGCATCACCCACCTGAGCCGAGAGGCTCGCGCGGTGCACCTGCGCGGACTCGCCAGGGACCTGCGCCCACCTGCCACACAGGACCCACAGCTCCGTCGGAGGCCCACGCTCTCAGCCGCGCCCTCTGCGGCATCCGCAGCCGCCCCTCCTCCCTCCGCTGTCCCACGGCCTCCCCAGCCTGTCACACCCGAGCTCCTGCCTGTGTCACTTCCTGTGACAAGGGTTAGGAGAGAGCGAGAAAAGAAAAATAAATGCATTCCTGCTGTTTCAGTTGCTCCCAACGGACACATCCGTCTTCCGTCCATCCGCCTGTCCTCTGTTACCTAGTTTTCTGTCTGTCGCAGGTCAGGATAGTGAGCCTCAGGGAGGGAGCGGCGAGGGGAGTCCGAGGAGAGGACACGGGTGCAGGTAAGCGGCTGAGGGAAGGTATTTCAGTTTGGTTGCTGTGCAGAAGGGCGGGGGCTGTAGGTAGAGATGTGTAAGAAAAGAGTGAAACGTGGGGTGAAAGGGGAAGTAATGAAATACACAGCTCGTCTGGCAGGTGGCTTCTAGGGGTGACCGTGGGAACAAAAGCAGCCACAGGGTGGGGATCAGGTGTCAGAGGGACTCAGATTCCATGCGAGGCCCACAGGGACCCACCCCGGGGCTTCTTGTGGTTCTTCTTTCTGTTTGTTTTCATCTCTTTATCGGAATAATCTTCACTTCCAGGGGAAGACTTGCTGGGGGGGGAGCCAGGCGGTCGGCATGCCCACAAGATCCCTGACACGTGGGTTAGAAGCGGACGCTGGGGCACGGCCACAGGCGCAAGCCAGGGGCCACCTCTCCCCGGTTCGGCACTCACGTGACATGTCGGGCTCAGGTGGGCAGCGCTGACCTTGCCCTCGAAACCTGCGTCTGTGCTGCATTACCTACAGCAATCAAGGGGTGGAAGCAGCCCAAGGGCCCGTCGACAGGCGAGCGGGTAAAGAAGAGGGGTGCACCCGTACAAAGGGGTCCTCCGCGGCCGCGGAAAAGTGGACAATCGCCGTGTGCGGCAGCGAGGGCGGCCCTGGAGGGCGTTGGGCTCAGTGACATAAGTCAGACGGAGAAGGACTGACCAACACGGAAAGTGCAGTGTGACTGCGCTGATGTGTGGGATCGAAAAGGTGAGGTTAACGAACAAAACAGAAATGAACTCCCAGGGACAGAGAACAGACTGGCGGTGGCCAGAGGGGAGGGGGGGGGACGGTAGCCTGGAAATTAGTATAATGATTGTTCGCTGTACTGGAAAAATAAAAACCATTTAAAAAAAACTCATAAACTTAGGAGAGTGTGAAACCCAGAGGTTCGCTGTTCGGGGCGGCACCCACGGCGACACGGACCGAGCAGGGTCAGGTCCTCCTCGTGGCCGCCCCGTGCGGCGTCACGGACAGCCGGCAAGGCAGAGGGCAGCTTCCGCCTCTGAACTCGGCAGCCCCTCCCCACAGGCACCCGGGGGAGTCAGGTGCCGTGGGCGCGCAGAGGGATTTGGGGAAAGGCCGCTCACGGGGTGGGGAGGCCCCTGGACTTGGGGGCGAGGGTGTGGGGCTGGAGCCTGCATCTCACCCTAACTCCTAGTGTGATCTGAGGCTGTAATCTCTGCACCTCGTTTCCTGTTTTGCAGAATGTGTATAATAAAAAAACCCACCTGACTCACAGAATTGCGTGTGGATCGAATGAGCTAAAACGCATGCAGAACAGTGAGTCCTACATAAAAATCAGCCACATCGGGGGCGGAGGGCACCTGAGTGCACAGCAGACTCTGGCACTGAAACAGGGGTCGCCATGGCCGGCCGGACCTCGGGGCTGAGCGGACGCCCCAACACCAGAGCTTCGCTCCTCCTCCCCCCACCTACGTCGGTGACTCCCAGGTCCCAGCTCAAGTTCAGGCCACGCCATCCCCTCCAGCTTAGGGATTCCATGTCTCCCTTGTCGCTCTCCCGTGGACGCCAGGTACAAACTCCCGAAACTGGGCCTGCTCCGCAGTCACAAGGACACTGACATTGTCGAAAGGAAGTCTGGTCCTGGGCCTGGGTGCGAGGCCCCGCCCACAGCCAGGACCCGCCTCTCACCTGCCCCGGGCTCCGAGGCTCGTCATTCATGGACCTAGACGATCTCATTAACGCTTCTCTCTCCTCGTTAGCTTCTGTCCCCGCTGTACCTCCACCGTCTCCGAGCTGGCCGGCAGCACCCGCATGTCCCCGGCCAGCGGAGAGAAAGGGAGCGATCCAGGCCCCGTCAATCAGAGACACCTGCCCAGGTGCCCCCCCCCCCCAAGTGACGATGCAATGATGCTCGACCAGGAGGCACCGCTGGGCGGGAGCCCAGAGAAAAGGTGGCTCAGGAACTTGCATGTGAACATCTTGAAGGCACGTTCAGGGCACAGGGGCACACCTGGCTGTGTGACCGGACAGCAGCCGAGGGCCGCCCGGTTTGTGGCTGGAAGGGCCAGTCCAGGCTGTGCCAGGGGAGCCTGCGGGCCACACTGAGGCCGGTAAATCGCTGTCAGGAAAGCTGAGGAGCAGAGCCCAGGCATCGCCGAGAACCGGCCCTTCGTCTATAAACACCAGGGGTTTGTTGTGAGGAGTGTTTTACGCTCCTCCTGTGTCGTGTCAGGTGAAACCGTAATGAAACCCAGATGTCCGTGCTCCCCGCCGACTGGAAGATGCCGAGGACCTGCTGGGAGGGAACGTCTGGCACGGTGACACCTGGCTCCTCCCGGGCAGCCCACGCGGAGGGCGCGGCGAGGGCCGGAGGCCGCAGGCCTCCCGAGTTCAGGCGCAGTTCACCGCGAGTTGGAAGCGAGGGCCCGGGCGCTCATCTCGTCCGCGCAAGTTCATCTGCTCCTGGAGGGGCCTATGGTCTTGCTTTTGACCCGCAGGCTTCCAGGAGAAGTTAGTGGGGAGCCCATAAATGAATGTGTGTCTCTGCCTCTAACCTAATCCACGCTTGGTTGAGCTGGAACATTGAAAGTCAATTCCTACACGTCTTTCCACTCACGGAACTTACATCCTGCGCAAGATGAGCCGGGACACAAGCCCACGTTTAAGACTCAGCATAGTCGCTCCTACGCAAGCAGCGCTGGAGAGCGCGCAAACGGGAGTTGCGCCCTCTTCACGCAAAATGCAAGTTAAATTGTCACAATGGTAATAGACAGGAAACGGCCTGTCTTGTAGTTCCGTTCATCGCTGAGCTTGGCACGCTCTCCCAGGCTCAGCATTTTTTAACGATGCTCTTACACAGCGGAACGCAGCAGCGAACACGGTGGTTTTGTTCTTACCAGGCTGCGGGTGGCTGGCTTCTCAGCCAGAATATTGATCGGAGATGACGTGATGGAAAGCCAGGCCGTGCCTTTTCCCCCTTCCTCCTTTCCTGCCGAACCGTTTCAAGCCCCGCATTTCCCCTGAGAATGATGTAAAGTGTACTCCGCCATCTTTTTTCTTTCTTTTTTTTTCATTTTTGTTCATTTAAAAAAATATGTTCTAGTTTGGATTGTGACCTCCCCCTTTCGCCAACATTATCTCCTGGATGTCGAACGATTTGAGGCCTTTCCGGTCTCCTGCTGTCGTTCATCTCCAATTGGTTCTGTTGTGAGAAGCAAACGCACCCCACGTGGCTCGGACCCTGTTCCTCTCAGGCCCCGGGTGCTGTGTGCTGAGTGAGCGCCGCACGGGCTCCTGGAAAGCACCCACCAAGTTCGTGGGCCCGGCGGTTTCTGTGTGTAGAGTTCGCGCGGCACGCCTTTCTCCACGTCCTCCGTTCTATGTCTGCTTCTGTTGGATCTTTGGATTTTAGTCAGGGACTGTGACCTATGCATTTAATGGATTGTACACTTGGGTTTGGGTTCCTGTTTTTGTTCTTTGTTACTTCTCTTCTGCTCTGTTCTTTTTCTGCCCTCTACGCTTTTTGAGTATTTTTTTTTTTAGCATTCCCCTTATCTCCTCGTTGGCAGGTGAGGGCAGACGCTCCACCCCTGCTGGTTGCGCTGACACCTTCCCCCTGGACGTGGGGCGCTGACTCTCCACCTCGCTTCCTCAGTGGGAGCTCGGGCCCTTGGGGGTGGGAATGGAAGCAGGGAAGGCAGAGAGCCAGCCAGGCCCACCTCCCACACCTGGTCGGCCTTGCTGATCCCCCTGGAGGCTCCACTGGTTCCCGGGCCCCGCCCACAGGCAGGGGAGGGAAGCAGAGGGTGGCCCACCCGCCCTCACCATCTTGCTCTGACTCCGCGGTCCCAGGAGGGAGTACAGCCCTTACAGCCAGACGCCAGGGGCCAGGAGAAATAGGGAGGGACAAACAGGCCTTCTCGTTATTTATGTTTTCTAGACCTGAATGTGTTAACATGCGTCGAGTGTCTTCTAAATACGGATACAATCTGTCCTCTGTGTTTCTCAAGTGGGTGCTGAATCACAACCCACCGTGGCGACAGAGCTGCGCCCCCACAGACGACCCTTACAAAGCAAACGGCAACAGAAAACACCAAGGCGAGCTCAGTGTTGTGGAGAACGCTCGGATGAGTGGGTGCCCTCCGCGCGACCAAGGGTGAACAAAGTCATCAACACCTCCGAGCAGGTTCCTAGTGATGCGAGAAACATTCACATCAAAATATTCATGGAAAGAAATCAGTGCAAAATAGTCGATGAATCACGATGTGGGGCGAATGAGGTGTGTGTGCTTCTCCTGGACTGTTTTTGACCTAAAGCCAGCAATTTGTAGGACTCCACCTAATAAATCAGGAGGCCGGCTCCCCGACTCCCAAGACTCTGGCCGACTTCGGCAGGAATAGCATCGGGTGGGACAGGCCGCGGTGGGCACCGCCACGCCGCGGTGGGCACCGCCACACGCTCCGCGGGTCGCCGAGCACAGCCCTGTCCCCCTCCCCTCAATGTGATGTCGAATCTGTGCTGAAGGACATTCCTTTGTTGGTCTGGTTTCCGAAGCATTTTCAGTTTGCTATGGTGGAGCAGGCGGAGCGACCCAGCCTGTGCCTGCCGGTGACCCCCCTTTTCCCCGCCAGAGATCCGTCAGTGATCATCGGAAACCCTCACACAGTTTGCAAACATTCCTGAAACTTGGGGGCCGGGCCAGACCCACGGTCCGATCACTGGCATGATGACCAGTCATGCTCTTCTTGTGAGGACGGACAATTGCCCCGGAAATGCTCTCTGAGCTTTACAAGCTTTCAACAGGCTTAAGAAACCACAGAGGGAGGGCTGGGGCGGTGGGCTGGGATGGGCGTAAAAGGCAGAAAACTGTACAAGAACAACAATTAAAATTTTAATTTAAAAAAAAAAAAAGAATAAAAGAGAAGAAACCAGAGAGAGCAGGATGACCACTCTGTGGCAAGGCCAGGAGGTTAGGGGGGTGGAGGGATCGAGCAAAAAGGACAAGGACTCGTGGACACGGATAACAGTGTGGGGGTTGCTGGTGGGAGGGAGGAATAAGGGGGTTAAATGGCAATGGAAAAAATACAGTAACAAATTTCAAAACAAATCGCATGGTGCCTAAAAACGTCCCCACCCCCAGCGATGTGCACGTGCGACACCGAGGTGCAGACATGGTTGGCGCTCTCCTGAGCCGCGTCCTTGCTGGAACTTGCCCGCTGCGCTCGATTACCGAAACGAGGAAGCAGGGTGCAGGCTGGCGTTCGGAGCGGCGGGAAGTTTCTTTCTGGGCAGGAAGATAAAGCCGAGCTTTAAGTCGAGAAAGGGCGCGCCCCGACCCCGCCTCCCGTGAGAGGTTCCGACCTGCTCGGACGCCGCTCGCTCGCGTGTGCTGGGATGCCTGCTGGCTCCAAAGGGGGGGCGAGTCACTCCTCCGGCAGCTGCGGCCCGGCCCCTGCGTGGTGGCGCCTGACACCTGGGGCCCCCGCCGCCGCCCCTCTCCTGAGTCAGCACGCTCTGTACCTGCAGGGAACATCACGTGACGTCGTAACGTGTTCTTTTTGGAATGCAGGCCTCAGAATCTGTTCCAGGTGATCGGGGGGTGCTGAAGGCTTTGGGGTACAGGAGGCACCTACGAAGAGAGATACAACAATGGGTCTGGAGATTCGGGGACGATCAGTGTCATAGTCAAGTCCCCTGGCAGTCCCAGGAGCCAGCAGCATGAAATGACTTCTGTGGACTTTTTGTCACCTGTGCTACAGGTGACAAGAGATTATTTCGATGTCGTTGTTCCTCCCTTCCAAATACGTGTGAAGCAGGCGTCCCCCTCCCTGTGTGCATTCAGAGCACTGGCGTGGGGCCCTGAGTGACTCGCCCGGTTCACGCAGTAAACAAGGCCACCGGGCAGCCGAGCCCGGTCTCCTGGGCACTGAAGCCTGCATTTGTTGTTGCTGCTGTTTTATTTTATTTTTTAGAGAGAGTAGACAGGCGGGAGAAAAAGAGGGAAACATCGATATGTTGTTGCCTCTTGTGCGCCCCCTACTGGGCACCTGGCCTGCAACCCAGGCATGTGCCCTGACTGGGAATCGAACCAGCAACCCTTTGGTTCTCAGGCCGACACTCAATCCACTGAGCCACACCAGCCAGGGTGCTGCTGTGTTAAGATACAAAGCTCCTGGTGATCCATGGCCTGTGGACAACAAAGGGAAAAGGAAAATCAGGAACATGGCTGGCAGGTCAGTTGTGTTTGTGGTGCGAGGTAGCAAACACAGTTCAAGTTTGGTGACATTTGAGACACATGTGCACCAGTGGGACCAATACCACGGTCAAGAAAATGAGCACACCCTTCCCCCGAACACCTCCGAGCACCCCTACAGGGTCCTTCCCTCTCGGCCCCACCCCTTGCCATCCCCAGGCAGCGGTGAATCTGCTTCCGCTTCCCGAAGGTCAGCTCAGCACTTCCGGGATGCTCTATGAGTGGAATCACACAGTGTTGATTCTGTCCGTCTTGCTTCTTTCAACGCATCTCGGTTATCCTCAGACTCACCCTGGCACCTGGCACTGGAGTCTGTTTCTGCCTGGTGCTGAGCATTCCGCTGCGTGGACACAACCCAGTCTGTCCGTCCACTCAGGTGGCCACGGGCGTCCGTTTCCCAGTCCGGGCAGAGCTGAGACCAATATTCATGGACGTGTCTTCGTGTGGGTATCTGCTTTCACTTGCATGGTTAGATGCCTACAAGGGAGAAGCTTCTGTCATGAAGCAGGGGTGTGTTCAACCTCTTACAAAACCGCCACACTGGGTGCAAGAGAGTATGAGGAGAATGAATGGTAAGAGCAAAAAATATATACAATAAAAAAAAAAAAATCCTGCTGCACTGTTTTCCAAAGTGGCTGCCCCAGTTTACATCCCCACCAACAGTGTGTTCGAGTCCCGGGCCCTCCTCTTTTTGATGGCAGCCATTCCCATAGGGATATAATTACGATTTTTCTTTATGTTTCCCAAACGCCTCGCAGTGTGGAGCTTCTTTTCTCTGCGTTTATTTACCATCTGAGTATCTTCTTCGGTGAGTGTCTGCTCTAATTTTTTGCCCATTTTTTTTTAAATCGGGTTGTTTTGTCATCATACTGAGTTTTGGGAGTGTTCGTTATATCCTGTATTTTTAAGGAAACAAAACATTTAAACGCTGTCAGCATCTGTACCTGTATTACGAAGGGTCCAGTGGAACAACACACTTCGTTAACCCTTTGCCACGCTGTTCCCCCAGGGGCTGGGGGTATCGGCGGAGCTGAGCACAGAGGAGAAGGCCAGCGCCGGAGAGGACGAGGGGCACATTGGGGCCGCGCAGCCGACGTCATCACGGGAAGGTAGCTGTGTAACTTCTAAATACGTGCGTGCATAAAACACCCCCAAAATATGTACCCTGACCTTTTTATTTACATCTTACTGTGTTGTTTGATATTTTTAAGTTTACGCAATCGCAAAACCAATTTTCATTGTTAACCAAACGGGAGGCGGCGGTTTGAGGGAGAACCGCAGACTTGGGGAGGGGGGCCTGTGACGTCGCCCCGGGCGGCCACAGCATGGCTGTTCAGGCAAGGGTCACCTGAGGGCCCGGGGTGGTGGCACGGAACGGAGTCGCTGACTGTCGCTTCATGCTCCTGCTCATGGGCTGGGTCCCCCACCCCGCAGCCAGCCTTTCAGAGAACCGGTGCCATTTACTCTGCAGATTCAAAACAGCGTCACCTCCGGGACCTCAGTCCTGGACTTTCCTCTCTGCACAGACCCTTTGTCCTCGTTTCCGTGAGCCGCGGAAGTGCTTGCGTGCAGGGGACTCGCCCATCAGCCTCCTTAGGGACTCATCTGTTTGGTTACTGAAAGGGGCAAACTCAGGGCCACGGCCACAGCCAGTGCCGAGGAGCCGAATAAACGCCAAAACGTGGCCACCCTCTCAGGTGCTTCCCTACGCTCAGCTCTGCCACGGCACACGTTGGCGTGAAGGCGGCGTCTGAGAATCCTTGAAGGTCGTACCCGAAAGTGACCTCAGAGGTCATTCCGCCCAACTCTATGGCGGAGACTTGCACCTTGAGGACCTACTGTGGGCCTGGCCCTAGGGGAGGCCCTTCGGCAAACCGGGGACCGGAGCCCACACAACCCATTGTTTTCCCGGTTGGTGGCACCCTGGGTGCGGAGCAGGAAGAGAGATGGAGAAAGTGAGCGTGTCGGTGTCAAGAACGAGCGCCTCCGAGGACATGTCGGGAGGAGGCACGTGCTTCGGGGGACACCAACCTGGAAGGGGGGTGGCAGGCACGAAGGCTTGGCACGGAAGTGAGTGCTGAGGGTCAGAGAGAGAGCCCACGGGGCCGGGGTCACGGGAGAGCCAACCCCAGATGGCAGAGAGAGAAGGGCGGGGACTTGTCAGAACTGTCAGAGCTTCCGAGTTTCCTCTAATGGACGCGAAGAATCCTCGGAGGATGTGCACCCACAGAACGGCGTGACTGGACTTTCGTTTCAAACGGTTCCTGCCGGCTTCTGCTCTGTGAATCACCAACAGGGGACCGTGACAGAAATAGGAATGGCAGATGGGGTGTTTCTGGGGACAGCAACGAAGATCAAAGTTGTAGCAAAAGATCGAAGTTGTTGTCAGAAGAGATCGGAATCCAGACGCATCGTAAAGATCAGCTAGCGATTTGCTAGCTGGGAGATGAGCAAGGGGACCGGGAGGAAGGACGAGAGGCAGAGAGAAGGGGGAGCGTGAACACCGGCCACAAGCTTCACCTCAAAGCGTGAGGTCACCTCCGCTGACAGTGTGCTGGTCACAGTCAGCTGCCCAGCGTGGAGGCTCAGGGGGCGGGGCCGGGGGACCCCCACGGCGCACCAGGAAGAGGATGGATCCAGAGACCCTAGGGAGGAGGGAGTTGGCTGCTGGAACTGAGCATCAGGTCAGGGCGGACTTGGTCTTTATAAACCATCTGTCCGGTGCAGATGAGAAAGCCAATAAAGCAGGAAAAACACAATTAGGCTGGAGCTAACTACAGATAAAGCTCTTAAATCAAAGGCCTGACAAAGGAAAAAAAATGGAAATGCAGAATCACGTGTTCTGCTGAAGACTGCCGATTCCTACACAGGTGCTTGGGAGCAGGGCTTCAGCAGCCCTGACAGGTTCCGGCTTCACCCCCACCCAGGGGGACCTGTGTCCCACTGGGCCTGCAGACAGGGGGCGTGAAGTCGGGGTGCACGCGGTGACTGACCCGGCCTTAAACTCGGGGACCAACCTCAAGTCCTGCAGCTGAATCGAGGCAACCCTGAACCACAGCCAAGAACCTGGAGAAAGCAAATGTTTTCTAGAGGAATATTGCATGTTTTTAGGTCTCACTTCAAAATGTGTATTTTTAAATAAAAATTTCAAAATAAAACACCCAATTACCCTAACCATCATGAGATGAGAGAGTAGGAACAACACTCAAGAGAAACAGTAGCTAATAAATACAGATCAACGAGGCCCCAAGGAGAATCAGATACAATTTTACAATATTTGTTTATGTTCCGGGGCCGGGGAGTAACACGGTTCAAACTGGGTGAGATAAAACTGTTTAAGATGCGCAGGGCACATTCAGAAAAGAAACTAGTACAAATGATGTAAGTCAAAAACTCAATGACCAAAACTAGAGAAAACGAAAAGCCTGATCGGAGATTAGACAGAGCTCATGGGAGGATTAGAGAGCGGGCTGAAGCAAAAGACAGAAGAACCCAGTTTTTAAGGGTTTTTTTCTTTCTTTCTTTTTTTTTTTTTAGGGACGGGCAGACCCGCACTCATGGGGAACGTCCTCGGATGCTCCGGAATGTCTGCAAACTACCTGCGGGAGGAATGAAAAGAGACCCACATCCCGGCACATCCCGGCACGGCGGATGACAGCCGAAGGCCACAAGGCCACGGGGAAAAGGGCGAGACACCGGGAAGCGCAGCGAGGAGAAGCGAGGAGGCGCGCAGCTGGCTTCTCAGCGGGAGAAGCCGAAGCCAAGGATGACACAGCAACACCCTCCCTGGGCCGGCAGGCTCCCTCCCCGCGGGTGGGGGTTCCGTGCCCGTCAGCAGTTCTTGCTCCCCGAGAGCAAGTGGGAGGTGATGACATCTCGGCACACGAAGGCCAAGAGCCTCTGTCACCAGAGGGCCGCACCGAGAGACACGTTGAAGGGCTTTCGCAGTCGGGAGGACGGACCGAGGGCGGCGTGGTCGGGCCGGGGGGACGCGACGCGTGTGTGAGCCTGGGTGAAGGCCCCTGCTCCGGGCGGTTCTACAGAGTTCGATGAAATCACGGGTTTGCGCCCCTAAGGCGTCTTGGGTTTGGCTGGGCATGGGGGCCCGGGGGCCATGGGAAGCCCGCTCCAAGCGGAAACCGGGAGGCACAGCCCTGCACACCAGCCTCCTCCTGCACAGAGCAGTTTAGGATTGACGCTTAAAAAAATAGACGTTTTTCTGAAATAAACTCCAGCCCTTCCAGGTCATTCTTGTTTTTTATT
The DNA here is from genome assembly GCA_004027475.1 of Anoura caudifer. NCBI lineage: Eukaryota > Metazoa > Chordata > Mammalia > Chiroptera > Phyllostomidae > Anoura > Anoura caudifer. The sequence continues at coordinate 108,894 of PVKU01002931.1, read as the reverse complement.
CACAGTTAAATGGCCCGGATGTTAGTTCAATTTTTAAAGTAACAACAAAAACCAACAACAAGCCATTATTTTCTATCAACGATTTATAGTTCTGGCTAGAAGTCCAGTCTTCAGCATTCCAAATCCATTATTCACATAAAATGATAGCATTGTTTTTATTCATTTTAGATAAAGGAAGTAGGTCTTGATTTTAAGGGCTCCTTGGCTTCGTTTGGCAAAATACTGACATAAATAACACGCATCTCTGGGAAGAAATAAGGGGCGGACTGGTGTTCCCATCCCTGCAGCCCCGTTCACCACGGAGCTCAGCTGGGAGACCCTGTCGCCCTGCGTGACCTTCTCTGTGGAACGAAGGCGGGGTCTGCGTGGAGAGACCCGTCCAGGACTTGGCTGTCCCTCCCCGGGGCGTCTTCACCCGGTGCTTCCCCGGGGAGACAACCGCAGAGAGGAACCCGGGCGCACTGCCCGCGGCGCGCGGTCCCAGGGCGCATTGTCGGCGCTGACACCCAGCGCGCGCGCGGCTGGAGAGAATATGCGGCGCCGTGCTCCCGGCCAGCACCACACAGGGACACCAGAACGGGACCTCCTGGGGGTCACGCTGGATCTTCTAAGGAGGGGCCCTGGGTGCCGGAACCTGCGGGCTGGGAAACCTCAGGTGGGTTGATGGGAATCCAGAATTAGCTCCCCGCGCGGGGGCGGGGCGGCCCGAGAACACGTGCACTCTCACTCACGGTGCCTGCGGAGACCTGCGCTGGTGAGAGGGGGCCTCCGCTGGCTCTCCCCGGGGGCCGAGCTGCAGCGGTTCCGACGCCGACGGTGCGGCGCCAGGTTTTAAACTCAGGTCAGAAATGTCTCCGGAGCAAAGCGGCCAGGACGCTGTTCAGTTAGTGGTGGTCTTGGAGATGGAGGAGGTGGGGGCGCGGCTCAAGCGCCGGGGTCTCTGCAGCGGCCCAGGCCCTGCGGGGCGCCCATCCCCGCTGGGAGCGCAGGAGGGACAACGGCCACAGCGCTGAGCCTCAGGCGGCCGAAGACACAGACCTGACAAGACCACTCAGCTCCAAAGGTCAGCACCGGTGAAGGCGACAGGTTAGAGGAAGAACGCGAGTCCTCGCCAGGAGGCCTTACTGGGGTGAAGGGGAAGTTCCCCGTACCCCTGGAGAACCGAGCCCAGCGGCCGCAGTGAGCCGCACTCCGAGGGCCGTGGCCCCGCTGCCCCTTCACAGCGGCACCCCTGAGGACTCGGGAGTGCGGATGCCCCGGGGTTTCTCAGCGGAAAAGCTGGGCGCTGGGGGACGTCCATTCCCTTCCACGCAGATCAGCGGCTCTTTGCGGCTGAAAAACTCTGCGCAGCTGTGGCCTCCCCGCCCACATCCAAGTCGCCCGAACGGGATTCGGGAGAGCAGGCCAGACAGGAGACGCGGAGGACTCGGCCCCCTCCGCACGGCTGCGGGGGTGCAGCGGTGTGGCGGGGTCTGTGTGCGGTAGCATCCCCCCCCCGTCACTGGTTAGGGACGCAAACCGCCAGGCCCCATCCCACCAGGGGCCCAGCAGCCACGCAGGTCATTCCGGCGCCCGGGTGGGAGCCGTGGGGCAGAAGGTGAAGCCTCCACAAGCCTCCTGGTTCAGGTGACGCCCAGGAAGCGGGAGTCACCTGCTAAGGTCACGCAGCCCATTCGGGGTTTAAAACTACTAGGAGCTTGAAAAACACATCCAGATGAGTCTAGAAAATTTTTTAAAAGGTGTCACCAAATATTAGATGTGAAGTTATTCAAAACGCTGCAAATCGCTGAAGAACCTGAAGGGGGCTTTGAACATCTCCCGGGCAGAGCCCCCACCGCCCGGCACCCTGACCCTGGTCGTCGAAGTCGGCACGTTCGCGTGCACGGGCTGGACGCCAGTGGCCCCGAAAACCCATTCTGTGCGTGTTGGGCCCGTCGAGAGCACAGCTCTGTCTCTGCTGTTGATGTGCCCGCAGGCTAGCAGTCACCAGGCCGATCACGGGGGAGAAATGTATCGACGAGTGAATATTTACTGATGTCAGGGTTTTTTTTAAAGGTTTTATGTATTTATTTTTAGAGAAAGGGGGAGGGAGAAATAAAGGCAGAGAAACATTAATGTGTGGTTGCCTCCTGTGCGCCCCCTGCTGGGGACCTGGCCTGCAACCCAGGCATGTGCCCTGACTGGGAATCGAACCAGCGACGCTCTGCTTTGCAGTCCGTTGCTCGATCCACGGAGCCACACCAGCCAGGGCTGATGTCAGGTTTCATCTGCTGTGGACGGGATCCTACCAGGAACACCCAGGGGTCCCCCGGGCAGGCGGGGCCACACCCATGCTCGCTGGGAAGTGCTTTGTGCTCATGTTTAGGTGGTAACGTTGTGGGAACCGAAGAGGTGTGTGCTGTCCAGGCAGAGCTTTGGGGCTGCCAGCAATTAAGTCAGTACCGAATAAATTTTGTGTGACAAGATGTTACCATGGAACTTTTGGCTGAAGCCCACAGCTATCGAATCCCAAAGTTATTGGTTAGACAAGGTTTACACGGTGTGTGGCCAAGAAGTGGGGAGATGACTCTTCACGCAGAAGCTGGTGGGGGGGAGGACAAAGCAGGCGCAGGGCCAAGGGGTCAGTCCAGGCCTCAGGCCTCACCGTGGGCAGCGTGCTCATCAGCTTGGATGCCACGCTGACCGGGCCTTTCACTGTCTGTGTCTCTGGGGCGTGGACACCCTGGGGCCTGCTGACCCTGCAGGTACAAGCCCTGCCCGCACTGGCCGACTCCTGGAGGCAGCAAACGAATCCTCGGGGTGCTCGCTTTCCATGCACAAACCCACCCGTGCGCAGCCCTCGCCTCAGCCCCCTGCTCGACCCACCTCACCCGTCCCTTCCGCAGAAACCGCAGCACACGATGGACGTCCTTGTCACGTTGCCCTCCGTCCCTGCCTCCCGATGACGTGACTGTCGCCTCGCGTTCTGGCGCATCCCACCCCCGGGAGTTCTGCTCCGGACGCACGTCTTGCCGATGGCCGTTGGGGGTGTTTGTGTGGTCATTTTAATATTTGTCACCAACAGGGTCCTTCAGACAAAATCTGCTTGCGTGTGTCGTCCAAACCCGCAGTACCCACCACCCATTACTCCGGAGTCTGGGTCACACAGAACGAGACAGGTGGGGGCGTGGCCACCTGCCCGGAGCACACCTGCCTCACCTGCAGGTCGTTGGCATGCGCATGCGCGTTCTCTGTATCGTTCCGGCGTTGACGGTGAGAGGGGGGCCCCCGGGGCCGGATGACCAGGTCTGTGACGCCTGGATGCTTAAATGCAGGGAAAACAGAGGCACGGAAACAAGAAAACAAGAGAGGGACCCAGGTATTCAAATAAAAGTAAAAAGAGTACCAAGGCAAGCGGAGGAGCAACACCCGGACCTCCAGGAACCAGACGCGTTTATTTTCTTCGCGCTGCCCACGCGAGAATCCCCGGCCTCGGGGTGAAATAACAACAACAGGAAAACCTGGGACGGAGAGAGAGCCGAGCTGAGCCGCCCTCGGGGTTCGCGACTGGACCGTGCATCGGCGTCGGGAGCTCGGGGCCCGGGCCGGTCGGCGGCGACAGTGGGCACGGACCCGGGTCGTCGACCCAGCGCTTCTACAGACGAGCGTGCAACACAACGATTTAAACGGAAATCAGGGAGGGTGCACGTTGATCCGCGAACAGCACTAATGCAAACGCGGAGATGCCGCCGTGGGGAGAGGAGTGTTTCCTCTCACCGGCGGCGGGGAAGCAGGAAAGGCGATGAGCGCGCGGTGACGGCAATAACGCACCAATAACGCAACCCTCCGGAGAGCGGTCCGCGGGGCGGCCACGGGAACATTCCGTTTCCCCTCAGTTAGCACTTGCGGCTTCTCCTCCGGTTGAGAACAAAACAAAAGAACCAAGGCACACATGTGCTTTCTGGACGCTCGAAGTCAATCTGCGGCTGGGCATTGTTCGCGGAGAAAGAACGAGTCCTTCAGACGCAGCATGTGGGACAGATGGGAGGCCCTGCTCCACACTCGTGGGCTCGTCTGGGTGCAGAGTGCCTGCCAGCTGTGTGCGGGGGGCAAGCTGCCGCCTCCTGACAAAGGTGGGGGCTTCGTCCCTGCCCCCCGGGGACCGGCCTGGGCAGAAGTCCACCCACAGGGGCGTCGGGCTTTTCTTTCTCTGTGGTGAAGACAACTTAAGGTGGGAAACCAGGTGCCCACAAACCCTAAGGGACCTCCGGGACCGGTCACGTCTTTGGTCAAACCGGGGCAAAGGTCCCGTCCCAGGTGGAACCGCCGATCCCTGCCTTTCCGAGCCCATGCCATGCATTTCTCTCATTCATTCATTCACTCATCCAGCAAGCAGGCATTCAGCGTCGGTGTGAGTGGAATTATGCCAAGAACAGGGCCCCTCGGTGTGTGAGGTGCCCATGAGGACCTGGCGGGCAGGTGATCGGAGACCCTGGTGTGGCCACTCACATGTTACCTGCCGAGCACCACCTCAGGCCTGACCCCAGCACAGGCGGGCCGGTGGCGCTTACCTGTGCCTGGGGCTTGTGCTACTCCGGAGCAGTGACACACAGGCGTGGAGGGACGCAACTGTCTGAAGGACGCAGTTGACACTCACAGGCCCCTGGGAGCAGGAGGCACTGCCCGCCCTGCAGGGCTCCCCACCCCAGCAGGCACCAGGGTGGGTCAGGAGGCGGAGGGAGCAAGGGTGGGACCTCATGGAATGTGGGGGAACAAGCCTTTACTGTCGTTTCACAGGGCACAAGGGGCCCAGCAGAGCAAGTGGGCCTGGGTTTGGCCAGCCTGAATCACATCAGCGGCCTGGGTGCTCAGGACGGGGTTGGGGCATGGTGGCCCTGAGTGTGGGAGCCTACAGAGGGGCAGGTGGGCTCTGCACTGGAAAGGTGCCCCCCTGCAAGCCGTTTGCCGTCCCGGTCCTGGGACCTGGCTACACCCTGGGAAGGGCTTGACCCTGGGAACCTAAACCTTGGCTAAACTCTCCAGGGCCAGCCAGGCCCCGGCGCCAAAGCCTCAGAAGCACCGTGACCTCCGCCTCGTGGCAGCTTCTTCCTTTGTTCACGGACGCCTGGGATAACGGCAGGGACTCGGTTTTGAGATTCGGTGCCTTCAGGGTAGGGTTTGCTGACATTAAATAGCATTTGTGAGTAAAGCGATACTAAGTATGAAATGACCTGAGACATATACTCAAGTGGAAAAGGGAGGAAGGAGGATGGAAACGAAACTGCCCAGCTCCTCTGCCGGCCACGCTCCAGGGCCAGGCTGCCACCACGACAGGTCCGCCCAGCCTCAGCGTCGCGCCCTGCGACCATGGCGGGGGGGGGGGGGGGGGGGGGGCGCTGTGACCCCAGGGCGCAGCGGGATGGGCCCGGGCTCAGGGAAGCGTTCCGGGAAGCGCAGCTGCCTGCCACGTGGTTTTGGACAAGGCCAACCTCTGACCTCTCCCTCCCAGCGCGCCGGCTTCCAGCCCTCGCTGAAACGTCGCTCTCGCGTCCTCCGGTTCGGAGAGAGAAAACAAACACCCATTGCAACAGTGCTTTTCCACCCTACGGCCTCCCGGTCATAGCTGAGTCTTAAAATAGACACTTGTACAAGGATTGTCATAAGGGGTTCAGTCTGTTTGAATGCCGAGCAGTTAATGTGACAGCCCTTTCGGAATAACACAGTTTTCTGAACAGGACGGCAGCCACTGACCCTGACCCTGGTATCTGTTTTTTAAGGCCTTTAAATGTTCATGATCTTCAGAAAAAAAAAAAAAGAAAAGAAAAGAAAAAAGGTGGTTTGTGTCTAAGTGTTTCTGTTTGGTCTCGGGATTTGGAAGGAGCGCGTGGCCCACCCACCACGTCACGTGACAGGGTATTAAAAACACATGTTCTCAGTGGGGTGCTGTAGCTGAAGATGTCACTTGGAGGAACATCATGGATGATACTGGGAGCCTTCTCCGAGCCAGGAAAACAGGCGGAGGAGCGAGAGTGTCCCGTGTCCCCATCTTCACGTGGAGGGCAGAGCTATTGCCAGCGCAGCTGCTGCTGGCGTGGCCTCGGTGGGGTCTCACGTCCTGGGTTGGGGAGCATCACCTTGCTTCTCGTCCAGAGTCTAGGGAAGCTGACACCCCCCCAGGCCTGGCTCAGCACGGCTCACTGGGACGGGCTCAGTCCGCATCTTCCCTCGCTCAGCTTTCCCGAGAACTTGGGGGGCAGGCATTATCATCGTACCCAGCTCGGGGTGGGGGAGGGAATTGAGGCAGAGGTCAAGTTGACTTGCCTAAGGTTCCCAGGTGCTCAGGCCAGGAGGAGGCTTCAGAGGGCTGACGGGTTTGCCCAAGTCTTAAGTGGCTAAGACAGGACTGAAACCCACTTCCTCGTGGTCAGAGCCCACGTGCGTCTGCTGCGCCCTGTGGCAGCTCCGAGCGAGGTCCCTGGTGACATCACAGAGACGCCTCTAAGAGCCATGTTCTCGGCACGATTCCTCACCCTTTGCAGATGGCATCCATGTGCAGCGGTGACACCCCAGGAACAAGAGCTAAAGTCACACACATGTGCAACACAAACATGCACATGGTATGTGCATGTACACATATGCATGTGTGCACATGTATGCATGCACATGTGTGTGCAAACATGCATGTGTGCGAATGCATGTGCACATGGGCATGCACACCAGGTGCTGCTCTGACTGCAGCAGGAGGCGCTGCTGGCTCTGCCCTGCGTGGCACCTGAGCCCGCAGCCTTCCCACACACACACACAGACCCCGGTGGGAGGCCGAGAGGCCGGCCCCCTTGGATCCTGTTCGCCATGGGAGCCCAAACCACCTCCCTTCATGCTCTGAGGAACCGTGGAAACATTGTCAAGCTTGAACACTTTTATGAAAAGCGAGTCATAACATCGAACACCCCTCCCCACCACCCCTCCTCACAGGCAAGCTGCTCCTTCAGCCCCAGGGGGCTGGGTGGGAGGAGGGAGCGGGGCGGGGGGTGGCTCACAGGCCCAAGAGTGGATGCTGGGGTCGCTTTGCTGTGGAGGATATCGGCCTTCTGAGCAAAGACAGGGCACTCTGAGGGTGAGTTTGCTCCTAGGAAACTACCCAGAGAAAAATCTCGCCCCTGGGTCCTGGCCACCAAGCCCGGTGTCCCGTCCCGGAGAGAGGCTGGCCCCGGGGTCCCCCTCTGGGGTGGGGGGGCCTCTGTCCACGAGGCCCTCGGGCTCCTGCTGCCGGGAAGGGTGACTCCCAGCCGCTGCTCGCTCCACGTGCGCAGCTCCGACTTGACCTCAGGCCACCGCCAAGCATCTGGGCTCCATCTTCAGAAACTTTCACAACACGGCCCAGTTCTTCCCTCCAATGGCCCTGTTATCTCCCGAATGACGGGCTCCCCAGGCTGCTCCAGATCTTTATGGGGGATTTGACAGCAATCGTTCTTACAAGCCTCAGAAAAATGCCAAAGACCTCACTAACGCCCTGTGGCCGGCTGCCCAGCTCACCCAATGGCGGGAGCCCCGTGGACCTCAGAGCCCCCTGGAGCTGATGACCCGGGTGTCGAGGGAAACACGGGCGAGACCTCGGCTTTATGCTCTCGTTTCCTTTTGTTGTTGTTTTCATTACATTTAGGTTTCCAGAGCATCTTGATGAGAAACATCCAAATTCCCAGGCAGCTGGAAGTTAGACCAGGAGCCAAAGAAGGTTGCTGGCAGGGTTTGCAAGAAAGGCCTGTTGTGGGGCGGGGCTGTGAGTGTGGGGGCGTGTCGGGGAGTGTGGGGGCGTGTCCCTGTGGGGGCGCATGCGCAGGAGCACTTCAGCCAGCGGTTCCAGCTCCGCACCTGCACCGGCGCAGGGTGCTGAGCCCCAGGTTCCTCGTCTGGGTCAGACAGACAGCCGATCCCGGTCAGGAGAGGCCCTGCCGGGCGTCTGACAGCTCCCAGCATGCGTTTGGCGCAAACATAGGCCCGAAACACCACAGGCAGAGGAGAAAAACAAGCATCCTGAAATGGGGGACAGTGCTCCAGCCCGAGGCAGCGGCCCCTTCTCCATGGCAACCCCGGGTCCAGGGTCAGAGCACCACCTGCCCTGGCGCCACGCCGGCCTCTGTGAGTTCTGTGCCCTGGGGCACGTGGCTGCTGTCTCCGGCCTTCATCTTCCTTAGCCATAGACCCGCATCTTCGCAGGAACTGGCCGAGGAGTCCGACTCGGAAGGAGAGTGCGCGAGCCCCAGCCACGCGCGACCTGGACAGAGCTGCCCGCCAGAATGGTGGGTGGAAGAGGCCGGACGCAGAACGCCTCCTGCTGGAGAGACCCCTTTGTGGAAAGTTCCAGAACCGCACCATGATCCCCGGCTTCAGGAGTCGAGAGAACAGCTGCCCTTGGGAAGGAAAGAGGGGCCCACTGGGGGGGGGTCTGTGAGGAGGGGCCGGCGGGAGGGGCGGGGCTCCGCCGGGGTGCATGCAGGGGCGCGGGGTGAGTCGCGCGCGGTGTCCCACTCTGCCCGAGCCCACGCAGGGCCAGCTGCACCTGCTGCCCCCGCCGTCCCCACCCCGAGTCCTTCCTCTCTTCACCTCCTCTGGGTCTGCACAGTTCGTGCTCTTCTCGCTCGTTTGCTTTCATTTGAAAGCGTCCCCAGCCGCTCGTGACAGCCGGTGGCCTGAGGTCGTGCGTGTGATGAGGACTCTCCAGTGAGGTCTGCTAAGCCGCCCCTGCGGTCATTCAGCCGCACCTGCCCAGCCCTGCGCCTTCCCCCTCTGGCACCCTCCCGCGTCTCCGAAGGCTCCCCCTGCCCGGGTGGGGGCGGGGTCAGCTGGGCCCACGTCCCAGTGAAAGCTGTTCAACACCCCCGTTTACACCCCGTCCTGCTCTGTGACCAGCCACCCCCTGGGCTACCACGCTCCTCCTCCTCCTCCCACCTCGTGTGGCCAGCGCTGAGTCAGCTTGGAGCAGAAGTCGGACGTGGTCGCTGTGGAAATACTTGGGACTTGACCGTCCAGCTAATGCAGATGAGCTCTCTGATTTATGGTGCCCCCCTGCTCTTTCGCAAGGAACACACACTCTCTCTCTCTCTCTCTCTCTCTCTCGCTCGCTCACACAAATCCTCCATGGAGCCCTCCAGTAAATCTTCCCACACAGAGCAGCTTGGCATGCCGGGCCCTGGTCTCAACACATCTTGTACCAGAGAAACTGTGTTGCAAACACTCGTCTGAAAATAACCGTTCGGAGGCAGGCCGATGCCAAACGTGCCTGTCTCGGGGGCGCGCCCTCGAGTCGTCCTGTGTCACGAGGTGCACGGGGCTCTCAGTCACCGGCTCACCAGAGACCTGGCTGTTCTCCGCACTACCGATCGGCCCAGCGACACCTGCCCGGAGGGATGGAAAAGCGGGTTTGACCCCAGGCCCGAGGGAGGCAGGCGCCCACCAGGGTGTGTGTGTGTTTGTGTGTTACTGTTGCTTTCGGACAGGCCGTTGGCCTTGGCTTTGGGATGATGTTCGGTCGATACCGCAACGTTAAAAGGTGTGTATTTCTGAACGGGGGCGGCACGGACCGCTGAACGTGCTCCGTCAGAATGTGCCGTCACTAGGAACAGGTGCCGTGGACGCGGCAGAGGGGCGCGCTGGTTTTGGTTCCCGCTCATCGCGGGACAGGTCCCGTGTTCCCGAGAGGTGGGCGAACAGCTATGTTCGGCTTCGCGTCCTGCCTGAGATTTCGGGCACCTCTGCAGAAAAACAGCGACAGAACAGAACGTTAAACCTCGCCGGCTGCCTCAGCGACGGCCAGCGTGGCGTGCCCGGCTGGCATGTCTTTGCTGTTGTTCCCCAGAAAGCACCTAGTCAGGAAGCCCGGAAATGTCAGCGCAAGGAAGAATCCCGTCAATGGCGGAGACGGGTGCCTGGATTCGAAGGCGTCATCGATTCGGGACAGCTCATTCGGTTTCTGTCTCCGAATGGTGCCTCTACCAGTTCCTGCTGGTCTCTTCCCTGGAATCTCGGAAGATTTATGTGGAAAACCTTCTCATCTTCTTGTTTGTCTTTACGTTGGAAGTGTAGCTTCGGTGTCCTCGTCTGTGTTCCAGGAGTGATTATAATCGAAACATGTGCACACCTGTCCATGTTTATTCTGCTTACAGGCCACAGGTGAAGCCACCGGGGTCACCACGGCCAGCATGGTGGGAGCCAGGCAGCAAGGTAGAGTCTGCTGGGCAGCGGGTGTGGGAGGTGGGGTGGGTGAGGCGGTGCTGGGACCCTCCGAGAGTCCCTGACCGGGGACTCGGACGGGTGACCATCAGGTGTCCTTGGTGGCCGTGTGGCCGCACCAGCTGGTCTAACCGCTGCCTGTGTGAGGACACGCAGGCTGATTCCAGCTCTCGGTGGCATCCTTCACACAGCCCCCGAGTGTTGGTCTCGGGGGACAAAGCAGCCACCGACTAGGCCACTTGTGATGGGCCCCTCCGGTCAGTGCCCTGGCTGCCAGGTCATCTCTGGGTTTAAGAGGGAGCCCAGGCCTGTGGGGCTGGACACAGAGGTTCCCGGCCACAGTCACAGTGGGCTGGGGTCCCGGCAAGCAGGGAGCCAGGGCCTCTGTCCTCAGCGTGGACCAGCAGGAGCCTGCTAATAACTTGTGAATAAAGGGATCGGACAATTTCCAGCAGAAATACGGCTTCATAAAACTTCAAAAATTTCGTGGCGACACAGAAAACCTCCGTGGGCCCATGACCATCGGAGGAATTGGAGCAACATTTGAGATGCCTACGGGGCACAGCACCAGCAAGACAGGCGTGTGCTTGGTGAGTTGCGTCAGAAACGCTCAGGGAGCCTGAAATTGTAACCTCACACAAACCTTTCCGGAGAACTGAAAAGCGAGGAAAACCCCCAAGATAAGTTTAGGGCGGTAGCACAAACACAATTCAAATTAGGTGTATGGAAAAGCAAAACTGTAGATCGAAGTGATTCGGGGCACGAATGACCACGTCCTGACACAATGTTAGCAAACCTGGGCCAAGAACATAAAGCGAAGATGGGGTTCCCCCCACCCACCCACCCACCCAGCCAGGGGAGCAGCAGGCTGATTGATTCTAAAGACCAGCCAGCCCTGTGATTGGGGGGAAACCACACACGTGATCCCAGTCTATGCAAAAATGTAGCTGAGTTGTAACGGTTAGGAGCGGGCATCGCAACATGTTATTCTGGGTGACAAGGGGGCCCACGTGAAGGAGCTGCTTTGGCCGAGAGAAGGTGCTGAACCACACGTGAGTTTTTCCCAGCATGGAGCCCATGACCCCGTCACCACTCGTCCCTCCCCTCACCTCCGGGGCCGACCTCCGGGCTGCCCACACCTTCCTCCAGGGGCCCTGGCAGGAGCAGCGCCGAGCGCGAGTGGGCGATAGCCACTTCTGCCGCCACTCTGTTTCGTGGACTTAACGCAAAAGGAAAACTTCTGCAGCAGAAAACGTGGGTGCGAAGGCGGCGCCCGGGGGGTGCTCTGCAAGCTCCTCAGCGGGCGGAGGGAGCATCGCCGCGTCGCTGGGCCGCGGGGCCACACGGCCGCCCTGGAGGCCTCCTCCAGCAAGCGCTGGGAATGGACGCCTCAGAAATGCAGGCATCCATGCGGAAAGAAGAAAAAACTGCAGGAAAAAGTAAATGATCCGGAAGAGAACTGTAAGAACACGGCGGGGCGGGCAGGCGATGATGAGCAGGAAAAGGGAAGGGGTAGGAGGGAGACACTCAGGCCACCAGGCCACCGATGTAAAACCTCGAACAGCGATGGCTTCACGGCTCTCGCGAGGAGGGTGTCGCGTGGGAAAGGCTCTGGACGCGCCCCCACGACAGGCAGCGGCTCCTGCCAGAAAGAGGAGGGGGGCGAGGCCGTTGCAGGCCCTCTAGGATGCGTGGGCGCGTGCTCTGTGTTGTAAGCAGTGAAGGTGACGGGTGAGGTCCGTTACACACCCGTTAGGCGGGTACACACGTCCGGCTCTGACGGTGCCTGCGGGTGCGGGCAGCCAGGGCGGGTCGGCGTGCCTTTCCCGTCGGCTCACGGACACAAGCAAGAGGGAAGAGTCTGTCCACAGCCTCCGTGGTCCCAGCCCCGGCCTGCGTTCGCCGCCACGGGAGCCGCGTCTCGCCCCAGCCTGGGCCATGGTTCGCACGCAGCCAGGCACTTTCCCAGAATTTATAACCTAATCGCACATTTCTGCACTGTGGTTTTAACTAGGGGACAAATTAGTTTCTAACGCAATTTGTAGTCCCTTGGAAAAATAGCCTGTGGATGGTTTTCGAATATAAAAATAGGGAACAAAATTTCCATGATGACTCGGAGTCAAAGGAAGGTAATTTGCTGTGCTAATGAAATTTAATTTCAAATCCCTCAGACCCTCCGCGGGAAGACGTGCTCATTCGGTTTATTGCTGCTCCGAATGTTCCGATGAGGTAAGACGTGTGCTCCCGAGCCAGAGAGTCGGGCCGGGCCTCCTCCGGCACTCGCTGCCGCGGCGCCCTCCCTCCGGGACGGCCGCATCTGCTCTGAGAGAGGGGAGACAGCACCAGGCGGGGGCCCAGCTGCCTGCCGCCAGGTCTTGCTCTCGGCTTCCCAGGGAGCATGGAATGCCCCCCACCCCATGATCTCGGAAAAGCCCCGGGGCCCTGCCCCCTGGCCTGCCGCTCCGGGTGTCTCTGCAGGTTGAGGGTGGGCTGTCGAGGACACGTTTCCAGACTCTGCGCCCACACACGCCCGGTGCCGGCTCAGTGCCGCCCCCCGCCCGCCCCGAGAGTGTCTGCCGTGCACCCCAGCGAGACCCCAGCCAACGGGGGGCTTCACTCTGCTGTTCCGTTGTTGTGGCTTCTACTGGAGCATAAAGCGACGTTCAGGTGCAATTCTCAGCGTGTGGTTAAGCGTCAGTCGATTTAACACTGTTCCTTCAACTTTCTACTTGCTCTCGATCTGCCCTTTGATCAGAAGAAACTGGACACCATAGTGTTTTCCTACGTGTTTCAATTTATGACTCTCACAGTCCAGAAGGTTCCACATACAAATGCGTGGGTGGAGTCAAATTCACCTTAAATGTACGTGTGGTTTTGATTGCTGCCGTGCTGATGTGCTTTCTGGTGGGTGTTAACACGGGTCCCATGGACATGCTTCCCAAACCGTCTGGGAGGCAGGGTGGCTGGTTTCCTGCATTAATTTCCAGAAGGGATGCGGACCAGCTTTCGAATCGCCTGTGGGGTTACATTGCTGTGGGCATTTCTGATTCCTCCGTGTCCGCGTTCGCCTTGTCACCCGGGAGGGCACCAGCCTCAGTGTCTCGCTTCTTCTCCGGAGGGCGGCCCACGAGCAGGGGCCCTCACCTCCCTGCACATCTCAACGTGGAAAATGAACTCCTGGTGTGATCTGAGGCGAGAAGGCTCTCTTCACCCACACCTGCTAAGTGTCTTTGCCCAAAATCTCAAAAGTTCCATCCCTAGTGAAGTCCTGACTTTCCCAGGTCGCAAGAATTCCTGCAGGACCTTCTCACAGATGGAAGCAATCTCTCTTGCTCCTTCGCTAAATCTCTGTAGCTCGTTTGCTACAATAAAATGATATTGTAGCAAAACCCCCCTCGGCGGTGGGCGGTCCACCCCCCACCAAGCAGAGCTGACTCACAGGCGAAGTCCGCAGAACAGGAAACACCCAGCCAGGCTCCCAGGAGCATCTGCTGACTCCGCGGACTGTTCTTCGCTGGGGCAATTCAGTTGAAAGACTGGAAATTTTTAGTTTCTGCTTTGAAAACACTGAGGATGTGTGGTGAATGGCCGCTGCCTGGGCAGCCCAAGAATGCACCCACCTGTTCCCTTCGCGTGCCTGTTAGTCGACATGGAAACCGCGCAGCTCCGGTGCGTCTGATCGCGTCAGGCGAATTCCGGTATGAGGATCGGGCAGGCGAGACCGTTGGAACTTGCGCCCCAGATTCTCCAACACGTAGGAACCCGACGTGTCACGTCCGTCATCCGTGAGATGCTCCTGCCTCCGGTGTCCCAGCATGGCCGCCGGCACACACCTTCCCGCTGAGGCAGGTGCGCCGAGAGCGGCCGGCAGCCCCGCCCCAGCTGGGAACCACCCCCACCTCAGCCTGCGCCCCGTCTCCGCCTGGGGCCCTTCCCTCCGCCCCGTCTCCAGCGGGCCTCTGGGTGGGCCCGTTCCCCAGGGCTGCTCTTCCCCAGCTGGTCTTCACATCCCCCACCTTCCAACTGCTCCGCAGACCCACACTCGAACTTGTCCCAGAGCTCGGGAGCCCCTGTGCCGGGCCGCCTCCGCCCAGGTCTCCACCCAAACCGGGCTCCCCGTCTGGGCCGACCGGCATTCCTTCCCACGGACCCTGTTCTCTCACCTCCTCTCTCCCACCTCCCGCAGGCGTGCGAACCTAAATATTCCCGGGCGAGGCGACCTTTATGAAATGGTCCTGGGGTGAGGACAGGGTCCCAGGAGCAGGGAGGTGAAAGCCCGGGGCTGACGGTGTTGAGAGGCGCAGGTAGGGCCTCAGAGCTGAAGACAGAACCTGTGGCCGGAGACTTCGACAGACATGGGGGCGGGGGGTCGCCTCTCAGACAAGCCCTGGAAACAGGAACATGTTCAGCAGCATGTTAGGGGCAAAGGTCAGGTTGCATGGGGCGAAGGCATCATGAAATGTAAGGAGATAGAAACAATCAATAAAAAATTCCGCAATCTTGGCTCTGAAAGGACAAGAGGAGAGAGAAAAAGCTACTCTGGCACAGAGAGTAGACGAGGAGATTAAGAAATCTTTACTTAAGACACATTCATCCCAACCAGTAGGGAGGGTGGAGTCGGGCAGCCGGGAGGAGAGGGGTTGAGGAAAAAAAAAAAAAAAAAATCGGTGGCTTGCAGACCCTGGGTGAGCAAGGCAGCAGCTGACGGACCCCGGGTGCGGGGTGGAAGTGGGCAGACCCAGCAAGGTGCACCAGGTGGCTGGTAGACTGGCGGTCCCACATTCGTGCACAGATAAACCAGACGAAACTGGGGAGCAAGACAGATCGTGCAACCCAGGGCCGCAGCTCAGGGAAATAAAATCTAAAAACACTGATTGAAAACACCTGTGGGGTTGAGGTGCCGGGAGAGACTCCCAGCCTCACAAGAGGGTTCGCTGGAGAGACCCACAGGGTCCTAGAATGTACACAAACCCACCCACCCAGAATCAGCACCAGAAGGGCCCAATTTGCTTGGGGAAAGCGGCGGAAGTGACTGAAATCCAGCAGAGAACAGAGCAAGCGCCATTGTTTCCTCTTGGACCCCTGCCCCACATACAGCGTCACTACCCAGCGACTGGGCTGCCCCGCCCTGGTGTACACCTAAGGCTCCGCCCCTCACTATGGAACAGGAGTGTCAAGACAAAAAAAAAATGGCCCAAAAGAAAGAACAGATCAAAGCTCCAGAAATAATACAACTAAGAGACAAAGAGATAGCCAACCTATCAGATGCACAGTTCAAAGCACTGATAATCAGGATGCTCACAGAATTGGTTGAATTTGGTCGCAAATTAGATGAAAAACTGAAGGCTACACTAAGTGAAATAAAGGAAAATGTACAGGGAACCAACAGAGATGGGAGGAAAACTGGGACTCAAATCAATGGAGCGGACCAGAAGGAAGAAAGAAACAACCAAACAGAAAAGAAGGAAGAAACAAGAACTCAAAAAATGAGGAGAAGCTTAGGAACCTCCAGGACATCTTTAAACGTCCCAACATCCAAATTATAGGGGTACCAGAAGGGGAAGAGGAAGAGCAACAAGTGCAAAACTTATCTGAACAAATAATTAAGGAGAACTTCCCCAATCTGGCAAAGGAAATAGACTTCCAGGAAGTCCAGGAAGCTCAGAGAGTCCCAAAGAAGTTGGACCCAAGGAGGAACACACCAAGGTACATTATAATTACATTAGCCAAGATTAAAATGAAGGAGAGAATTCTAGAAGCAGCAAGGGATAAAGGCAGAGTCACCTACAAAGGAGTTCCTATCAGACTGTCAGCTGATTTCTCAAAAGAGACCTTACAGGCAAGAAGGGGCTGGAAAGAAGTATTCCAAGTCATGAAAGTCCTGGACCTACATCCAAGATTGCTCTATCCAGTGAAGCTGTCATTTAGAATGGAAGGGAAGATAAAGTGCTTCTCAGATAAGGTCAAGTTAAAGGAGTTCATCATCACCAAGCCCTTATCATATGAAATGTTAAAGGGACTTATCTAAGAAAAAGAAGATAAAATATATACAGTAAAATGACAGCAAACTCACAGATAAATAACCACACCTAAAACAAAAGCAAACTAAGCAAACAGCTAGAACAGGAGCAGAAACACAGAAATGGAGATCACAGGGAGGGTTAGCAACAGGGGAGTGGGAGGAGGAGAGAGGGGGAAAAGGTACAGAGAATAAGTAGCATAGACGGTAGGTAGAAAATAGGGGGAGGGCAAGAATAGTGTGGGAAAGTAGAAGCTAAAGAACTTATAACGCATGGACATGAACTAAAGGGGGGAATGTGGGTAGGAGGGGGTGTGCAGGGTGGAGGGGAATGATGGGGGGAAATGGGACAACTGTAATAGCATAATCAATAAAATATACTTTTAGAAAAAGAAATCTTTCCCTAAAAACTAGAACTCACCTGCGCTTCATCTCCATTTTGCAGCCTCACGGCAGGTCTGGAAAATCCGTGTCATCAACGTCCCTTCAGCCGCATGTCTACTAGCAATTCCGGATTTCGTTGAACGCAGGGTGTAACAGGTCAGCCCTTCTTGTCCTCCCTGTTCCCTAGGCGACGCTGTCCTGGGTACACCCTACGCGACGTTCTGAGACACACGTTCTCCGCCGCCTTCCTCTTCTGTCCCGTGTCACGGCGACCTCAAGCTCCCTTTGCAGACGAGGACTCCGTGTGGCGACCAGACTGACTCAACTGAACTCAAACTGCCGCCGAGGGCAAGTCTGGGCCCAGAACCTAATTCTGAGTCCAAAGTTGTGTGACTTCCGAGAGCCATTTTTCTGACAGGCGGAAAAATCTTTCTAGTCTTTTCTCTAGTCAAAACCCCTGGAAGCCAAACTCACCATAGAAAAGGCAAAGGCAAGTGGCAGACGCGGAAGTCTGAGCGTGGTGCCCAGAAGGCGGATGGCGGGTCCCCGTGGTCCCCCGAGAGCTCCTGCAGAATTGCTGGAGGGAGGGAACACATCCGAAGGGGAACTGGGGACGCACCAGCAGCCCCGGGGGAAAGCTGACGTGTCACCAGACAGTGAAGGACACCTGCTCGGCTTCCCTCCTGGTCAAAGCAGCGGCCTTCCTACCGCACCTGGCTTTTCAGAATCCGGTTTCTCATCGGAAAACGGTGCCGCCGTGCTGACCGCGGTCCAGGGTGGGGACACCGTGCCCTCGGAGCCACGGCTCTGGTGTCCGGCGTCCTCGGCAGCGAGAAGAGCTCATGAGGGGAGGATGTCAGGTCAGCGAACACTGTGCCATTGGTCAGTGCCACGGCGCTGGTTCCGACGTCTCCTTCCCCGGCCGGCCGGCGCTTCCCTGGCTGTGACTGCCGCTGGTGTGCGCTCACACGTGGGGCTGGTGGCTGGTCTGTGGCCTGCGCTTTCTCGGTGAGCACAGTGGTGGCCCCAGGCACAGCCGGGCCGGCGACCTCACACGGGGACCAGAAGGCGAGAGGCTGGGGCGGGGATCTCACGGCGCAAGTCGCCACCGTGACTCCGAGTCCAGCCTTCCGGGCTCACGTCAACATAGGAAATGTCAGACCAGGCGTGACAGCCAGCACCATGACCGAGGATGAAATGTCACCACAAGCTCTTCTCCGGTCGGTGGCGGAAATGCAGCCGGGAGATGCCCAGAGGGCCAGCTGGTGTGGACGGAGCCCCACTGACCCTGTGGACTCGCCACGTGACCCCAAGCCGCTAACTCACTTCGAAGCCTTTTAACGAGTGGCTGAGGCAGATCTCCGGAGGGACCTGGTTTGGACGGACAGGTGAAAACACGGAGTCGGGGCTCCTGAGCTGGGAGACCGCCGCCCCTACGCGAAGACGCGGCTGTGAGCACCTGCTCCTGTGTGGATGAGTGTGGCTCTGCGGTGCGGGTGTCCCCTGCGTTCCCGGCGCAGGGGGCTCGGGCAGGTCCTTAAACTCGCCCCCACCAAAGGCACAACCCACAGCCCCTTCTGCCTGGACCGTGCAACCCCGCTCCACGGACGATCGGCGCCCTCGTGGAAACCGATGTGGCTGGAAGGTGCCGGGGGTGAGGCGGTGGCAGCCTAGAAGCCAGATGTGTGCTGTCTGGACGGTGGAGACCACGGCCAGGCCGGCCCCGCAGGTCAGACGCGACCCGGCGGGGCCTCACTCGGCCCACACTTCCGGCCCCACGGAGGAGACGGCGCCTGCCCACGCTCCCCTGTGCCAGGTCCTGCTGTCCGCTGTCCACGGCCGGGAAGGCCTGACGTGGCCCCCTCACGACTGCTGAAACCTGACCTCAACACTGCTCAGGGTCAGGGGCGCAGGAGCGGCCCCTGGGGAGCAAGGGGAAGCGCCCGCGGCCGCGCGAAGGAAGCCGAGCACCGAGGGAGCCTGGACGGTGCAGCATTCTTTGGTGCTGAATCGAAGGCTGTGGCAGGTCTGGGTGTTTCCGAGATTTCTGTCGCCCTGCGGGCTGACTCAGCGGCCCAGCTCACAGGAGACTCAGGGAATTGCCTGCAGCTCTGGGGAGGGGCGCGGGTCTGCTGAGAAGGAAGAGGGGCAGCTGCCGGTCGGGACGGGATGAGCGCCTAGTGGTGACCCGTCCTCCTCGGGCCACCGTCAACCCGACCATCCCGTCTCCGCGGCTGCCACCTGCCACTCACGTGGAGAGGGGGTTCATAACGGGACCACAGAGGAGGTCCGTCTTCAGGGGGGGTTACACGGGTGTTTTTTCCCGCTGACACTCCTAACAGCCCTGCCTGCAGGGACCGAGTGTCGCTCGCCCCGGGACAGGAAGCAGGGCTCAGAGGAAACCAAGGCTCGCCGTCTGGGAAGGGGCCCGAGGGCAGCGGGCACGTGGGAGCCGTGCGGTGTTGTCCTGGGACGCACTGAGCAAATGCTTCCTGCAACTCGGGGAGCGCCGGGCGCAGAGCGAGCAGACACAGCGCGGCCCCGGCGGAGACCCCTGACGCCGGGGCCTCGTTCCACCCTCCCGCGGGCGCTCGGCGCGGGCCGTTGAGCTGGAGAATCAAAAGCACTCGAGCGCTTTCTGAAGGCGGAGGTTCCTTTCCCGTGAGGGCGGGAAGTCTGGAACCGACCTCCCACCGCGGCCTCGCTAGCAAGGCGGCGCCGTCTCCTTCCAATCCGCCCGTCATCCTGGAGGCCACGCAGGCCCGGCCTGGCCCACCCGCCCGCGGACGTTCCAGACGGGAGGACGCGGTGAGGGCACAGCAACGCCGGCCCGGCTGGGCCGGGACCTTTAGAAATCGAGCTGCAGGCCTCGTCCAAGTCCTCGGGCTTACGCTGCTTTCGCTGTCAGCGAGGAGGCGGCCAGGAAATGCTGCTGTTCAGTCAGGACGGGACAGGGGTCTCGGGACGGGACAGGGGTCTCCGGATGGCAGGGGCGGGCTGCCTCTCAGCCCCCCACCCCCCACCCCCCGCACCAGGGCTCCCGGGTGCCGTCAGGGACCCGTGGAGGGTCTCCGGCCCGTCCAGGCGAGGGCTGTGCCCACCTGAACCACCTTCCCTCACCAGGGCCAGGAAAACCCACGGAGGGACCTGGGCAGCCCCCCTCTGCTGGGCGAGGGGCCTGCGGCCCTGAGCAGTCGGTCCCGCCCACCCTCCCTGCGGCTCACCAGGACCACAGGTGGGGCTATCTTTTACTATAAGCTTTGCAGGGCTGGAACTGTCCCCCTGAGCACAGGTGAGGGACCGAGCGCCAGGCCAGGCGGGCCACAGCCCCCCGCGCCTCCCACACGCGGCGAGGGTCCGTTCTTTAGAAACTTGGCCCCCAGGGCACGGCGCTTGTCCTCACTCTCCCGGCCAGATGTGGCGGAAAAGGGGAGGGAGGCTGGACAGCTGCGCGTGGATGTGTTGTTACAAGTATTCAAAGGGTGCTTTAAGTTTTTAATTTCAGCCCAAATTTGAAACTCACGTTCCGGGAATAACAGAGGTACGGCTGTAAGTGAACCCCAGAGCAAGAGCCAGCAGAGAGGGGACAGGAAGACCGAACGGTGACCCCAGCCTGCCCCACGGGCCGGGCAGTCTGTGGTGGACCGGCGACAGCCACGCGCTGCGGGGACCTGGGCCTGCGTGTGGCCGTCCCCGGGCCGCAGGGGGTGAGCCTGCTGACAGAGGCCAAGGGAGTCCCTGGGAATTCGGGGCTGAAATATTCCTTCACAGCAAAGATGGGCAGCCCCAGATGCTGAAGTCAGACACAGCTTCTGCTCTGAGTCGGGAATCCTCTCCGAAGAAATACTTGTTATTTTTAGGCTTTGCTCCCTCAGGGCCTGCCAGGCTGACTCAGTGTTCCCTAAAAGTATCCACAGATGCCTATCGGACACGAACTTCTAATAGAAGTGGTTACAAATTACACAGCCCGCAACCTGCCAAGCTTGTGCAGGGGGCAGTGTTTTGTCCCCGGGTTTCCCAAACGGCACATGGAAGAAGAAAGTTACTGATCGATTCGTTCGTTCCACTCGACAGTCTTCTTGTTTTTTGAGAAAGCAGCCATGGCAGAAGGCGTTGGGTCACAGGGAATCCAGGCCCAGAGGTACAGGGTGTCTGCAGCTTCGAGAATCCACTGTCGGACGGGAAGGAGACCCCCACACACATACGCCGCCCTCAGTGACTTCCTGGGGGACCCGCCTCCCCGCCCCCACACAATCCCGTCCACAGCCTCCCCGATGGACCTGGCACAGGGACCTGCATGTCTGCCGGGCGTGTCGGGGTGCTGCCCGTGCCTGGGCCTGGGTGACGCTGCTGCTCCACCTGTCAGGGGCACGGGACGGGGGGAGAGGCTGAGTCACGGCCTGGCACCTGGGCGTGGGCGCGGCAGCGGCTGCTGTGGCCTGGAGCACGAGGTAGCTTTGCAGATTGAACCCACAGCGCGCACCGCGCCCTGGAGCGGCGGGGCTATTCCGGGGCAGCTGGGACAGCGAGCAGCTGGCTGTGCCTGAGCCCCAGCATTGCTGAGACTGTGCACGGCCCTGCGATGTCGGGCAGCCCAGGTCCGGGCATCCGCAGGCCTCCTCTGTCCCCACCAGGCATCCCCCAAAACCACACCCTCCTCCCAGTGTCACAGAAAGGGGGGACAGTCCCCAGGCAACGTGGCCAGTGTTCCCGGAAGGCCCGTGTCCTCCTGCGGGGGGGGGGCAATACGCCTTGGCTCCCAGGCCACAGGGTCCAGGTTGAGTCTGCGGTGGTGAGTCGGAGCCACAGCTAGAAGGAAGGTGACGTGGGACGTCCTCCCCGTCCCCAGTTCCAGGTGCGAAGGTAACGAGCTTGCCTCTGGGAAGCCCCTCATCCCGGAGCCGAAGGTCACCGCTCACCCAGCACCGGGGGGAGGACAAGGTGTCCCTGCCTGGTCTCCTGTGACACAGACTCTCAGCAAAGTGGCATCCGACGGAGGGGCTCATCTGCAACGGGATGGTCTGCCAAGGAGCCCCCCCACCCCTGGTGTGGGCACTGTGGGTGTGCCGTCTGTGGAACAGTTCAAACAACAATGAAACCGGACAAACGTCGGTCTGGTTGTCACCGTCCCCACCTGGGGGCAATTCCTACCACCATCAGCGCTGCTCCCCCAGAACGTGCCGCTGGTTCCACGGTTGCGGGGGCCCCCCACCGGCTCTGTGCTCTCGACTGAATTTCTAGGCTCAGAGTCCTGGCAGCCGGACCTGACCGCCGCGTGTCGGCTGGGCCCCGGCAGCCCGCAGCTGTGAGCAGGCGGCATGGCGGCTGGGACCGCAGAGGGTCACCTGCCCCGCGTGGTCCCCCGCTTCTGACTTGTGTTCAAAATGTCACGGAAGGAGGGGAACCGGGTGCCAGAGGCGCTGTGGTTGCTTGGATTAGTGAAAGCTCACTGCAGCTGATATCTTAAATATTCCACTGAATTTGATGAACGGATTTGAAAACAACATGTATTTTTTTAAATTGTTCATTGTTTTGTCATTGAAGGGTGAATCTAGAAAACAATCATTCCATAACTATTCCTGAAAACAGCCTGGTGGCACGTGGAGGGGACTGTTCTTACGAGCCTGCACGGCTGTCTCATGGGGAGGGTGCTGGGGGGTAGATTCAAGGTGTTTAACTGTGACCTAATGGCAGGAAGACGGTCATGGCAGGGAGGCTTGGAGCTTGTTTTGATCCCACAAGAAGTGTTTCCGCTACCCAGAAGCAAGTCCTGAAAAACAGAATGGCAACTGGAAAAAAATCGACAGTTTTGACTCTGTCCGTCCACTGGATTCCAGGCCCCGGGGGGGTCCGAGTTCTCCCGCAGGCCCTGGGCAGCTCAGGGGGCTCAGAGCTCGGGGTTCTGACCCCTGCAGTCGGGGTTACCCAAGACGACTCTCCCCGGGCAGCTGAGCACACCCTCGCTGCCTGCGTCCCACCAACACTGTGCAAGTGCTGATGGCAACGTCCGGCTGCGTGGACAGAGGGGGAGAGGCCGGGGAGAGCCTTGCTGTGCAGGTTCGTGCTGCCGGCCGCCCCTCCTTCTGAGAAGAGGCACAGGAGGCGAGGCTGCCGCTTCCTGGGGCGAACAGAAACATCGCTGAGTGTAAACAAAGCTAACGTCCCCGGCTGAGAGGCAGATGAGGTGGCTTTCTGCTGTCATGTTCCCACAAGCCAGAATGTCACTGCAGACACGACTGGGGTTTTATTTAGCTGCTCTGACAACATCCAGGTGTTCGATCCCCTGGCGTCTTGCACGCACACGCGCAGGCAGCTGTGGGAGGGTCAGAGCCAGAAAGGCTGAGAAGCTGGGGCATCAGCTTCGGCTTCGGTCCCGGAGAGAAGGCTCTGCAGGCATTTGCAGCCAGGTTCCCGCCTGTGAGGCCTGCTCCTCCCCTCAGCTGCACCTGGTGGAGCGGCGGGGGAGGGGGCCGTGCACCTGCCTGCCTGCCGAGTGAACTTGCGCAAGGTGCCCGCTCTGAAATCGCGTGCTGTGATTTTGTCAGCGGGTTTTTTCCCTGAAGTTACACTTTTCTGAAAGTAGTTTCAATGTTGTTGCTGCGGCTGTTGTTGTTGCTGTAGTAACAGTCGTTTAAATGCCCCCCCAAATCTTCTCGTAGCACAGACGCACTGCGCGTCACCGTCCCATCGACCGCCCCTGCCCCACCCACCTCCAAGCCTTGGGGAGGTGACAGTGTCGTGACCTGTCCACAGCCACCCGGTGCAAACCCAGAGCTGTGATACCTTCCAGAAGAAAAGGCAGAAGAAGATCTTCCTGACCTTGGGCTGGGCAAAGAGTTTCTAGACAGAACACCAAAAGCACAGTCCGTAAAACAAGCGATTAAGAGGGCGTGACCAACATTGAAAACATCAGCTCTTCTTTCAGATGAGCTTCAAAAAAAGGAAAAGACAGAAGGAGCTAAACGATTGGTTTAAAGACTGGAAAAGCCACAGAGTCGGAGACAATGCTAATAAATAGTGTGTCTGAGGAAGACTGGACCTGGGATCTATAAAAGATTCACTCCGGCTTGTGGGGCTCAGTGGGCTGAGCTGCACAAATAATGAAACAACGTATTGCGGGTGGAGGAACGGACTGAGATGCAGCCGCACAGTGGAATCCAGGTCACGACAAGGGTGAATCTCAAAAAACTACACGGAGCGAAAGCAGGAGGACAGACGCACGCACACGGTGTGACCCCCAGCTCTTCAAAGTTCGAGAAAAGGCACGCTGACCGGGGATAACCGTTCACAAGACGCAGGGGAAGGCCAACACAGGAGCGAGCACCGAGAGGAACAGCGAACAGCCGGTTATGTCCCTCCGGGCGCGGAGCCGTGGCGTGTGGGACAGGCACAGGCGGTGCGTCCGAAGGGACGGACAGCCTGACAGAAACTGATCGACCAGCATGAGTGCACTCGACAAAGAACACCTGGCAGTGAGAGGGTAACTGCAGAGGTAACGTGCGTACGACAAGTGGCGAGTGGAAGACAGAGGAAACTGCGTGGAACAAGATGAAATGTGTAAAACAGGCATGGCTGCGTACGGACGCTAAAATCAGAGGGTCTCGTGGCTCAGCTAGATTCAGTGAAATAGGGTAGCCGATACCTCGGCGCCCTGATTTCCGCTCAGTCTCCAAGCCACAGGCCAGAAGGAAATAGTGGGAAAAATTCATAGCCCTGGCTGGTGTGGCTCAGTGGATTGACCGCCAGCCTGTGAACCAAAGTGTCGCCAGTTCGGTTCCCAGTCAGGGCACCTGCCTGGGTTGCAGGCCAGCTCCCCAGTAGGGGGCGTGTGAGAGGCAACCACATGCTGATGTTTCTCTCCCTCTCTTTCTCTTTCCCTTCCCCTCTGTCTAAAAATAAAATCTTTTAAAAACTTTTAAAAATCACGTATTTAATAAAAGACATTTAATAAAAGTACTGAAGAATCCTTTAAACTCATCAGTAAGAAAACAAACTACCCAAATTTTAACATGGGAAGCCCAGCTGAACAAACACTCCACCAGAGAAGGTAAAGGATGGCGCATAAGCATCTGAGAACATCAAGAGCGCTGGTGACTGATGGGAATGTGCCAATCAAAACCAGGAGGACCTGGCACTCTCAGAGCAGTTCCCACGGAAACACCGACCAGGACGCTCGAGCAGGACCAACGAGCGTGGGGACGCAGAGCGGTCATCTGAGCCGCTGCGAGTTCTGAAGCACGGCTCTGGTTTGGAAAACCGTCTGAGTGGCTCTCACAGAAGCAAACGCGCACCAGCCCAGCTCTGGACGGCACAGTAGCGACTGTCCAAAGACCCGTTGCTGTGGTCCAGAACCGGGGGCGGGGCTCTAAGGAAGGGGCGTGGCCTCCCAGCACCTCCCGCAAACACGCCTCGGGCTCCTGTCCTGGTTTTAACCTGCGCTGAGAACCTAACAAACTGTTGGAGACGTCTCTGTCCTCCCGGAAGGGGACTCAGTGATCAGGGACCGGAGGTCAGCACGGGGGCAGCGGTAACTTCCCATGTGGACACCCCTGGACTCGCCCTCGGTGGGGGACGCAGGTGGCATCACCCCATTCAAGTTCCGTTCCTATCACAGGCCCGGACCTGATGTGACGGGAAGGGCACCTACGGGTCTTGGTCTCAAAGTCCACATCCCGGCCCACCCAACCTGGGGACACGTCCAGCATGCCGGCCCAACACGCCCCGCGGTCCACAGGCAGGTGCACACACTGAGACTTCTCCCGGGAACAGCCCGAACCAGACGTCTTGGGGAGGACACTCATCAGCAGGCCTGGCCCGGAGAGCCAGGCTCCCTGCGTGTGGCTGGGAGCGCACAGGGGTGTGGACAGAGTCTCGTGGAAGTGACCGCGATGTAGCTCCTTGGGCGGAAGTGACCTTCGATGGAATCGCGGAGGAAGTCTTCCTCTTCCATGGACCCCGTCATGGCGCTGGTCTCGTAGGGCACATGTGTCCCGGGGCTCAACACGAGGACGGGGCTCACAGGTGGTGCCGGATGTCACCGCTGTGGTCACTAGGCACAGCCCGGTGCGCGGCATCACCGCCATTACCCACCTCGGGGCTTCCCAGGCCCCACGTCGCCCGGAGGGCGACGCGGACGGAACGCGCACCACGCGGGGAAGCGTCCTTGGCGGGCACTCCCTCTCCGGCGTGGAAACGAGCTTCCGAGCCAAACTGCTGCAACCGATTCGAGTGTTTCAGGAAATATAAACGAAAACACCGACGGAATTTTTTCCAAATGAGACGTTCGTTTGTCTCACATCAGGCCAGAAAGCAACTTCTCCCGCGGCCTCTGACTCACCATGTCCCCATCATCTGGGCACAGGCTGCCGATGCCAAAACCCACATCAAAGCCGGCGGAGGAGGTGGGGCCGCAGGGAACCGGAGGCCGTGGCCAAGTCTGCCCGGGCAGCTGGCCCTCGGAACATTCACAGCAGGCCTCTCGGGGCGTGGGGCGTGGGTGGTGAGAGGTGGACAGTTGGCACTCCTGTCTCTGGCCTTCGGCGACAGGCACCCCTGCATGGGGGGGCCCCTTCTCCGGGGGCTGCGGGAGAACGGGCCTCCTCAACGCAAAGAAACCCGTACTTTGGGGCCCAAAATACACATGTCTCAGTGTTTATGGCCACAAGTCGCATTGCACGTAGCTAGACGGAACTATTGTTGTCTAAAATGAGCAAGCATTTCCTGTGTGAATGTAACTACTTCAACTTATAATGAAGGACACCCAAGAGAAATGATCTGTCCCTGAAGCCACACGGCTTTGTGACGACAGACTTGCTGGGGTGCAAGCGCCTCTGGGCACCGGGCCCATGGGTGGGGACCCGCGGGGACGGCCCAGCCAGGGGTCTCAGGGGGTGGATCCTGCACGTGGGCCTTGAGGCTAACGGGGCCTTTCCGGAGCCACCAAAGGAAGCCGGGCTTTGAAAATGGCACCCTGCCCGTGCACACGGGAAGAAGGGTGATAAAAGCAAATCAAATCAAATCGATATAAAATTGAAGACACCCTGGACTCATCACCATTCACGCATCTTCTCAGTCATCACTGGCACATTCCCTGAAAACTGTGTCCACCGGGCCGCACGTAGGACCCGCTGAGCCTCAGCCAGTCCCAGGGGGCGCTGCCTTGGAAGCGCACCCCCAGCTGCCTCCAGGCTCTTCGGGGAGGGGGGAGCGCTGTCCCCGCCTCCTGCAGTCTTCCAGTCCCAGGAGAGGGCTTCCACCCACCTCCAGGTCACTGATCCCCCCATCTCCTTATGGAGGGGGGTCCAGTGGGGGCTTCTCCAAAGACGTGAGCCGACTGCGCCCTGCTATTTCAACCTCCACGCCTGAGCTCAGTGAAACCCCTCCGTCCTGCAGACAGGAGACCTCCCGGGAACAGGGAACCTTCCTCCCCGACCCTGGGCCCAGGTGACACGCCCACCCCTGCCTCCTCCAGGCTGCAAACCCAGGCGGGCCCACCTTGTACCCAGCGCCGCCCAAAGGTGCTCCTGCTCCCCTGTGCGTCCCGGGCGACTGGCAGAGCACCTGGCCTCCGCGGGGCCCTCAGACACGTGTGGGACGGGGTGCCGGTGCCTTTGAATGGAAATTGTGATCAAGACCCCAAACGGCAGTGGTCCTGGCACCAGACAGGCCTAAACCGATTCACCAGACAGGGAGCCGCTGGCCACAGCAGAGGGAGTCCCGCGAGGAAAGGGGGCATCTGGCCCGAGAACATTCCACAGAGGAACCTGCCCTGCACAGAGAGAGGGCCCCTTCCTTTCAAGTGGGAACCCAAAAGAGTGAGCAGGCGGAAGAGGACGAGATCCGGTCAGGCAGCCGGACCCTCCCAAAGGCTGGGCAAGGGGATGTTAATACGCTGTATCCTAACAACGGTATCCTAGCAACGGGAAACCAGCCGGTGGCCCGGGTGAGGGGGCCCAGGGCGGGAAGAGGGGCAGCGCCTGCAAAACGGGTGGGGGAGGAACTTGTGTTCCACGTGGACACTCAACTCACAGTGACTTCGAGTTCTTCACGCGCTTATCAAAGGATAACTTAGAAGAAAAAAGTCCTTACTTTTCTAACAAGGAGAGAAATTAGCTCTTAAATTTATTTTTTTAAAGGGTGCTTTGCAGATGGTTTGACCCAGCGCAATACACCGATCTGGCATCACGGAAACGCCCCCCTGAGACCTATGTGAACCTACCAGCTAAGGTCGGCCCAATACATTTAGCTGAAAAAATAAAAATTAAATTAAAGGGGTGCTTTACTGTGGAGAAAAAAGTTGAAAGAGCACCTCGGTTTCTTCCAAGCTTTGCCATTATATCTAAGTAGCGTTAAAAAGAGCAAAAGTGTGAATTTCAAAGGCAACAAGAAAAGGATAGTTTCTGAATACAGTTCATTTTAAAATTGGCTGATTCTTTATAAAACGACATTATGTAAGATTGAATTAAGATTTCCCTGCATTTTAGTGTGAATTGGCTGAACGTAACTACAAACGCAGAACAGGTTTTGCTATGTCTTTCATCTTTCAGGAATTTCCTTTTCTCTAAAAGAATTAAAAGATAGGTCAGCCCTGGCTGGTGTAGCTCGGCGGTTTGAGCGCGGGCCTGCAAACCAAAGGGTCGAAGGTTCGATTCCCAGTCAGGGCACATGCCTGGGTTGCAGGCCAGGCCCCCAGTAGGGGGCGCACAGGAGGCAACCACACATTGATGTTTCTCTCCCACTCTTTCTCCTTCCCCTTTCTCTAAAAACAAATAAATAAAAATCTTTTTAAAAATAAGTAAATAAAAATTAAAAAAATAAAAGATAGGTCAGTGTAGTATTTAAACTCATGTTTCAGAAAGGCTTTCAAGAACTAATGTAAAGTGTCCAGAGAGAATGGCGAAGTAGATAATAAGACCACAGAGTTGATGGGAAGGGACAAGGTTGACTGAATTGGCCCCAAATCAGTGAGACCAGCAAAGGGAGGGAAGGAAGAGCAGGGTCGTGGGGGTCAAAGTCAACTCCCCCCCCCCCGCCACCTGTCACTGCGGCAACGTCATGTTCTCTGACGGGTTCTCGTGCTTATGACAGCACTTCTGACGCCTGTGAACTCCCTAAGAAACTCCTCGATATTTAACATAAGAATTGAAACACAAAAGACAGAGAATCCTGACAAACGCAAGCTCAGCCAGGAGATCAAGGTCGAGGTCAACAGCGATGCATCTCGCCCACAGTGCGCGCCCTTGGCCTGGCGTCCTGGGAAAGTCACCCCACCCCTGTGACCTCCCCCCCCCCCCGCCTGAGAGCCTCACCCCAGTGTCGTCGGGAGAGAAATACAGGACACACGCCGACTGAGGGGCGTCCCCCGGAAGGCCAGGCCAGAGCTCCCCACGCTGTCCAGGCCACCGAGGACTCAGGGACTCGGGGAGACTGCCACCCCCACAGGGGCCTCGGGGGACGAGGTGACCGAATGTCACATGGCATCCCGAGCGAGATCCTGGGGCGGGAAAGGCACATTAGGGGGAAACTGGGGAAAATCTAGGTAATCTGTGGACTTCAGTTCATTGTACCAGAAAAGTGTTAAAAAGCAGGGTTTTCGTTTCTGTAAGCCATGACATGACTGAATTTTAGGGTCAGTGTGCCTCCACATCAACCAAAGGGAGAAAACTGGGGGGGATTGACGTCCCTAATTCAGGGGCTGTTCCGTGACATTGGCCCTCGGACGACCCCACAGATGGGCAGGGTGCAGGGGAGGGTCCAGAAACACGCAGAGACCCGCGGGGCCGCAGATGCCGCAGCGTCAGAGCAGGGATTCACTGGGGGAAGGACAGCCTTGTCCTGACAACAAATGTCAGAGCTGCTGGGTCATCCGCAAGGAGAGAGAGAGACCCGGATCCCGACTCAGCCCGCACCCCCACGGGGGCCTCGGGGGCATCGCAGACTCGGGGACAATGTTCCAGCCCTCGCATTCAGGGAAAGCTCGTAAAAGTTTGACTGGTTTTTGTAGGTCTGTCCTCGGTGGGGGGTGGCAGACGCACGTGCTCATGAATTGTAGCTCATTGTTGTGGATTTCGAGGGTTGTTCTGTGAGGACCGGCGTGGCGTTTGCAGACGGCAGGGGGGGGGGGCGCCGTCTCCCCCTCTCCGGTAGGTGCGCCAACCGGCCTTTTCTCGCCTTATTCTGTGACGGGACGCCGGCACTGTATCCGGTAGGCGTGCACAGGGGCGCCCTGGCTTTGATCTTGATCTGGGGGGAGGGGGGCGGGGGAACTGAGCGAGTCTGGCGGCTGTGACCGAGCGCCGAGACAGGGCGGCCCACCAAAGCAGACATGCATTTCCCTCGGTTCGGAGGCCCGAGGTCCAGCAGCGGCCTGATGGGGGCCTGGGGAGGCGCCTTTTGGGTTGGGGGCAGCGGCTTTCCTGTCGTGTCTTGGAAGGGTGCTGAGCGCGGGAGGTCCCTCCTGTAAGGGGCGTGGATCTCACTCGTGGAGGCCTGGCCCCCATGACCCATTCACCTCCCGAGGCCCCGCCTCCAAGTGGTATCGCGTGGGGGGGGTGGGATTCCAACCTACGAATGTGGGGGGGACTCAAAGGAAACAGGTGGAAGGCATTCGGCCCCCCCCCACCCCAGGTAGAGTCCAGTCGGCTGAAGCTTTGTAGAGCACAAGGGGGCGAACGCGAGGCCCGGGGCCCAATCCGGCCTCCACCCTGTTCTATCCGCCCGGCACCTTGTCTCCACCCGGCGGCAGCGCCCAGCTCTCAGTTACCTGCTAAGGAGAGTTACATTCACACGGTCCTAACGTGACACTCCGCCCCCTCCAGGCGGCCGCGAGGCTGATGCGGCCCCCCCACCGGTGAAAATGAGCCTGACGCCCCTGAAGAGGCTCTTGCCCACGCCAAGGACGCTCCTTTCTTGCCTAACCTGCGGGGGGATTGTCATCGCGAAGGTCAGATCTGGCCGAAGGCCTGTTGTGCGCCGGCGGATGGGATCGTGTGAGTGTTCTTGTTAGCAGTGTGCGGTGCGGCGCATTGCGATACTTTGTATCCTCTGCACAGGTGTACAATGTAACAAACCCCCTCCCTCGTGGTCGCAGCGTGCGATTCCCTCCCTGTGTCGCGGGGCTCCCGCCACCAGCGTCTGATTAAGGGCGTTTGGGTTTCCAGTCCCGGGAGAGGTTGGTCTCCGGTTTTCTCGCGTGGGTGTGGGTGTGCTGTCCTGTCTTTGGGTTTGAGACCCAAGTAACACTGGCTTCACCACAAGGATGAGGAGGCCGCCCTCCCTCCTCGTCGCCTTTCTGGAATCGGTTGCGAAAAATGAGTGTTGGTTCTTATTTAAACATTCGGCAGAACGCTCCGGCGGAGAGACCGTCCGGACACAGAGATGGGTGGCGGATGGAGGACGCACATGCCATTTCTTTGAGTTAGAAGGCTCTTCCAAGGACCAGCTCTATCGAGTGCGCTGCGGTAGCTGGTGCTTCCGGGGGAACTGGTTCGACTCGTCTCGGCTGCCAGATCTACCCATGAAGCGCGGCTCGGGACCAACCTTTGGAAGCCTGCGGGCTCCGCGCTCCCAGCCCCTGGCCGACCCCGACGTGTGTCGTTTGTGCCTTGCCGGTGCGACCGGATGTTCGCCGATTTTACTGATGTTTTTGCAAACCGTCTCTTTCTTCCCTTAATTTTCTCTATTTTCTGTTTTCAATTTCACTAATTTCTGCTATTCTCTTTATTATTCCCTCTGTCTGCTTCCTTTGGGTTTATTTTTATCTTCTTTTGAAGTTTCGGGGTTCATTTGAAGGTTTAAATGATTCATTTGGAGATTTTTCTATTTGTAATGTGTTTATTTAGCGATATAAATATAGGTTCCAGCCCTGGCTTAGCGGTATCCTGCAAATTTCTATTTATTAAATTTTCATTTTCACTCAGTTCCATATATTTTTTCAATGTGCTTCTTTGGAATTTCCTTTCTGAACCGCCCAGGGACTACTTAGCCGTGTGCTTAGTTCTCGCGTATTTGAAGATTTCTGTGACCTGTTTCCGATTTCACACTCGTTTCACGGCAGTTGGATAAACTCACTGTGTGCCGTTTCGACTTTGTTAACTTTTCTGAGACCGATTAATGACACGTTTTCCCCGAGTGCTGGCGGAGAAGTGGATTCTGCTTCCTGGGGGGTGGACGGCGCTGTGCGTGCCGGCCAGGTCCTCCTTGGCGGGGCGGGTGGGGGGGGCCGCTCTTCCGCGCCCGCGTCGCTCCCCCCTCTGGTCCACTGACCCCTCACCGTCCCAGAGTGCCCCTCTGTGCCTCTGGGAGCCTTTTCCGTTTCTGCTCTGGGTCTGCTACAATTTAGGTCCCGCGTTCTGTCACAGTTGTTGCTGGTTTTTATTGTTGTTCAAGTACAGTTTTCTGTCTTTTCCCCCCCCAACCCCAGCCCAACACCCCAGCCCTCCCCACCTCCCTCCCCTGTTTCCACCCCCCCCTCACAGTTTTTAAGATACGTTCTCTGGGATTAGGTTTTAGGAATTGGTGTCCTGGTGTGCGTTTATTTGAGTTTATCCTGACTCGACTTCCTTCAGCCTCTGGATTCTGTGGGTCTGTCTCGGGCCAAAGTCGGGAAGGTCTAGCCCACGATGTCCAGCCCTCCTCAGCCTCTCCCCGGCGTCTCCCCTTCTGCTCCTCCCTGTTCACCGGCCCACAGGTGCCTGGGGCTCTGTGCTGCTCTTACACTCCGGTGTCTCCCTGGCTCCGAGCGGGCAGTCTCCACTGTCCTGTCTCCCGCTTCACGGACCCCTCCCCTCCGCAGCACGGGTCCTTCTGTTCTCTGTTTGCTTGCCGAGACTTCCGGTCCGTCTGTTCAGGCGTGCTCACTACCGCCGTCAAGGCATCCCGGGAGGGCTGCTCGGAAACCCTTGAAGATAACTGTCCTCTGCTGACCGGGTGTTTGTTCAGTTCGAGGTCTCGTTCGGTGGCAATGAGTGACATCCGACCATCACCTTGGGTGTCACGTATGAGACCGTAGGTCTAGGAGCGGACTGTCCACCGGCCTCGCTCCGGCAAGGGAGGGAGGCGGCCCCTCTTCTGCTGCGCCGGGGGGAGGGCACACGCCCTGCTGCCCGCTTGGCTCTGCTAACACCCGAGGACAGGGTGCTGCTCCTGGCCTCCAGGGCTGCGAGGGCCCTGGCTCCCCAAAAGGCCTCCAGGGACCACGGTTTCGTGCCGGCTGGGTGGGACAGTTCCGCCTTGTCTCCGTCCTTCGTGAGGCCTCCGCCGATAATGGGGGGCGTCTTCATGAGTGCTGAGCGTGGGACAGCCCTGAGGTGCTGGCCCCCCACAGCCCAGGGCAGGGCCCAGGAGTCCCATCGCTCCTCATGCTCCTCCAATTCCTCCTTCCAGCCCTTTGCACCTGGCTTCTTGCAAACAGCTTTGTACCAGCTTCCTCAGGCTGTCTCGACGAGTTACAGCAAGGCGGGCGGCTTCGACTGACGGCGATGGGCTGTCTTGCATCTCTAGAGGCCGGAAGCCCCGAGCCCAGGTGCTGACAGAGCTGGACACCCCCGGAAGTCCCCAGGGAGGCACCTGCCCTGCCGAACCGGGAGGCTGGTGTGGCTTCGGCGGCCCTTTTGCTCCGGTCCCTGCTCCTCCCCCACGCGGCATTCTCCCTGGGTGTGTCTGGGCCTGCGTCCAAGTACCCTTTTCTTGTAAAGACACCGGTCAGCGGGTCGGAGCCCCGTGTCCTGGCGGAAACTCGGAGGGAGCCGGCAGGGAGCTGAACTCGTGGCTCTGAGAGCGGCAACCACTCGTCACGTGACCGCAGAGCCCCGTCCACGCTGTGGCTTTAGGACGGAGTTTGCTTCTCTTTCTTAGATTCGGGCGCCGACAATGAGACCGGTGTGCACCCCGGACAAGTGACGCAGCCAAGCCCACAACCCCCCAGGCCTCAGTTTCCCCACCGTGCCCAGCCGCTCTCCAGTCTGTCCCTGCTGCCCTGCCCACGGTCAGGGAGCCACTGTGACCTCCTGTGTCAGCCTGAAAAGTGGAAGGAGCTGGGACTTCTCTCCCCATTTTGGGAAGACAACACCCGGGAGGCAGAGTCCCTGCTGCGGCTTCCTTGTGCATCTTGTCAACCAACTCAGAGAGCTGGTGGTTCAACGCCCAGTTCCAAGAAAAATAAGAATCTGGTTTTAAAAAAAAACCAGGTCTGCGGTTTCAGTTCCACACAAAGGAAAGCAAGGGCTGAGCAAAGCGAAGGAAGGTGTTTTGCCTGAACAGCTGCTTGGCACCTGCTGGAAAACAATTTGCATCGCGGTGTGAGTGAGCGAGGGCACGCGCCCAGGTGCAAGCTGGTGAGGCGGGACCGCCCTTGCTAATCTGCTGGGCCCCAGCAGCGCGCTGTGCGTGTTCCCCACCCTCCTCCGAAACAAAACGGGGGGGGAGGGGGGGCGGAAATGGGAGCTGTGCGGAATAGAGCATCCAGGACTTCCCCGTTGTGCGTGACCTGGGTGGAGGCGAAGCAGCCCCGTCCTAAAGGGCGCGGTGGGTGGGACGTGGCGCCCAGGTGCGGTCCCCGAGCAACTGCCGCTGTCTGCATCCATCCGATGCCAGTGCTCACCTGGCTCGTGGGGTCATCGGGGACGCCCTTAGCCTCTGACCTCCACAAATTTCAGGTAGAGACAGGGGTCAAGGGGACTGGAGAGGCCACCTGATCATACCATTGCTTCGTTTGAGTGTTAACACCATTCTCCACCCTGATGAGTCTAAGGGATGGACTTTGTGGGGGGAGGGGGCAGGAAAGAGAGGCGAGGTGCCTCACAGCCGACCACAGGATCCACAAAAGCAGAAGAAGCCGTGGACCTGGGGGTGCACATGGACGCCTCTCCGTCCGCGTGGAGCAGGGCGGACACGCTGTGGGAAGTCCCACCGGGGCCAGGCCTTTCCGCCAGCGCCACACCGAAGAGAGATTTAAAATCGTGTTTGAAAAACAGAAGTTAAAACTGTTAACTATTAAAATAAGTCTACATATTTTTAAACGACATACTTTAAAGCTCTTTTTAAATAAAACACTCTAAGATGTTTAGATGTTTAACAACACATGTCTTTGAACGAGTTCACGTCCCAGAGCAGGTGCTTGGCCTCTGGAATCGATGCTGCGAATGGGAATGTGGACGGAGGACTTGGCGCCTCAGCCTCCCGGCAGCGACTGGCTTCCCCGTCACTGCGAAAACCAAGGCGCCAGCGAAGCCTCTGGACCAGGCACCACGCCCCACCCGAGGCCCCCGGGGCCGGGGCACCTGCAGGCACAGCTCTCCCCCCTCAAAGCCCTGCCCACCTTTCTACACACACACACCCCCAGTAACCTGTCAGTGTGCATGCCGACGATGTGCAATCATACGTACATGCCTGCACACGCCTGCACACACTCACCTGCCCTTCCGCATCTCTGCTTCCCTTTGAAAACTTCTCCGGTGCTCTAGGCTCACCTTACACAACCCCTCTCCTCCCTTCCTCATCAGCATCCCCGCTGTCCCCAGAGGGCCCCCGAAATTGCCCTCGTGCAGGTGGCGGATGGCCCACGGCTATGCCCCGAGCTCCCAGGTCAGCTCAGTGCACACCTTGTGGGCCCTGTCAGCCGACCCCTCCTCCCTGGAAACGCCTCCCTCCTTGGCTTCTGAGAGAGGATGCTCGTCTCCCCGACCACAAGGCACAGGGGGACTGTCCCTGCAGCACAGGAAACCGTGGGGCAGCCGCAGCCTTCGGAGGGGTCCACGGTGAGGCAGGCGCCAGGCCGGTGCACACCACTGGCCGTCCATAGCCTCTGGGATGCGGTGGCCGTGGGGCCAGGCTGCTGCCTGGGGCGGCAGGGGCGGGGCTGTCGGCAGCAGAAGGGACCCCACGGACCCCACGTTCTGAGCTCGGGCTCCGGGTGGCACACCCAGGACACCGTGGGATCCTGCCCGCGGCCCGGGCAGCACCGCAGGCCGTACTCTTTCACCTTTGATAGGAACTTAAAGATCATGTCCTCGCGTGACTGTGGACACACCCCAAACTTACGGCCACGGCCCAGACCTGCGGAGAAGTCACCCAGGCTCGCCCACCCAGACCTCACGTGGTCACGGCACCTTCATCGAAACGGAAACGGTAACCTCCATCGGTCACCGCAAACTGGCGTTCAGACTTGACTCAGATTTCCTCGGCCGCCGCCCCAACAACGCCCGGCCGCCATCTGTGCAGAAGGCAAGTGAGGATGGCCTCGTCCACGCGGGTGCCGACCCTCGGTCCTGCGGCGGATGAGCGTGGACCCTGCAAAGGGGAGGAGACGGCTTCACTCAGGCGGAGCAGCGAGGACCCGCGTCCGGAGGGCCCTCTCAGGGACAGGAGGCGTCTGGGGCGTGACAGAGGCTGGTGGCCGGGGACTGAAGGCCTCCCGGGAGGGGCAGGCGGCAGGTGTCTGGGAGCAGGGGCCGGGCCGAGGTCAGCACAGTCTCGTCACCTGGGACGGCCCCCCGTCACTCCTTCCCCCCCAACCTTGGCCCTGTCCAGGAGCACTGGGCAGGCACGCTGGACAACGGCCCCAACTCCGGCTGGGCCAGGGTCTGGATTTGGGGATGAGGCCCAGGGAGGTGACACGCTCCTCCTGCCTGCTGAAGGGCCATGGCGGGGGTCTCTCCCCTGCGACATCACCGTCAGGTGCATCTGGGGAACAACGGGCTCCAGGCGCCGCGTGGGCTCCGGGGCTCAGGTTTGAAGGCCTTTGCTCCGTATCACCCCCAAGCAGCCCCCAGCCCCATGGGGGGATTCCAGGGCGAGGCCCACCCGAAGGCTCCAGGGGCCCCCCTCTGCCATTGCAATCAGCACCATGTCCTGGGCGATCCTCAGTGTGTATTAAGGGCGGAGAGCAGCTTTCAAAATTGAAGAAGCGACAGAGAAAACCTAACAACTTCTGTGTCGTTGTGTTGGGGGGACGGGCAGCGGGGGCTTCCGCAGCCGGGCTCTCGGGGTCACTCCACGGAGAGCGGCCTGCGGTGGCCCACACGTCTCTCAGTTATCGCCGTGGGACAGCCTGGAAATGCCCCCTCTGAGCCTCAGTCTCCTCGTCTCAACGTAGAAGTTCAGGCGTAACGACCGCCCCTGACGGGCAGGGGACCCTCCATGGGCCACACTCAGCGGCAGCCTGCGAAGACTAAGCTAACCCCCGGTGTACCCGTCCTGCGGCCGTCCCCTCGCCGGACGTGAAACCCTCAAGAGCAGCCCCTGCGTCCCAGCGAGGGGTTGTTACGCCCCAGGAGGGAAGGAAGAGGGACAGGGCTCAATTCTGTCCTCCTCCAAAGACCCTCCCACACTCGACCCCGATTGTCCATCCGTCCAGGCCCTGGGGACACATGGGCCACAGCTGACAGATGCCATCGGCACCCAACACACTCGGCCAGGCCTGACCTGAACTCTCACGGAACCAAGGGGCAAGCAACGGAACAGGAATAATCGCCAAAACCTGTTTCCTTTAACAGTGTCTTTCCATAAACATTTATTTTAAGAATAATGAGGCAGTGGAAGGACTTCCGAACGGAAAAAGTTCTGGTACGCCAGGAATGCCGAGAGATTTCTAAATTCTCGTCCTCCCTCAGCAATGTCCCAATTCCCGTCGAACGGGCCTGTGGAAAATGCCTGAAGCTCATCCAGACACATTCCTTGACGCTAGGACCGACCTGGGTCCCTGCCGACCGCGTGTCTCGGGTCCCTGGCGGGGCTGTGGGTCGGGGCGGCCGCAGCCGTCCCCCTGCCAGGTGGCGGGGAGTCGGGCTCCATCTCCCCTGAAACACCGTTGGTGCTGCCCCGGGGGGTCGCCCCACCGCGCCGTGAAGCAGCGAGCCCAAAACTTCTTCCCTCTGACTCCTGTCGGCCTGGGGTCCCAGGCCACAGCAGGGGTCGGTGGCCCAGGTTCTGAGGGCCAGGGTCCTGCTTACAGGGAGCCCTGGGGACAGGCTGTGAATGGCCTTTGTTCCCGGTGGCCCGGCTCACTCCTCCACAGGATCCGCCCTCACGACCTGCCCCACAGGGTCCCCGTCTGAAACCCCCTTACACAGCCCTGGGCTCCGGGGCCGGCCAGTCACAGGACGGTCGGGTAACAGCCTCTAGCCGCACTGGGCCCTCGATGGGCCAGGGCCGCTGGGACCGGATTGCCCCAGAACACACTCTGACATTGTCCCCTCTCTGCCGGGGAAGTAGATGGCCGTCCCTGACGTGCCCCAGTGCCCCTTGTCCTGCGGCCTGACTCCTGAGACACGCACCTGTGTGCACACACACACTCCTGCGTGAGCCCCTGGTGGGGCCGGGACACCGCGGCCAGCAGCCCTCCCCACCCCGGGCGGTGACCGGCCTGTTTCCTCCCCTGACCAGTGAGCGGGTGGGACAGAGCGGCTCCCTTCCTGCAGGCCCCCTGCGTGCCCCAGGGGCCACGGGCCCATGGCGCCCCCTGCTCGGCGACCAGGGGGGCCTGTCCAGAGCATACACCGAGTTGACAGGCTGCACTGGGTCGGGAGGTGGGACAGAGCGGTTCCAGGAAAGGAAGCGAGGGGACCAGGGACCAGGATGGGAGCAGAGTGATTTCCGGGCATGAGGACCGTCTGAGCCTGGGGGTGGGGTAGGGGGTGGGGACAGGGCTCCCTGTGGCTGCCTGGCTCAGTCCCTCCGACACTCGGTTTCCATCGAGCGGAGAAGCCACCGCCCCCGTCCCATGTGAGTCCCCTCCCTCGCTCTCCCCTCCCCCCACAGTCCCCTGTGCTCACTCCTGGGGACCTGGGAAGGGGCTCCCTTCGCTGTCGACTGAGGGCCGCACAGGGACCGACTGAGAGCCCACGGGCTCACCAGCTGGTGCTGCGTGGAGCAACCACGACTCCATCGCCTCTTTCTAGATGAGTGGTAACAATTCCAGGACCCAGCAAGACTCCAGGGCTCGAGGGCAGGTGGGCGGGGCCGCCCACTGGGAGCACCTGGACAGGTGTCCGGACACGCCTGGGCTGGGCGAACAGAGGACAGAAATTCCACTTTTCTAGTTTCAAATTCTGTAAGGTAATTCCCTGATTTACAATTTTTGTTTTTCACGTAGAAAAGTGTGGCTGAAAATGTGGAGTCAAGAATAACTCTTG
This sequence comes from Anoura caudifer, assembly GCA_004027475.1. Taxonomy (NCBI): domain Eukaryota; kingdom Metazoa; phylum Chordata; class Mammalia; order Chiroptera; family Phyllostomidae; genus Anoura; species Anoura caudifer. The sequence continues at coordinate 70,152 of PVKU01002931.1, read as the reverse complement.
ACTGGCTGTGTGGTTCAGTGGATTAAACACCAGCCTGAGAACCAAAGTGTCCCCAGTTCGATTCCCAGTCAGGGCACCTGCCTGGGTTGCAGGCCAGGTCCCCAGCAGGGGGCGCACAGGAGGCAACCACACATGGGTGTTTCTCTCCCTTTTTTTCTCCCTCCCTCCCTCTCTCTAAAAATGCCTCCATTGACCTCAGACCCCCGCTGCAGCTCTGAGCGCCGTCCCAGCTCCCACGGACGGGGCTGCTTCCAGTGTTACTGGTGCTTTCTTTCCTCAGCAGGCGCCCTCGGGCTGCTGGACGGCACACCCCACCCGCAGCTGAGAGGGGCTTGCCTGCAAGCTAAGGTCCCTGTGGTGGTCCCACCAGGGTCCCCTCCAGCAGGAGAATGAGGGCCCAGAGTGTCTCGAGGGTGGACTCTGCCTACTGAGTGTGACCCTCCGCCCAGGTCCCCGGGGGCCCCTGTGCCTGGCTCTTCCCTCAAATCCGGCCCCCCCCCCTTTCCTTACGCTGTCCCTCCCAGCTCCTCTACCGACTTCTCTCCGGAGCAGATCCCCACATCACTGGCACAAGAAGCCTTGGCTCGGTGAGTCTGCCTGGAGTGGATGTGGCCCGACAAGCCCCCAAGGGCAGGGCCAGGCCGCTGTGGGTGAGCGATAAGGCGGGGGAGTGAGTCTGTCTCGCCCGACACACTGCCTACCTCAGACTCACGGGTGAAGGACGCTCTCTCCGCCGCGGAGGCATCGGAACACCAGCGGGGGGCGCCTTGGTCCCTCACAATGGGAGCAGGCATGGAAATAGATATTTAAGAGGATTTCTCGCTTGATCACGGCTACCTCAGTCATGGGGTGGTTAGACGGTGGCCTTCAGCTCAGGCACAAATGCGTTCGCGAAAGACTTCCCGACTTTTGTAAGAGAACGTCAGTTGTCAACCAGAGCCACCGGCTGGCACCGCACAGACGTGGGGCACGCACCCTCCCCAAGCGTGCCGAGCGCTCTGCAGCCAGGTGGCCCTGCAAAGCATTGCATGCAGCTCAGCCAGACGGCTGGCGAGGACTTGCGCACAGGAAGGGGGCTGGCCCTGGTGTCTTCCGGTTGTTCTCCATCCCCACAAGACCCTGGCTCACAGGGCCACGCTGGACGGAGGAGGCTGGGTGTGCTCGGAGCCTCCAGTGGGTGTCCCTGGCCCTGGGGAGGAGCTTGGATCCGCAGAGCAGTGCCCAGCCGGGAGAGACGGCCAGCCGGGTTCCCTGGCACCTGTCCCTGAGAAGCGAGGGGGGGGGTGACCGTGAGGCCTGAGCACCTGTGGGGGCCTGCGCCTGCAGGTGATTCACGCGCAGCTCACAGCGGGAAGTCAGAGCCACGTGTCACCGCCGACGGAGACCAGACCAGAGCACGCAGGTCCCAACGGCGGGGCGAGGCAGACCGAGCTCCGGCCCCTGAGTCCCTGTCCTGTCCTCGCTGCACTTCATGGAGGTCAGGGGGGCAACGCAGCCGCCATTGCTGAGTCCCCGCACCACAGAGAGTCCAGGCCGGGCAGGGCCAGACCCAGCACGGTGCCAGGCAGCCCCTGATGTGTGTCTGCCGGTCATCTGGCCAGAGCTGCCCAGGCCCCTCCCGGACCAAGCCTCTCCCCCTGAACACGAGGCAAATCTTCAGGGCCGACGGGACCGCGATGACAGAAGCGTGGGGCCTGCCTGCGATACAGACGACACGGGACCTCCTTCGTCAGCTTTTCAGACTCAGCGAAAGGCACAGAGTCACAGGCAGAAAACACCCCTCACTGTGCACAGCGGCCCCTCGCCCCGCACCTGGCGTCCGAGGCCCGTCTGAGTAAGCCTGCTCTGAGAAGCCAGAGAAATTTGCACTGTGTTACCCAGGACACACATTTGTGAGAAGATACATCCTTGAATAACCTATTTAAATTAAAGCTTTGTTTCTTCTTCAAGGGGAGAGACCGGAGGAAGCACTGGTGTTTGGAAGGAAAGCCTAACAGGGGTGTCCAGCCCGCGGCCCAGCACAAAATCATAAATTTACTTAAAACCTTTTTTTTTTTGCTCATCAGTTTTCCCTAGTGTTTGTGTATTTGCTGTGTGGCCCAAGACAACTCTTCCTCTTCCAGTGCAGCCCAGCGATGCCCGAAGATTGGAGCCCCCTGGCTAGAACACAGTCTCACTTGAATATTTTGCAACAATCGTCATTATGTGACCACTCAGCTGCCACCCGCGTCCCTCGGTGAGTCCCAGATGCAAAGCCCTTGCCCATGGGGCAGCTCCAGACCTGAGCCCAGCCACACCACACACCTCTGGGACAGACCTGCTCGGCTTCGTAGAACCTCTTTCCCGGGACCCAGCAGACCTGCCCCCGGGACCTCACTGTCAGCTCCGGTGTGGGTGGCAGCACCATGCTCTCCCACTCCGTGGGAAGCCAGCCCGGACTAACAGATGGACCCCGGACACCGTGCCAGGCCCTGCAGCTCCCGTGACCAAGAGTGTGGGTGTCACCCAGCACCTCAGTAGCAATGGCGCAGGTGACCCAGGCAGTCACAGCCCCGAGCGCCCATCAGCGGGGTGGACGGAGAGGTGGCACCACAGCACCCAGGTGTGGCTGGGCAGCAGGTGGCCTCTCAAAGACACCCCGACTGGGAATCAAACCTGCAACCCGTGCCCCAAACGGGAGTCAAACCTTCAACCTTCCACTTTGCGGAACGACGCCCGACCCACCGAGCCGCACTGGCCAGGGCAGCCACCTCCTTTTAAGCAAAGGAAAAGGAGAGAGATTAAATGCCTATGAAAGTGTGCAGGGACGCGCATCACTGAGACCCTGGGTGCCGCGTCAGCGGCGGGCACGGGTATGCCTGGGCCTCTGCCGTTTCAGACGCACGGCGCATTTTCTAGGACAAACACCCAGAATCGGGGCTGCTTGGTAAAAGGCCCGCGTTTTCCCTTTGACAGATTTCGCCCAGTTCTCGTCCATGGCGTTGCGGCAATTTACACATGAGCTATAAACTTGAGCGGACCAAGTCCATGAGTCTTTCCTAAGCATTCTATTTTTTTTCCATGCTCTTAAATTAAAAAAAATAAAACAAAACAAAGAACAATCTCTCTTGCTCTGGGGTCGAGCCCGTCACCTAGGACTAAACGTGTGTGTGTGTGTCTTTGCTGTGACCGCTCGTGCTACTGGACGCTGGTCTGGAAGGTCACGTCTGCCTTTTCCTGGGAGACACATGCGTATCAGGACCCACACGCGTCTGCACCAGGCCAGCACTGGCCAGCACGTGGCTCTGGGCCTCCTCACCGGGAGTGACATTTCACTGTGACCGTGTCCAGTTTCTGCAGCTCGCGTCCGGGGGCTTGCAGGCGAACACCTGCCACCTCACGGGAGGACTGTCAGAAACAGTATTCTTTCTGTGATAACTTCTAGGACTCTGAGGCCCCTTAGTGTTACCGTTTAACAATGTATCCATCTGAACTTACTTTTGTTATAACTAATGAACTGAGTGTCCACTGCCCGTGCCAGCGCGGCTCAGTGTCATTGATGGAAAAAACGGCCGTTTGGCCGCTGGTGCTCCGGACCACATGTCTCCGTCCGCGCTGCTCGCTCCGGGACGTTATTTATCCTATTGTTGACACCGTTTGCCCCGGCGTGCCTGCCACACTGTTTCAATTAATAGCGGCTTTACAATGTGTCTTCGTGTCTGCCTCAGGCCAGGGCCCGCTCTCATTGGAAACATCTGGGACTATTCTCACTTCTGCACATGAGGTTCGGAACCAACCCGTCACGTGAATTTCTTTCGATGAGCGGTAAGTCTTTTAGTGGGATCATGCTAAATTTGTAAGTTAATGTGGGAAGACACAATAATGCCTTTGGGGTATGAAAACTCAGTGTGGTGGGGTTTTTTTTAAAGTTTCTTCATACAACCATTGCTGATTTATTTCTAATGTTTTTTTTTTTTTAGCTATGTCCATGTGGTTTTTGCTATTATCAATGAAATAGAATCTTTGACACATTGTCTAACGGGTTCTTTTCCACATGGAAGAGATGGGTTTTTGGGCATTGTACTCGGCCGCCTTCCAATGTTGTGCTGTGTTTGTTTATTGCCTTCCCGTCTGCTCCGCGCCCAGGCCTGACCCAGGCTGCGTGGCCAGCACAGCCTGCCCCTCACCCTCGGGGGCTGGAAAGCTGATACGAGTCCATTTTCCACGAACCGAAGAACAGACATCACTCCCAGGGCCCCAGATGGTGCGGCTCCCATGCAGAACCCTCCTGCTACAAAGCCAGCTCAGTGTTTTGAAAATTAAAATAAAAAGGAGAAAAATCAACAACTTCTCTTTTCCCACAGAGACGTACCTTAGGAAGGTAAGAATATTTTAGAATACGTTAGCTAAAGAAGGAGGAATAACGGAGAAAACGTCATCAGTTCTCTGTGCCAAGCTGAAACAAGCAACTCAACGTGGGGGCCCCAGCCGCTCACTCGGCAGAGGAGGTGCTGCCTGAGGTCACAGCGAGATGCCCCAAAAAACCGGCCTGGGCCTGCTGGCCACGGAGCAGGAAATACAGAGGGTTTGGGGGCCCAGCCGAGGAGAAACGATCAGCAAAATCCAGTGGGGGGAATTCTACAGGACGACCTGGTTTCTTTATCAAGTAATTTTCAAAAAAAAAAAACAAAAAAAAAGTGGAGAAGAAAGAAGGAAAGGGGGAGGGGAGACAGAGGTAACCCCGAAAACTGAGAGAGGTAGACTGTCAACCAAGTCAGCACACGTGCCCGCCCTTATCTTCCAGACACACGTCCGGAGAGACGCACGGACAAAGTGACACCCCCGAGGTTGCTCAGAACAGCCTGGGGGCGGGGAGGGGGACGGGCCCACCGTGAACCGATTGTTGCTGAAGCAACAGGCCCACTTTGCTCTGCTCTCCACCTGGGCACGAACTTGCTTGCTCCCACCGGAGCGCCTGGAGTCCCCCGGCGGGACAGCCGTCCATCCTCGCCGTCTGTCCATCCCCGAGGCTCATCTCCGTGGGGAGTTTGTGCCGAGCGATTAGGGAACGCGCCGGGCTCCGGGTGGAGGCTGCAGGCTCCCTCGCTGTAAACACCGGACCGACCGCCACCGCACTTCCCAGGGGAAGCCGCGGGGCCCCGGCCACCGCAGGGGTCGTGGGGACGAGAAAAGAAAAGGCCTGGAGGGGGGCTGATGGGGGGGGTCCAGAAACCACAGAGAAAAGCCCAGCGAACTGGCCTTGCCCGTGGGATCTCCCCGAGCTTTTCTCCGAGAATCCGAGGCTCCTGGCCTTTGTTTTTGTTTTCTCTCATTTTGTTTGCTTGGCTTTAACTTTGGGCTTTTCGCCTCCGCGTTCGGGGAAGGAAAGCTAAGACGGAATGCTGTGATTACTGCGGAGAGTTTTGCTTTGTTTTGCCGCGTCCTGGTCATTGTTTCCTTACACCTCCAGCTCCGCGTTGCCAACCCGCCCTGCACAACCCTCACTACAAGAACTTTCGAAAGGTCCGTGCCCCGTGGCGTGACGCACATTTCCGTGAACAAATTCCAAAATGAATGGAATGTTTCCGCGCGAGGAAGGACGTTTGAGGACAGGCCACATCCGGTGGCTCCTAAACAGCCCGCGGTGACCCCTCCTCCGAAGAGAGGAGGCGATTTGGAAGCAGCCAGGTTTGACCCAAGGTGCAGAGCCGCAGGTTGGCTGGAGGGCAGGGGCCGGCCGCCACGGCCGGGGAGAGAGAGCATCTGTGGGCGTGAGACCACGTTCTCCCCAAACACCGTGCACACCTTCCCAGGCAGGCCCTCACCTGGATCCCGGTGAGGAGAGATCGGCGGTGAAGCCACAGGAAGGCTCGGAGGGGAGTGTGGGCCGCCTCTCCCTGGCCCGGCCAGCGGTCACCACGCAGCCAAGGACAGGAGGGGACAGCAACGGGCCAGCCCTACGTGACGAGCCCCCACCTGTGCTGTGTGTCTGTCGCTCGGGGTTGATTACTAATCGGACCAAAGTTGCTCTGTAAAAGAAATTATTTTTAAAGTCTGATCATATGCTCCGTAAAATAGATCCGTGGTTCACGGCGACCCTCTAAGAAGAAGTTAAGGAAGTGTGAAGGAAGAGGTCGGCCTGGCTTGTCTCTGAGGCCCTTGGGGGACCCACAGTGCCGGGGCCTCGGTCACCCCCAGCGATTCTAACAACGGAGAGCGAGGGCTTTCCTTGGAGCTGGGGTGAGACGCGCCGGCGGTCAGTGACCAAGCGGGAGGAGGCGCTCGGCAGCTTCCCTTCCCTTCCGAGTTGTTCGGACTTTCTGGCCGAAACACGCAGTCTCCTCACAGCCGAACAGGGGGCTGCGCAGAGCCAACCAGCGTCCCGGAGGACAGGTGACACCGATTCCCAAGGTGGCCCTCAAGCAGGCTTTTGTGTTGAGTTGGCAAAACCAGGGGGCACACGGAGGTGACCTGCCAAGCCCCCCCTAGACACAGCCTTTGGGGTCGGCAGGCAGAAGACACGGGAATGAGCGGGGCACGCTTCTTACTCACTCCTCGGCTCCTTCGACTTGAAGGAGGAGACCCAGGCGGATCAAACCTCGAGTTCGTGTTTCCGGGCCCACGGCCCCATGTGTCCCCCTGGCACCAGCGGCCCTCGGGCCCTGCCTTGGTCTCTGGCCGGTCACACCACCAAGCTCATTATGGGTCCCCACGCGGGACTCGCTACGTATTTTCCAAAGTCTTTGAAGTCATGACTTCCCTCATTTAAAACTTCAGCTCCAATTAAACTTCTAATATTTAATTGGAGAAAGCACCCCTGTATAATTGGGCTGAGCATTACTCGAAAGAGAATTCCGAGAAAGCGGGCCCCAGATGTGAAGCGAGGTGAGCTTTCCGGCCCCGCACACGGGCCCGGAGGAAAGGGCAGATCCCGCGTGTCACGTCGATGGAGACCACACTCTGTCTCCAGGGATACGCTTCACACACTTACTCAATCAGATGATTTCAAGCTGTCGCGGCAGGAGGGGGGAATCTGCAACAGAAATGCAACTTGTGCCTGTGCGTTGAGACATTGAATCAGAAGGAAAGTTACTGGAAAACCACGTTTAAGGGAAACACACAGAGTTTCAAGCGGTGGAAGGATTAGGCCCTGTTGTCCCCGGGCCCCGGGCCCACTGGGCTTGGGAGTGAAGGGGTGGGCGCCACACTGCAGGCCCCCCGCCCAGGGGGCAGGATCCAGGTTTCCCTGGATGAGTCCTAAGGACAGCAGGGACCGTATTTAAGGACACGCCTTAGAAAAGGGGTGTCAGACTCATTTTCATGGTGGGGGCCGCATCGGCTGGTTGCCTTCAAAGGGCCGAATGTCGCTCTAGGACTGTATACATGTAAATCCTCCTTAACGAGGGGCAAGGAGCTCGGCGCTGCCGCTGGGCAGAAACAAGGTGTCGGGAGGATAAAACCAGGTGGAGGGCCGGAGTCGGCCTGCCAGGCCGTGTGTCCGCCACCCTTAGGGTTCCCCTGCAGAGGAAAAGGGGAACCGCCGGGTCCATTCCTCGTCCGGGCCCTGCCCCGACGGGCTGGCAGACCCTGAGGAGGCCAGGACCTCTCACCTGAGAAGGTGGGGATACCGGCTTCCCCACCCGGGAGTGAGGGTGCTGGTCTAAACCGCCCTGAGGGGCCTTTTGCACACCACAGCCTGGATCGATTGCAAAGAGCTGCCCAAATCAGAAGTCACTTCCTCGTATTATTCAAGTTGAGATTATTTATCCCTTAATATGCTGATGAGCTTTGGGCGTCAACTTCCCTGGGCTGAAGGGTTTCCAGACGGCTGGCTGGCGGCACATTATTCCGCGGGGTCTGGGAGGGTGTTTCTGGAGGAGACCGCATCAGAGCTGGCGGACTGAGTGAGGCAGGTGGCCCGCCCCAGCGGGGGTGGACGTCGTCCAGCGCAGCAGCGAGGCCCCGAATAGCGCAGAACGGCCCGGGAGGCGGCGCTCACCCCTCCCCCGCTGTTGGAGCCGGGGGCACGAATCTCCTGCCCTCGGGGCCCCCCCCCCCCCCCCGGGCCCAGCCCTCACCCCGCCTGCCGCCTGCGCACTGGCCCTCGGGCTCCCCTGAGTGACAGCGGCGGCAGCGTCCTGGGTGCAGGGGCGCAAAGGCAGCCCCCGGGGCTGCTCGGCCTCCGCACCTGAGCCCTCCGTACCGCATGAGCGGGGCTCCCCTGAGGAGCAGAGACGACCACCCGGAGGCGAAAGTGCCTGTTTCTGTTTCCAGTAGGGACCGGCACCGCCCAGCCCAGGACCAGCCGAGCTGAGCCTCCCGTGCGTTCGGGGTTCGCTGAGGACCTTGTCCTCTCCGTGTGCAGCCGGGGCGCTGGCTGCAGGCGGGACCAGGAAGGAGCATGTCTGGGCTCCAGAGCAAGAGGCCTGGTGCCCGCAGTGCGACCGGATACTCCAAACGGGCCACAAGGTCACCTCCCGAAAAGGCAGGTGTCCACTCAAAGGGCCTGCGTCCACTCAAAGGCTCCCCTTGCCTATGGCCCACTCCCCCTGGCGCCCACGTCTGCCCTACACTGGCCACCGTTTGGCTGACGAGTCTCCTTAACACGCTGGCCAGGAGACGGTGAGAAGGAGACACCTTCCCAGAGCTGCGCTGCCCACCCCCACAGCACAGCTGGAAGCCCGGTTCATGGAGCTGGAGCTGTGTGTTCTGGGAGGGGTCTCCGTGCCCTGGAGACCACCCAATGACACAGCAAAGGCCCGAGGGCTCGGCTTGCAGGGACCAGGGCCCCAGAGCCCCGGGAGGCCGGGCGGGGTCTGCCGGGGGAGCCCACAGCAATGTTGCATGCGATGCAAAGCCACGGGCAAGTGTGGCAGCCTGTGCCGCAGAGGGGCCTCGGGGGCTGGCTCACGGTGGCGTCCTGTCCTTTCTTGAGGACACACCTGTTCTCCTTGACCGAACTTCAGAAAACACCGTCAGTCACCCCCGGCCCCTCTCACAGTCACCCAGCGTGGGCCCTGCAGGTGGGCCCTGCAGGTGGGCGCTGCAGGTGGGCGCTCCCCCTAACGCACTCTTTCCTGGGGGGTGGGCAGCAGGGCCGCCAGGGCTGCACCAGAGCACAGGTGCCTCTCAACCTGGACGAAACCAGAAGCCGAGGGGAATGGTGCCTTGCTCTCAGCGGACGTGGGAGCAGCTGCACCCAGGGGGCGGGGCCTGCCTCTGTCCCGCTCCAGACCGGGCTCTGCCGGCTGCTGTCGTGGCCTCTTTCCAGACTCCAGGGGACCCTCTCCTGTGCCCAGGCTGCTTTCCTCGGACTGACTTCGGTCCTGTTCCTCAGGAACAGAAGGCCCTGATCTCTGAGGCCTGGGATTCCTCAAACCACAGCAAGAATGGTCTCCGCAGAATAAGGTGAGGTAGACACACCACCCTCTGGCTTAGCTGTCAGGACCCGCCCTCTCCTGGGCTGCTGACTCGGGCAGGGGGGTGGGGGAAAGGGGCTGTACCGCTGATGCCCGCCCTGAACACAGCCCCTCACTGTCTGAGGGGGGCGGGGTGGGAAGGGGAGTGGAGATGGGTGGGCTGAGCGCAAGGCAGGTGTGAACCGGCTGACTCCGCACGCAGGCAGAGAAACATCGAGGTGCCCCGGGGTCTGGACAGGAAGAGCTGCCAAAGCTGCCGGCCACCCAGCCCCTGTGGCACAGTGAGGGGACACCTGCCACACCGCGAGGAAGCCGTTCCATCACCTGCAAGGAGGTGGGCAGGAGGCCTCACACCTCCGCAGAACCCGGGGCAGCCTCTCCCAGGCCCAGGACGGATCCTTGGGGTCTGGGAGGACCACAAGGCATCCTGCGAAACTTGCGTGCACCCACACTCCTGCCCTGCCTCGTGGCTCCTGACAGGCCACCAGGCACCCGTGTTGGGGCAGCCCCTCCAGGGAGGGAGGCTCTGGTGGAGGGGACAGGGGTCCCAGGATTCAGATCTGAAGCAGAATAATCAGGAAGTCGGCTGGTGCTGGGTTTGGCTGTTATTTTTCCTGAAGACAAATGCTCTTTGAAGACAACGAATATTCAAATCATCACTTAATAGGGAGGGCGCGGGGGGAGGGGGGTGTTGTTAAATAATATTAAATAACAAACAGGCTTCAATTTGTGCTGTTTAAAACTATTTTTCTTAGAAGCTAAGAAAAAGTTTTTAAGATTCTTCTTACTGGGTTATGATATTTCTCAGCACATTGGATTTCCGAAGTTCGTTGGCACCGAACACATTTTTATCTGATGAGACACCAGCTTTTCAGCAAGTGTCCCAAAGACGAGAGGGCTTCTTGCCAGGGAAAGACTGGGGACATTGTTAACATACATTTTAGGAAAAGCTGGCGTTTTCCGCAGCAGAGAGGGGGCGGCTTCCTCCGATGTTCCTTCAGCAGGGCCGAGTCCGTGAGACTCCACCACCCACGTGTGGTGAGTGGCTCTTACCCTGTGTGTGTCACAGAATATGACCAAGCAGTTGTACACCCAGTGTGTTCCACAGGGGGAAGACACCCTTCCCACTCCAGCCTGTGTTAACACCCACGGCCGCCGGGTGAATCAAACGTCTGACGGTTAACCAGTCTCTCACCAAGCTAAGTGTCTCCCACCCAAGTGCCTCCTGCAGTCACGTCCTTCCCCGGCTCTTTCCCGGCAGTTTTGTCAAAAAAAAAGTGACTAATTATTGAAACACAGTTCTCATCACATCACTGCCCCAGAGTTACTCGGCTGTTGCCAGATTTCACCAGGAAAGGCAGTGAGAGTCTACACAACACGCAGCCAAGGAATATTCTTGAGCGTTACAATGTAACAACCCGCAGGTTTCCCAGGTCTCCGCGGTCGGGGACGACCTGGCTCGTGGGCGCCGACTAGCGACCGGAGCGCAACTCGCGCCTTATCGCCCACCCGGAGGCCCCGACTGGGGGCTGAGAAGCCGGACCCAGGGGAGGACTTGAATAACCTTCTTCCTGGTTCCTCTGTCCACTACTCTCAGTGGAGGCCACTCCGGGAAAAGGGGCCGCCCTGACCTGCGACCAGCCCGGCCCGTGTGCAACACCGCACAGAACAGAAGCGGGCCTGGGACCTCGGGAATCTTTCCAGACATCACGGCTCTGATTTCAGAGTCAAGTCTCCGCGGTTATTTCAGGAATAAATGTGACCCTGGGGCATTTCTTGTTTCCTTTAATTTCCCAACGAAATCGGAGCCCCTGTTCCTGGCTGTCAAAGCAGATAACACCCAGCTACACGGAGGGTAAGGGCAGAAGGGGCGGCCAGGACGCCCGTGGCACCTCCGGGGCGAACAGGGGCGCCTGGCCGAGCGCCGGGGCTCCGCGGAGGATTGGGCTGCTCTCTGCGCGCGGGGCGCAGCCCGCTCTGTCTCCGTCGCCTATTCTTTGCGGAGCCTCAGTTATTACTACAGTTTACGCATTGTTTCTCTATTTGCTCTGAGAACACGGGTCTTGGATTCTAAGGGGGGGGGGGGCGGGGAGCATGCGCGCACACGCACAGACCCTCAGCTGCACCCGCGGCTGCTAGTGGGCTCGCGGGGTGGAGGGGGAACGCAAGAGGACCCTGATTTGCAGTTTCTGCCGCAAACTGCAAAAGTCTCCTCCAAGACACCTGTGCACCGCCTCGGGCAAGAGTCCAGTTTCAACTGCGTGCGGGGAAGTCCGCTCTCCCGTCGTCCCGCGGGGTCTGGGGGCTGATCCCTAATTCCCTATTCGGTCCTGGACCACGAGCGTCCTCTGTCGGTCCCCTGGAGCAGGGGCGCGCAGACATGCCCGGCGCAGAGCAGGGGACTCGGATCTGCCCCACCTCAGGGGCGAACCGCGCCGGGACTTGCACCCTGGAGCGGTGTTCAGACGCGCGCAGCAAGGGACTGGAAAAGCTCCACTTCGATGCGTCAGAGAGGGCTCAGCGCAGGGACACTGAGTGGTCGGGGGAAATGTCAGGGCAAATCACCGAGGTTGAGGGCAGTCTGGTTATGAAGGACCCTTCGGCAGCGCCGGCTTTATTGCTTTTATTATTCTTTTGCTGTGGAGACAAGCTCTGTGTGAAACGTTTCCAGGGAGAAGACCCAAAGCAGGTCAAACCTTTGACGAGCCCCGCTCGGGGTGCGTGGCCCACCGGAAACTTGCCCAAGGCAGCCAGTGGGAGCCTTCGCCGCTTTGAGAGGCGGCCCTGGCTCGGACGAAGCCACCTGCGCACCTGCAGATGAGCATTTGTGGGGCCGGATTGGGGGGCGGGCGGGTGGCCGGGCGGGTGCTACGAAAACTCCGAGTCCTCGGCTCCCCGTTCAAAAATGTCCCGCGAACCCCCGACCCCAGGACTTGAATTTTGGAAAGTTTTGTCAAGTGCACACGGGTGAGGAGTGGCGCAGGTCAGCGGTCCCTACAGAGGTTCGCTGAGGGCGCCCTGCCCTGGGGACAAAGACCGAGAAGGGTGGCGGAGACTCAAGGTTGGCCGGGGACCGGCCAGGACGCTGCGGAGGCCGGAGGCAGCAGGGTCAGGGGGTGATGGGGAGCGCCGGGGTCCTGGAGACCGCGTGGCGGCGGGGCCCCGGGCGTGCACGTGGGGGCAGGTGCTCCAGAGGCCGCGAGCTGCGCACCCCCGTGCTCCGCCCGCCTGCCCCGGGCGAGATACACGACCCCAGAGCCTCGTCAGCGCCCGCCTGCCTCGTCTCCCCCCACCCCCGGCGCGCGGTTCCGGGGCGTGTCCTCGACCACTTCGGCTTGTATATAGCGGCCAGCGCGCCGGGGCCGCCCAGTTGCGAACCCCGCGGTGTGGCGTTTAGGACTGGCCGCTGCCTGCTCCGCTTCCTGCTCTGCTCCCGCAGCCTCGCGCCACACGCAGTCGCCGGGTCCCCCGGAGTCCGGGCTGGCTGAGCAGCGGGCCCCCGCCGTGGACAGCATGACGCTGATGCGCCCCGCGGTCTTGGCCGCGGCGCTGACGGCTCTGGCACTGCTCGGAGTGGCGCCCGCGGCGCGGGCGAGTGCGGCCGTGGTGGGCTCGGGCCCCGTGGTGCGCTGCGAGCCGTGCGACGCGCGAGCGCTGGCCCAGTGCGCGCCCCCGCCTCCCGCGCCCGAGTGCGCCGAGCTGGTGCGCGAGCCGGGCTGCGGCTGCTGCCTGACGTGCGCCCTGCTCGAGGGCCAGCCGTGCGGCGTCTACACCGAGCGCTGCGGAGCCGGTCTCCGCTGCCATCCGCAGCCTGGCGAGCCGCGCCCGCTGCACGCGCTGCTGGACGGCCGCGGAGTCTGCACCAACGCCAGCGCCGCAGGCCGCTTGAGCGCCTACCTGCTACCCTCGCCAGGTAAGCCACCTGTGCCAGGTGCGTCTCCTCAGCTCCCAGAGGGCGGCGCCCTGGGTCACGGATCGAGGATGGGCAGTGTCCCCGCGAAGATTTCGCTGCTCTCCTCGTCCCAAGTGTCAGACGTGGGGAGACGGAAGCCTCGCGAGGCGAGCGCGCTCGCAGGAGGGACCCTTCACAGCCTGTCCATTCTCTGGGTGCGGAGCGCTTGTAAATGGCAAAGCGCTTTCGGCGAAAATGGGTCAAAGATGTCGTAGGGAGGGAAGGAGCGGATACCGAAGTCGGTGGGCAACAGGAGGATCCTGGACAGAGGAGACCCCCGCCCCGGGGAGCTTGCGCTGCGCAGGGATGTGGGCGTGGACTCCGCTGCGGGTTTCGATACCCCCGCACCAGGACCGAGCGTGTCCACACCGAGGATGCTGGGGCCCGGGGTGCAGAGAGGCGATGGGGCCGGTTGTGGAAGCGGGAGGTGGGCAGGCCCGTTGGAGGATATCGTACCTGTGTTGAAAACCAGTCCCATTTGCACGGGGTCTGCAAAGCAGTGTCCCCTCCCGGGGTGTCCCGAAGCGAGCCAAGTGCGGATCAGGTGTGAGTGTGTTTGCAGTTGGACACCCTGACGTTCAGAAAGAAGCAGCTCTCCGAGGTCCCCCCAGAGGCAAGGAGGAGGGTGAGGCTGAACCCCACCGTTCGAATCCTCCCCCCTTCCACACCCCCTGCCCGCTGCCTGGGTGGCGCCTCAGGCAGACGCCAGGCGCTGGGGCCGCGGGCAGGCAGTGTGCAACCGCGGACTTCAGTGAAAGGAGGGCGATGGACACGCCCCGGCCTGTTTGTCCTCTGAAACCGAAGGGATGCGCCCCGTTAAGAGAGCCGGAGGAGGAGGCCGCCCCGGGCGGGTGACGCTCGGTGCGTCGGGCCCTGGGATGAGAAGTTCAATGGAGTCGGCGGTCTGACCCTCCAACTGTCCAGCGGGCTTAGCCGGCCTCACTTAGCAACGTGCGTGGAGCCCCCCCACCGCAGGCTGGGGGAGCGGGCAGAGCGGGCAGCCTCAGCCCCTCAGGAGGGCGCTTCCACGGGGGGTGGGGGGGCGGCGGGGGCGGGGGGGGGCCTTCCTAGGCAGCGCTGCCCCTGCTTCTCCCGGAGACTCCGCTGTTCCGGGACTGGTGGAAAGACCGAATCCCAGCTGCCCGAGCGTCTGTCTCCCGGCGGAGCAACCCCTGGGCCCCGTGGGCGCGCCCTGCTCCTGGGCGGCTTCGGACATTCAGAAAGGGGTCTGAGAAGCCCCCAGAAATACTGTCTGTTTTCAGTGGCTTTAGTGGGCGTGATAATTACTGGTATGGATGCACGTGGTTCATTAGCAAAAGTATATGGAGATACTGACTTGTAAAGCCCGTGTGGGGTGGGGGGAGGTAAATTTAAGTGACAGTCAAAAGTTAAAACTGTCTGTTGCCTAAAAGGAACGATTTCCTCTTCACCCCTAAATCCTCGGGCATAAGAAAGGAACGGGGAACCTTTAAGAAATCGCGCAGAGTCGCTTGGTAAAGAAATGCAAATGTGCTCATTTACATATTCGTAGCATCTGCTGGTCCCCAGGAGCTCCCTGAAGAAGAAGAAAGAGAAACGGAGATTAAGGGAAATTGAAACCAAACCCCACCAGTTAAGAGCTTGTTCCGTGGGCGCTGCGCCTCCCCCGCGCCGGGCCCCCGGGAAGGGTGCAAGTCCTCCCCCTCGCGGGGCGCTTCCTGGGTGGGGACACGGAGACTCAAAGCGGAGAGGCTCCCCGAGGTCCCCCCAGCTCCGCTGGGCCCTGGGGCGCGGTCGCGAGCGCGGCGCTGCTCCCGGGAGCCCAGCGCCGGAGGCCGTGGCGGGCCGCCTCGGTGCCGCGCGTGCGCGGGGGAGGCCCGAGAACAGCTCAGGCGCCAAGGGCCGGGAGGCACCGCGTCGCTGCTTGTCGCAGTGAAGTGACCCTATGGCCGCTACCTGGTCGGCTGTGCGGACCAGGCGAGAGGACGGACCCCTGCCCCACGCCCGTCCCCAGTTCATCCCGGAAAAGGGACATGTGTGCTGGGTACAGTGACAACACCACGCCTAAGGCCGGCCCAGCCCGCCGCCGGCCCAGGCTGTTCGGGGAGGGACCTGCAAGAGGTGGCCCTCGGGAGTGCGAGCCGCAGCAGAGTCCCGTGGCGGGGAGGGACTCACCCGGGAAGGTGCCCCAGGACCCAGGGTCCGAGCAGCGCCCCTGGGTGACAGTGCGTCAGAGCCGTGACGGCGGGACCTTGAACGCGCGCAAACGCGCCTCCCGAGTCCAGACGTGCAGCAAAGCGCCCAGGGCGCAAAGTGAGCCCTTGGCCAGCGCTGGAGCCAGAATCCCTTCCCGAAGGTCCCCCCTCGCCCAGCACTGCGGACTCAGGCCCGGCTGGCTCTGGGGTTCAGCTGGCCCGGGGCTCAGCTCTGCCCCCTCCTGGTGGAGGAGGGGACACCAGCCCGCGGCATAGGTCCCTGCTCAATCGAAGCTTGTCTGAGAGTTCATTTCTGAAAGGTGCTGCTGGGGGTAAAGCCACGGCCACCGCTACTAGTGTGACAGGCCACGCTTTCTCAAGGTGTTTTCTTGAACATGCTTGGCATTGCTGAACAATGTTTCCACTGAGACATGACTTGGCTTAATCCTTGGATTTTGAGAGGTCTTCTGATTGCTGTCTCCTCCGGCGTCTTCCCAGGAAACAGCAGTGAGTCGGAGGAAGACTACACTGCAGGAGCCGCGGGGACCCCGGCGCTCCCCAGCACACACCGGGCCCCCGACTCCAAGCTGCACCCCGGCCACACCAAGATGGACGCAATCAAGAAAGGGCACGCCAAAGACAGCCAGCGCTACAAGGTCGCCTACGAGGCCCAGAGCACGGACACCCAGAACCTGTCCTCCGAGTCCGAGCGGGAGACCGGACACGTGAGAGCCGACCTCTGTCCTCAGGGGGATGGGGGGATGGGCGGGCAGGAGGTGCCCAGGGCACCGAGTCGCCCTTCACTGAGGAGCCCCGTGGGTGCGCCCCGTCCAGCGTGTGGGGACAGCTGCCACCGCTCCTCACGTGCAGGACAGGGGGCCTGACAGGGCCCCTTCCCCGGGGGGACCTCGCGGGGGCCCAGGTCAAACACAGCTGGTAACAGTGGGTGGTCGGCCTCAGGCCTCCAAGCTGAAGAGAGACATTCCGATAGACAGGCTTCCTTCTGTCCACCTGGCCTCCGAGTGTCCTGGCCTTGGGGGACTCTGTCCCCAGGTCCAGACCCTGTCTGGGGACACAGGAGAGATGGCGCCACGGGGGGCGCCCTCATGGGGGCGGCGACAGCTGAGTCCCGAAGTAGATACTGGAAGGGCACCTCGAAGGTCCTGCCAGGAGGGCATGGGGTGGATGAGACTTTACGAGGCAGCTGAGCCCCCGAGTGACCAGCCCCCCGCCCCTCCCCAGGGGCCCTGCCGCCGGGAGATGGAGGACACGCTGAGCCACCTGAAGTTCCTGAACACGCTGAGTCCCAGGGGCGCACACATTCCCAACTGTGACAGGAAGGGCTTCTACAAGAAGAAGCAGGTGAGTGTGTACAGGCCCTCGCACCCCCACTCACAGAGGGGCAGCCGCCCCAGCCCTGCCTCCCTCCTGCCCCCAGGCAGTGCGAGTCCCCTTTGTCGTCCACGGAGGGACACGCACACACGAGCACCTGCCTAGCGCTGCGTCAGGAGTGGGGTTGAGTGTGGTGGAGCGGGCCCCATGGAGTGACGTGAGGGCCCCGCCGCCCAGGCCCTCATGGGGGTGGCACGCTGCAGGTGGAGGTGTTTGAAGCCACAGGGAGTCCCTCCACAGGTCACAGTGACAAGTGTCCGCTCTCTCACCAGACCGTTCTGTCCTGGTGTCTGTGGAATCAGCCACGGAACAGCACACGGTCACGGTGGCCCCTGTCACAGGCCCGTCTTCGCCAGTGGCCATGGGTCCCTGGCCTCCGGGTCACACTTGTCTGTCTGTCACTACTCAGCAAACTCACACTGAGAACCCAGTGACAAGCACAGGGCAGGTGGGACGCTGTCATCCCCTCCTTCAGCACCCAGGGCCGTGACCACCCAAGACCCTGAGGGACACGAAACCCCCACGCAAACTCACGTGGGGGCCAGACCACCTCCCCGCGGTTGGCCCCGGCACCTGTCCCCGTGTGCCAGGCGTCGGGACCCCCCGTGGGAGCCTGCCGGGGCTCACGCGGCCTTCTCTGCTTGGTCCGCAGTGCCGCCCCTCCAAAGGCAGGAAGCGCGGCTTCTGCTGGTGCGTGGACAAGTACGGGCAGCCCCTCCCGGGCTACAGCAGGAAGGGCAAAGGGGACGTTCACTGTGAGAGCGCGGAGAGCAAGTGACGTGGCCACGTAAGCGGGGCCGGTGGCTGGGGGAGGGGCGTCTGCCCGCCTGTCCCTCTCCAAGGGGTCCAACGGGGCGGGGCTGTAGGCAGGAGAAAGACGCAGGGCGGACCCCCCAGGAAGGTGAGGGGGCCCCACCTGCCTCAAAACGCTCCTGGTCGTCACCGAGAGCCGAGAGCGCGTCACACACACACACCCCGGGGGAGGCTCTCGGAGTCCAGCTTCTCCCTGTGAGGCTGATGGGCCCTTCAGCTTCCCAGGTAACGAGTTTAACCCCCAGGGACCTGTTAACAAGCAGTGTCTGCATTAACGATGCGGGGAGTTTTCCCCTGTAAAATGCCTCACGGATAATCCGATTATCTGAGGTTCACAGAACGTTAGTAAAGTTTATTTAAATCTAACACAAACGGTGGAATTCCCGACCGGCCCTTTCGAAGTGCAGCATCACGCTCACCACTCTGTCCTCGTAGGTGACAGAGCTGCTACCCGGGGAAGGGGGGTGGGGGGGTGGCCGTGTTTCCTTTCATCTCCCCAAGGAAAATGTAGCACGCAGAAGACAATTTCATCTCTAGTGACGTTGTCTTTCCTTGCACGTTGGAGAGAGTGACGGGGGCCTCGCTCTGGCAGGAGCAGAGGGCCTGGGGCGCGTGGGGCTGGCCCCCGGGGGGGGGGGGGGCGCAGCCCTGAGCCGTCAGGGGAGGCGGCTCAGTGCCTCCTCTTGGTCTGTTCCAGCCGGCGTTGAGCTCCAACGCGCCTTTTTCGCGCAAAAGACTGCCGAGGACACGGTCAGCCGCTGGCCACAGCCTTGATGTCTGTTTCTTTTCGTGGTGAATCAAAGTTTTTGTTTGTTGTTTTTGTTTTTGTTTTTGTTTTTGTTTTTTAATCAAAGTTTAGAGAGAGATGCCTCACATGGCTGGGGTTCTACATGGTGACCTTGCGTGGCCCCCCACTCTGCAGCAGCCAATGAAACCGTGTGGTTTTTCTCGTTGCTTCCTCCGAACCTGCTTACACACGGTCTGGACCCCGCACGGGCCGCCGCGGCCGACCCTTGCCTCTCACCTCAGCGCCCCTCTGGGACGGCAGCCCCTCACTCAGTGTCCTCACATCTGGATGCGTGCACATCCCTCCTGTTCCCAGGCGGCCTGTCCTGCTTGGGGAAGAGTGGGGACAAGGAGGCGGAGTTGTCCGCACTGTTTAAAAACAACCAAGGATGTTCTTGGGAACCGGGGCACCTGCAGAGGTGGGGACGTCAGGCAGACCCCTGAGGACACGGCCTTTGCTGGTGGCCCCACGGGGCAGGGGACAGCAAGCACCACCCCTTCATTTTCAGAGGTACCCGCTAAGTAGCATGATGCGTGAGATGGTGGCAGAAAATGGTGTTTTCCCACTCAGAAAGTCAAGACCAGGGTTATTTCCGAGGATAAGCTCATCCCTCCTGTCTGCCCTCCTCGGCTCCGTGCAGTGAGCACCGGTTGGGATGGTGTCTGACCAGAGACAGCAGGCGTGGGAGGCGCAGAGCCGGCCCCCCCCCGCCCCGTGTCCCTGTCCCTTCTGGGTCACCGAGAAGCGCCTTCCTGAACTGTCACCGGTGTGCGCTTTGCAGCCCAAATGTAACAGGACCCGAAGGTGCCGCTAGAGAATCCTGGACGAGAACCGGCCACGGGCCAGGAGGTGCTGAGGGCGGCGGCCCCAGGCAGGCGGGGGATGGGGGTTGCGCACAGCACCCTCCTCTGGACAGAGGGGTCTCCACACATTCTGCCTACCTATTAGCTTTTCTTTTTTTTTTTATCATTTTCAGAAAAAAAAGTATTTTTGAGAAATTTGTGTCACCATGTATTTATGATTGGTTAATAAAGTTTTTACCGTGAAGAAGCCCTGCCCGTGTCGGTGACCTTCCGGGCAGAGCCTTGCAGTAAATTCAGGCCCGCGCCTCTGCCAGGTCACGTTCTTGGGGTGGGGTGGGGGGGCGCCTCGGTCCGTCAGCAGGGGCATCTCCAGGGCCCTTGCTGCTGCGGTTGGGCTTTGTCCCCATTGTCCTGTCTGTCACCACGCGGCAGGCACCGCGGGCCTCGCCTACAGAAGGGGCCAGGTGGGAGGAGGGGGGAGAACCCAGGGGACGGGGCGGGGCTCTGACCCTGTGGCTTTGGGGCATTGAAGGAGGAACCTCCTCTCAAGGAGTCACACCTGTTTAGAGTCCCTCCTGAACCCTTAACAAGGGGTGTGAGTTGGGTCCTTCCCGCAGGGTGTGCTGGGGGTGGGTGGGGGGTCCTCCTCGGGAGGTGACGGGTGGGGGGCGCCCGCCAAGTGGTGAGGCCGGAGGAAGGGGGTCGGCCAGCAGGGGGAGCAGGAGCCCGTGGACCACGGGGTGCCCACCTGGGCAGCCCACCAGCGTGGGAACCCGGGGCAGGAGCTGGAGCAGAGCCCCCGATTTGCCTTCCGGGACACAGGCCACATGCCCCCTTCACGCCGGCCTCCGTGGGCTCACGTCTGTGGCCGCTCCACTCCTGAGCGGGCTCCTGTCCTGTCCAGTGATCACCGAGCCTTGCACCTGGCTCTCCCTGCCCCATCGCCCGCCCTGGGCCTCCAGCTCCACGCTCAGGGCTCCCCGGCTCCCCCCGGGGTTCACCTGTCACACCCCCCACTGCGTGTCCCAGGCACCAACCCTGCACTGGGTTGAGGCCAAGCAGTCGCCACTGCTCTCTGCCGTCCAGGGCTCAGCTGCCAGTTGGCACATCGTGGCCACGATGGCAGTGTCCCAATACAACTCCTCTGGCAACAACCTGCCCAGAGAGATGCCTCCCCCTCGGTCGGGCTCCGCAAGTGCAGCAGGCACGGCCTCCAGTGTGCGGTGCACCCGACGTTCGGGCCGAGACGCCGCAGAACGAATGCCCGGCCACCACTCGGTGTCCCTGATGTTGGTAACATGGGAGAATTCTCGGGGGGACAGAGTGAGCAGGACGCAATCATCTTGTGTCCACGACTCCCACGCGCGGAACTGGACGGAAGCGCCCGCCACGCTACCCTGGTCACGTGAACGCCGAGGGCACCCTGTTCCGTCTCTCCTCCTCTGTGGTTTCAGCGATGCCCAGGCCGAACCTGGGCCCTCTTGTCCGGGAAGGTGAACCGTGTTTTCGTGGGTTGCCGGAGTCCGTTTCCTCTCATCAGGTGCTGAGGGTGTTGTGTCCGAATCCTTCGGGTGTTCTGACGTGGAACCCTGAGCTCACAGGGCGCTCCTCGGGGGTTCGAGGGGGAAGGCTGGCAGCCCAGCAGTTGGGGGGGCCAGAGGGGAGGGGGCTGTGGAGAACCGAGAGGCTCCAGCTTCCCACCCCCACCCCCTGCAGCCCAGGGTAGGGGCTGAGTCAGAAAAAGCAAGCAGGTAACCATTCAAGGAGGAAGGAATCCAAGGCACCAAGGCCATGGGCTCAGCGCTCAGCTGTGCACTGAGGGGGGCGGCCCAGCAGGGTGCCTGCCTAGGGAGGCCACTCAGCCCTGCAGGGGACAGGCGGAGGGTGAGAGAGCCGACTGAGGGGAGTCCTGTCTTGCTTCAGACAGGAGAAACCCTGGCCAATCCACAAGTGGAAGGGACTGGGCGAACAGACCAGTCAGGGCAGCGGGAGGTGGCAGGGGGACCCAGCCTGGGGGTTAGGGACGCCGCCACCGGGCAGTGGGAGCCCTGGGTCGTGGGGCGACTTCTGTGAGGCAGATCTGCGTGCAGAAAGGAGGGTGCACAAAAGTCCATGCCAGCCTGGCTGGTGTGGCTCAGTGGATTGAGGATGGGCCTGCAAAGCAAAGGGTCGAGGGTTCGATTCCCAGTCAGAGCACCTGCCTGGGTTGTGGACCAGGTCCCCAGTAGGGGGTGCGTGAGAGGCAACCACACAGTGATGTTTCTCTCCCTCTCTTTCTCCTTCCCTTCTCCTCCCTCTAAAAATAACATAAATAAAATCTTAAAAAAAAAAAAGTCTGTGGCAGTAGCAATGTTTTGAGTAGGACTTTATTTGTTTACACTGTGCGAGCGCGTTTGACAATGTATCCAATGCACATGTTCAAGTGCAGCAACATCGCCCATCTCGCTGCGATCCCATCGTCAGCCGTCCCCCGCAACACACAGAGTAAGTCGCTGAACAGCTTGACAAAGTCACGGCCACACATCTGATTCTGCATTTTCTGAGCAAGATCCCCCCCCCCCCCGTTCCTTACAGGCAGAGGCACAGACCTTTCAAGAGCTAAAATACAACTATTTACATACAACGTGGCGAGAAGTGTTTCATGAATATAAATTAACATAGCACAAGTCACTGTGTAGAAAAATAAACTTACGGTGAATAAATAAAGCACAGCTTTAGATACCGGGCAGTATGTGGAGTATGAATGTAGCTCCCTATATATACAAACGCACCCAGGGGAGTGGGCGTCTTCTGGAGTATAAATAGGTCACGTGCTTCGATGCCTCGTCGGAGGACGAGGCCGCGCTGCCTCTGCTCTCAGTGGAAATACTGCTGGCAGTTGGGGTCCCCTCTGACCTCCACGGACCCTGGGACCCGCCTTCCGCTCTGGGGGTCCACGCACCAGCAGAGCCCCGCCTCTCCGTCCAGGGACGTCTGGCACTGCAAGGACGAGGCGCGGGGTCAGAGCAGCCAGTGCAGCAGGGGGACGCAGAGCGCCCGCCCGCCCAGCACCGCGCAGCGAGCCGGCAGTGGGAGCTCAGGCCGCGGGCACCACCCACTGGACGCGACTGTGGCCGCAGCAAACTCAACACCCTCCTGGTTCTCCTCGTAAAATGGACACTGAGGTCCAGTGTCCAGTGGGTTAAGGACTCCACGTGTGTGAGAATCGGTGTGCTCCCCGGCCCCTCAGCGGGGCTGCAGGGGCCGCGAGGTCTTTGTCAAGGAGCTCGGCCTGGGCCTCAGTTTCCCCCGTAACACCCTGTGCTTCGCTGTGGCCGCAAGGGCCCCTCACATGGAGTCTCGGTTTGCTCGATCTTGTTTACAATCGGGCAAGTCGAGAAACGCTCGTGTGTTTGATTACAGAGTCCTTCCCCTTCGTGGGGAGAAAAAAGTAACAGAAGTCAACGCAGATACTAAATTTTCTAAGCAGAGCTGTGTCCTGCCGGGTGATAGGTGAGAAGCTCAGGTGCAGAAGGGGTGGGGCCTGTGAAAGCCCCACCTGCCCAGTTGTGCCCAGGCTGCTGGCTCCTGGAGCCAGAGGGCTGGACCTCACTTCTTAGGACCAACTATGGGGCTTTTGGGAGCATGCCTGGGGCTGGACAGCATGTGCGAGGGAAGGGGGCTTTGCAGGGGTGGGACCCCCTCGGCAGGGACACACACCTGTTTGCTGTGGTAGAACCCATTCTTGTTGCAGTTTGGCAGGTAAAACTTGTAGGGTCCGTCCCTGGCCTCCTGCTGCTCCTGGGCCAGCCTCTCCAGCGCACTGTGCAGCTGCTGCCGGCACGGCCCCTGGAAGAGTCGTTTGGTTGGGATACTTGAGGAGAAACACGAGCACCCAGCCGGGGGACTGAGGGAAGAGGGGCTGTGTGCCCTCGGGGGAGGCCGGGGCGCCCGCCTGTCGCAGGCAGGCAGCTGGGCTCTGTCGTGGGCTAAGATGAAGGTTGGGGCCCCATGCCCACCTGCACCGGGCACCCCTAGACCCTCGTGGGAGCCGAGGGCTTTTCCCGCTCTCTCCCCCGCCGTGGGCAAGTGCGGCCCCTGCCACCTGGCGCAGATGTCTAGCTACTGACAACGGTGTGGTCGCCCCACGGTTAGTGAGTGGTTAGTTCCCGTGAGCCATCAGGTGAGGGTGAAGGCGTTCGCCTGGGAGGTGAGTTAAGAGTGAACTTTTCCTCCTTGGACATCACGTTCAGGTGAGGTCCTGGCACAGCTGGACAGTGGCCCAGCCCCTCGTTTTTCTGGGTGCGCCCCTGGGGAAATGATTAGTTCCCCCCGACACACACAGATCGGCCCCGGCCACCCCAGCTGCGGCTCTTTGTCGCCCTCAAGTAGCGGAATTAAAACCGGGCAGCACTGCAGATGCCGAGGGGAATCGCCAGGCAGATGGTTTCCGTTTGGGAAGGTCAAGTTCTGCAGACGGGCAGCGGCGACGGCTGCAGAATACTGCGAACGCGCCAGATGCAGCAGCCCTTTATGCCTCAAAATGGTGAAAATGCTAGGCTTTGCGTTGGGTATATTTTACGCCAATCTTTAACGGGCCGTGGGGAGGGGCGGTGGGGAGGGGCGGTGAGTCCTGGGCTCGGCTGCAGAACAGACGGCTGGGCTGTGTGGAGACAGCGTCCAGCCTGGTGCCCTGACTGAGAGGCGAGCTGGGAGACGCGCGGTAGCGCAGCCGCGGCGCGCAGCAGGAAGGCGCTGCCTTTCCCTTCCGTCTCCGTCCGTCTCCGGGAGAGTCTGCTGAGGGCTAAGCTCAGCTGAGCACTGTCTGCCGAGCCCCGAGCAGGAAAGTGCCGGTGCACAGCTCAGCCCCGGGGAGAGGCCCACCGGCGTGCCGGCCCCGCAGGTCCCCAGGCGGCACGGCCCCCCCGCCTCACCTTCCGCTTCTGGACCTCGCCAGAGGGTGCCACCGAGTTCCAAGTGCCCAGCAGCTGCTCCCGGGTCATCTCAGCTGCTCCTGGGTCATCAGGGGACACGGTCTCCGGGGCTGCGGGGCCCTCGGCGTCTGAAAATGGAACAGCGGAGGTGGGTGAGCCCTCCTGCCACGTACGCACCTGTCCCCCTGGAGGTGCGTCCTTCCCCAGATGGTGTCCGGGAGGAGCGACCCCCGTCTGCTCTGGGAAGACGCTGAGCCTGGGTCCAGCGAGGGTGCCCTGTGCCTCTCGGTCCTGAGCCCTGGGAGAGGCAGGCACATGCACCGCGCCAGGTGGGGGAGAGCCCTGAGGAAGCTGCAGATTACAGGCCCCTCCTGGCCCCTGCCCTCAGTTCCCCATTCACATGGGAGCGTTTGCGAAATTCCACCTGAGCCGGCGCTGGGCCGCTGGGGAGAGGGTCTACCTGGCGTCTGTCCTGCTTCTACCCCAGGCGCTCTGCCTCCCGCCCCCGCCCCCCGATGAGGGGGAGGGTCAGCCGCTGTCTTGCAGCTCTCAAGGGTTTGGAATGGGCACCCGACAGCACGTCCCAGAGCTGGCCCTCCTGAGGGAGCCTGGGGGAGCCACGGAGAGGACGACCCCATCTCCGTGGTTCTGGGCACAAAACCTGCAGGAAAGCCCCGTGTCCCCTCCGTGGGCACTGCTGTGGGGCCTGGGGGTGGGGAGCGGGGGCAGGCGGCACTTCCTGTTTCCCACCACGAACGAGTCCCTGCCGCCTCCCGGAAGGGGCCCGAGGGCCAGGCTCTGAGCCGCGCAGGCACATCAAACGCTGCTGCCTGGAGCGTCGCAGCCTAAACTCTCACATTATGTTCTGTAAACATCTGGGAAGCACAGGCTGTCCCCACAGGACGTATATTACAAAGGACATTCCAAACCCTGGGGGGGGTGCGGGGGGCAGCAGGAGGGGTTCCCTCTCTGCCCACACCCCGCAGAGGGGGACCAGGGGCTCTGGGGGCGGCCCACTGCCTCTGCCCACCCTCACCGCCGGGTGGGCTGCGGGCTCTGGCCTCTCCCCATCCCCCCTCCCTGCCCCTGGGCGCCTCCCCCAGGGCCATGCGGTGATGGGGCACCTTACAGGCTTCAGCCCCAAGCTCTGAGCCTGGGCGGTTTGCGCCCACTGGCTCTAGGCTTTGGTGGAGCCCCAGGCTCGCTCAGCCGTCCCAGGGGAGGGAACCGGGTGGAGGGACCGCGGTACCTGTGGCCTCTGCGCTGAGCGCGGCCTTGTCAGATGCGGGCATGCAGGCGCCCTGGCCACGGGTGAGGGCGTGCAGGGGCCGCGGCTCCCCGGGCAGAGCGCGGCAGCTGAGTCCGCTGGCGCAGCGTGCCGTGGCCACTCCGCAGGCGGCGCCCAGAGACAGGGCGCACATGGGGCAGCAGCCGCAGCCGGCGGGCCGGGCGGGCTCGGGGCAGGAGGCAGGCAGGGGCGGGCAGAGCGCGAGCCTCTCGGCGGAGCAGGGTGCGCAACGCCACGGCTGGGGAGCGCCGACGGCCGCGCCGAGCTGGACGGCCAACAGGAGCAGGAGCGGCCAGGTGCGGACGGCGGGGAGCGAGGGCATCGTCGGGCGAGGTGGCTGGCGGACAGGGGCCGGTGCTCGCTGCTGGCTGCTCGCTGGGCGGAGGCGGACAAGGACCGGAGTTCACTGCTCACCGGGAGCTGGCTGCTCTCTGGGCAGAGGCGGTCAAGGACCGGAGATTGCTGCTCACTGGGAGCTGGCTGCCTGCTGGGCGCTGCACACGCCTTATGAAGGGCACCGGCTGGGTCACCTGTCCCCAGAGGTTAATGATCGACAGAGAGGCTGTGTTCAAAATAAGTTTGTTTTGCTCCTGCGCTCAAGGCCCGGTGCCAAGCGTGGGCGGAAGGAGGGTCTGCGTCCAGGTCTCAGACTGTGTTTGTCCTGTTGTGGGTTCCTTCCCACCTGGGGCCAGAGTGCAGGTCCGACCAGGAGCGCCCAGCCAGGTGGAGGAGGGTGATGTGGTTTTGTTCAAGGAGCCCAGCCCCGTGAGCCAAGGAAACCCCCCCCACCCTCACCCCTCGCCCCCAGTTTCAAATGGGGAAACGAGGCCCAGGGAGAGCAGAGGGGGACCGAGGCGTCTGCTGGCCTGGCTGTTCCCGGCAGCCAAGCCCAGAAGCGCTTTCCTTCTGCGGGAAGCTGTCCCCAGCCTACCATGGTCAGTCTCCCAGCCTTTCCCAGGAGGGAGGAAGGAAGGATGGACAGTCCATCCGTCCCAGGGCCAGGCCCCCTCAGTCTCGCTGAAGCCCAGCTTCAGACAGACCTTGGCGACGGCACCTCCAGGGAGCAGAGGCAGCCTGGGGCCCGGGGACAGGGCGGCAGCCAGACCCCAGGCCGCCTCCAACTCTGCAGCTCAGAGGGAAGGCGCATCGGGAATCAAACAGCAAGGCCTTCTCTTCAGTTAAATTTCCCAGTTCTTGGATATTCTCCTGGGCTGTGCGAAAAACGTCACCGTGCTTTCCAAGACAGTGAGGAGCGGCCCCGCCGCACCCCACCCCACCCCCGAGAGCAGCAGGTGTGCGTGAGGGGCCCTGTCCCTGAGAGCAGGCGGCCCCGCCCTGGCCCACAGAGGAGCTTCTCCCGGATTCGTCACGCACACCCAGGAGGACCTCCAGGTGTGCGCATGACACACGATAGGAATGCACATGTCACTTTTGTTGAGGACGGGTTAAAACTCAAGAAGGCCCTGGCTGGTGTATCTCAGTGGATTGAGCGCGGGCCTGTGAACCAAAGGATCGCGGTTCAATTCCCAGTCAGGGCATATGCCTGGGTTGCAGGCCAGTTCCTGGCAGGGGACACATGAGAGGCAACCACACATTGATATTTCTCTCTCTCTCTCTCCTTCCCTTACCCTCTAAAAATAAATAAATAAAGAATCTTTTAAAAAACTCAAGAAGGATGCGTGAGAAACTGACATCGGCGCCCCCTGGTGGGGGGGTGTGAAACGAGGAGACGGGGCAGAGGCTGCTGCCCACGCCCCCCCCCACACACACACACACGCTGCAAGCCTCCCAGGTTTGCACTGTCCAGTGAACGCCATGTTCCGTGTGGCCAGGCGCTCGGATCGTCCATCTCGGGAACCACCAGCTCCTTTTCCGGCCACAGCCACCTGGGCCCTCCAGTGACCCTCGTCAACCACAGGGCACGGCCTCTCTCCCCCGCAACAATCAAAACAAGGTCGTGAAAAGGATGCAGTTGGAAGTCCAGGGTCATGTTCGTCACTATTTTTCCAGAGCAAAGTCCGGTGTCAGCCGAGGCGTGCACCGACGCTTTCCGGCGGGGCGGCACCGGGGCCTGCGTGAATCCCTGCGTGGCTTCGGGCCCAGACGACCGTGCCCCGAGTCCCCGCCCCGCCCCCCACGTCCTCAGTATAAAGTCAGCGTCCCCCAGAAACGTCTTCTTAACAACAGCGGGGCCGCCCGCCGTGTGCCTGGTGGTCCGTCACCCACTCGCGCACGCGCCCGGGAGGTCGCGGCCTCCCTCCTCTGGGTCTCGCCTGTCCCCTCACGCAGTGGGACCCCCTGTCCGGGGCCGATGGCCCTGTGTCTCCGTTGCCTGCATCATACAGGACACACGGCCCCAAACCTGGCCCTACTGCCCCCTTCTCTGGCCCCACACACAAAAGGAGGGACCCTTCCTGGCAGCTTGTGGGCCACCCGTCCGTCTGTCCTGTGGGGTCAGTGGCCTGCCCACCGCAGGCTGAGTCTCAGGGAGGTGGCTGAGGTTCTGCTCATTTCTGGGACCATCCTGAACCCAGGCCCCCGGGGTCCGGCTCCCAGGGCCACCTGAGGTGGGGGACAGGGCAACCCCCACCCCATTGCAGTCTCATGCTCTGGAGCTGCACCGTGGCCCCCTAAGCCCAGCCCTGCGGACCCCCGCTCAGCACCCCTGCCCCACAGCTCCCTGTCGCCCAGGTCTGTCCGTTGCTCCACCTCCTGACTCCACTGTCTATGTCCTCCTCACACCTCCCACGTCCCCCCATCACACAAGGGGCCAGGCCCCCTTCTGCACTGTGCACCCTCCTTTCCTGCATCGGACAGAGGCGGACGGACCAGCTGGCCCCCAGCACAGTGAAGACACAGAGTGAGGGGTGGGGGGTGGGGGGCGGGGTCCAGCCCTGTCACAACACAGTGTCACAGGAACTTTGCTAAGAGGGTCACTGGAGGGTCCAGTGCATGGTGGCGAACAGCAGGAATCTGGCCCCAGCCATGCCTGGCGCTTCCCAGAGGAGGCGCGGCCAGGGCAGGTCTCAGATGGGGGTGCAGTGTGGGAAGGCAGACAGCCGAGGGGAAGGCAGGGAACTGGGGAGACGGAGGTGTGTTTGGGAATGACTGGGAATCTTCCTGCGTGGACGCAGGAGGACTGGGCCCAGGGGTGGGGGCAGCGGGCTTTGGGCCCCTCGGGTAGGCAGCCGCCACCCCCCGAGGGGCCCAGGCTGGGCTGAGTCAGCGGGCAGGAGGGAGCCCTCGGGAGATTGCCCGGCCCCAGGCCTGGAGGACGACACCCACTAGGAGACCCCACATTCCGAGCCCCTCAGGCCAGGTGCTGACCACTGTCTGGACATGGCACAGAGCTGGGGGTCCGCTGCCCACAGGAGTTCCCCCTGCCTCCGAAATCTAGAGCGAGAAAAACAATCACAAATCCTTTAACGAGGGACCGTGGCCTGGGGTGAGTGCCGGGAGGGAGGGAGGGAGGGACTGCTGGGCGGGATGCGGAGGGGATGGTCCCCACAAGGCCAGGACCAGCCGAGGTCAGAGTGCGGGTGGGCAGCCGGACACCCTGGTGTGGAGACAGAGGGGCGGCCTCCGGCCTCGGGGCCCAGGGCCCTGGAGAACCCTGCACAGTCTGGTCCCCGAACGCTCCCGATGGAGGCGCCAAGGTGTCCCTGCTCCTTCGAGATACCCAGAGCTCCCTCCGCCCTGCTCACCCCTCAGGACCCGCTGAGCATCCTCCTCTCTGAGAGGCCTTCCCAGTGGCTCGCCCTGAGGGGCCCCCTCTGCATCCCGAAGCCAGGCCGGGCTGGGTCAGGGCTGCACTGCAGAGCTGCCTACGCCTGAGGCGACCTGTGTCTCCCGCTGGGCTGGGGGCTCGCAGCTGCCCCGCCCAGCACCGTGCCCAGGGCGCTGGCAGACACCCCACCCATGTGAGCACCCTGTGGGGTCTGAGAGCCAGGCGCCCCAGACAGGTGTGGAGAGCGGAGACCAACGTGTGGCCTGGCGGCAAGCTGCACTCGCCTGGGGGGCCGGGGACCCCCTACCCAGGCCCCTCTCAGGAGGCGGGGCTGAGCCGCCAGCTTTCCCCACCCTGAGCCCGAGACCGGGTGTCCGAGGTGGGGGCCCCCCCGTGCGTCGCCCTGGAGCCGTGGAGACACAGACGCCTCCTGCCCTGGGCTGGGGGACCCGCAGCCCAGGAAACCACTGTCCCCGCTCAGAAAAGCCAAGGTCGAAGCCCCGGTAGCCTCTGGTGCCGCCCTCGGGGGCGCGGACACTTCAGGGCACTTCGGTGCAGCCACTGAGGAGTGAGCCCAGGCTGGGAGCCCGGAGGTGGGTCCTGGCAGGACCACCTGGGCCGGCACCTGGATCCAACGCCCCGAGGCCTCAGTCTCCTGGCCTGGGAAATGGGGGCAGCGCCCTCCAGGTGCAGTGAGCCCCGCGTGCCCGCGCCGTCCCCCGCCACTCCTAGCCGAGGCGGGGCTCCCCAGGGGCTGGGACCCTGCGGGGCCTGCCTTCGCCCACCGCCTCCAGCCCTGCCTCCACGGCCTGCTGCTCCCTCGCAGGCAGTGGAAAATTAGGCAATCCACGCTCTGGAAAGCGATGCCGGGGTCAAGGGCAAAGCCGGACGTTCAAAGGGAGGGAATGCGGCAACCCAGGGGAACCCCCCTCCAAGGGAAGTTGTTTTTAACCTGCGGACAAAACACGACTGTGTTTGGCTACGCAGTTCCTGGGCTGACGGTGGGTGACATCATCATGTGCCAAGGCCGGGCAGCCCCCGACACCGAGGTCACGCCCAGCCTCACGCCAAAGTGGGAAAGTCACGTAGCTCCTGTCACGTCAGCACAGACCGGACCCTGAACGTGTCCACGGCCCCATCTGTCCCCCAAACATCGGGGTCCCTCGCCAAGTCTCAGTGGGCCTGCCTGAGGCAGCAGGACCCCCGCCCACCCACCTTCGGCTGTGGTGTGCCCACCAGGCACGGGGGCGTGGGATGAGGGGGCCAAAGACCTGGCCCCAAAAGGGCGGACAGCCAGCCTCCTACATGAGAGGGAGAAACAGTCTCCTGCACTAAAGAGGCAGCCCTGGCCAGTGTGGCTCCGCGGGTTGGAGCGTCGTCCCACAGCCGAAAGGTTGCAGGTTCGATTCCCAGGCCACGCGCGTACAGGAAGCAACCAGTCAATGCTTTTCTCTCACATCAATGTTTCCCTCTCTTCCTAAAGCGATGAAAACAACATCCTCAGGTGAGGATAAAATAAAATAAAAAGGGGGCGGCCCCCTTCACCACAGTCGCTGGTCCTTCGTGGGGCATGCAGCCCGCACCACGGGGCGCGGCCACCACAGAAGCAGGAGAGTCCTTTCGGCTCCCCACCTGCCGCGTTCGGGGTCCGAGTCTGGATGTGGCTTTGTGCCCTCCGGGTACCTTCTTTGGGGGCGTGTCTGTTAGGGCGTTTGGCCATTTATCAGTCAGGTCGTGTGTTTTCCTGTTTTTGAGTTTTAAGAGTTTTTTGGCATGTCGGTTAATGGTCCAGCGTGACTTTGGCAAATATCTCCTCTGATCGGGGTTTGTCACCCTGCTCTTGTTACATTTTCCTTCGCAGATCAGAAGGTTGCAGTTTTACTGAAGCCAGCTTATGAATCGAGCACGTGGTTGGTACTGCATAGAAAACACCATCCTCAGCCCTGGCTGGTGTATCTCAGTGGATTGAGCACAGGCCTGCGAACCAAAGGGTCGCGGTTTGATTCCCAGTCAGGGCACACGCCCAGGGTGCAGGCCAGTTCCTGGCAGGGGACGCATGAGAGGCAACCACACATTGATATTTCTCTCCCTCTTCCTTTCCCTTCATTTATCTAAAAAATAAATGAATAAAATCTTTAAGAAAAAGAAAACGCCATCCTCACACCCAAGGCTGCCTCCGTTTCCTCCAAGCCTGTCTGCTAGGGGTTCGACGTCTCACAGCTTCCATTTAGTTCTGTGACCCGTTCTGAGCTAAGTTTTACGAAGGTCTATGCGAAGATTGTTTAAATGTAATTTTTTTAAAGATTTTGTTTTTAGAGAAAGGGGGAGGGAGAAAGAGAGAGAAACATCACTGCGTGGTTGCCTCTCACACACCACCTACTGGGGACCCAGCACACAACCCAGGCAAGTGCCCTGACCGGGAATCGAACCGGCGACCTTGTGATTCAGAGGCTCACACACAGTCCACTGAGCCACACCAGCCAGGGCTGAAGATTCTTTTCTTTGCGTGTCCGGCTATTCCAGCACCGTTTATGAAGAAACTGTCTGACTATATTGTACTGTCGTTACTCCTTTACCCAAGATCAGTTGACAATATTTATGGGGTCTCTTTCTGGGCTCCCCAAACCGCCCCATGGGTCTGTCTGTCTCGTGACTCGTTATACACCGCCCTGCATGCTGGAGACTTTTCTATTATCTACTATAGATTTGCACTGAGTCTTGAGGTCAGACAGTCTCGGTCCTTCAACTTCATTTTTCACCAACATCGGTGGACCCTTCTGGGCCTTTTGCCTCCACAGAAACTTCAGAATCAGCGGTCGACATCGGTCAGATGCCTTGCTGGGATTTTGATGGGGATGCGGTAAAGCAAGTTGGGAAGCACCGGCGTCCCGGCCGCACGGAGGCCTCCCGCCCACGGACGTGTGAAACCTCCCCGGGGCGCTCAGCTCAGCTTCTCTCTGATGTCCAGACGAGCCTCCCTCACATGGATCCCGTGCACACTTTGTCACACATTTACACACCAGTTTCTCATGTGGGGGTGCTCGTGTAAACGGTCGTATGTTTATTTTTAAATTTCAAATCCACTGTTCATTGCTAACGCATGCAAAAGGGACGGACTCTGTGTATTAGCTTTGCACCCTCCAACCCTGCAGGGGCAGCTTCTGGGACTCTCCCCGCCGCCTGGCAGGGACCGCCAAGGCACCTGCAGGCGAGCGCAGGTGCTGTCGTCATCCGTTCTCCCCATCTGCACACCTTCCGTCTCCTCATCGCCGCCCAGCCTCCCCTGGGACTGGCGGCGCAAAGCTGAACGGGGCTGCGACGCCCTCGCCTGCTGCCTGAGCTCGGGGGGAAGCTTCCCGCTGCCCGCCCTCAGGTCTGGAGTGGCCGCGGCTTCTGGCAGGTGTTCTTCGTCGAGTCCTCAGGAACTTCCCCTAGATCTCTAGTGTTCTGAGAGTTTTCATCATGATGGATGTGGGATTTTTTTTTTAATGCTTCTTCCGCACCTATCCATGCACTCACATACCATTTTCTCACCTGTTCACAGGATGGGGCCTGTTACATGATTTTCGAGTGCTGAGCCTGCCTGGGGCACCTGGACTGAGTCCCCAGGTGGCTGAGGCATGTAAGTGTTTTCATACACTGTGGGCTTGATTTGCTGACGCTTTGTTGAGGGTTTTGCGTCTGTGTTCGTGAGAGGTGCGGGCTGTGCTCCTCCGTCCTTGCGGTGTCTGCGTCTGGTTTCGGCATCGGGGTGACTGCGGCCCCACAGAGTGCACCGGAAAGTGTCCCCTCTGCTCCTGCGCTCTGGAAGGTGGCAAACTTTCCTCTCTCGACGTCCAGCAGGGGTGGGGCCGGCTCCCGCCGCAGGCCCAGCCTGGAGCCCACGTGGGGCCCTGCGCCCGGACCCCTGCCTCCTCCCCAGAGGGCCGCCCCATGCGGCCGGTGACAGGCAACACTGTGTGCCCCACAGATGTGCCTGCAGGCACACGTAGCGAGTTTCACAATGTTTCCGCTCACAAACACAAACAGAAGAACCGTCGCTGCGTTCAAAGCACCTGTGTGCCAGGAGGTCAGGGGGACGGGGCCAGGACACCCTGGGGCAGCCTGGGGCTGCGAGAAAACAGGACACTGGACGGCGTCCAGGCGGCCCCCACCTGACCGGATCTGGGACTTTGGACAAAGTGTCCCCTCCGCTGCCCACGGTTCTCCATCTGGAAAATGACGGGCTGTGCCCCGTGAGCTCTATTTTTTTAAAGATGTTATTTATTTATTTTTAGACAGAGGGGAAGGGAGGGAGAAAGAGAGGGAGAGAAACATCGATCTGTGGTTGCCTCTGGTGCGCCCCCTACTGGGGACCTGGCCTGAAACCCAGGCATGTGCCCTGACTGGGAATGGAACCAGCAACCCTTCGGTTCGCAGGCCCGAGCTCAGTCCACTGAGCCACACCAGCCAGGGCTCTATTTTTTTTTTTTAACTATTCTTAACTAACAGCAATTTCCTTTTTTTTCTTTATTGTTTAGCAGCACCCTTGGTCTTTACCCACTAGATGCCTGTGCCTGCTGCCGCCCTAGCTGCGACCATCAGAAATGTGTCCGAGCGTTGCCAGACGCTGGTTAGCGAGTAAACTGCCTTCCCGAAAACCGCTGCCAGACAGCACCGCCTCGTGGAACATGCCCAGGCCCGCCCTGCTGTTGACGGCGAGTCGGGTGGTTTCCAGCGTGGGGCTTTCGTACACACGGCTGCTGTGGACATGCTTGAGTCTGTCTCTAGCGAGCACATTTTTTCATTTTTTAAGTATAATTTATTGATTATGCTATTACAGTTTTCCCAATTTTCCCCCTTCATCCCCCCTCCGCCCTGCAACCCCCAAAGCTCCAGCATCCCCCCCCCGCCTTAGTTCACGTACACGGGTTGTACATACAAGTTCTTTGAATTCTCTGTTTCCTGTACCTTTTTCTCTCTCCCCGCCTATTTTATGCCTACCATTTATGCTTCTTCTTCCCTGTACCTTTTCCCCCTATTCCTCCCTTCCCCCTCCCCACTGAAAACCCTCCATGTGATGTCCATTTCTGTGTTTCTATTCCTGTTCTAGTTGTTTGCTTAATTTGTTTTTGCTTGTTTTTTTAGTTTCAGTTGATAGTTTTGAGTTTGTTGTCATTTTACTGTTCATAGTTTTGATCTTCTTTTTCTTAGATAAGTCCCTTTAACATTTCATATAATAAAGGCTTGGTGATGATGAACTCCTTTAACTTGACCTTATCTGGGAAGCAGTTTATCTTCCCTTCCATTCTAAATGACAGCTTTGCTGGATAGAGCAATCTTAGATGTAGGTCCTTGCCTTTCATGACTTGGAATACTTCTTTCCAGCCCCTTCTTGCCTGTAAGGTCTCTTTCGAGAAGTCAGTGGTCAGAAGTCAATGGTCTTAAGGAACTCCTTCATAGGTAACTGTCTCCTTTTCTCTCACTGCTTTTAAGATTCTCTCCTTATCTTTAATCTTGGGTAATGTAATTATGATGTGCCTTGGTGTGTTCCTCCTTGGGTCCAACTTCTTTGGGATTCTCTGAGCTTCCTGGACTTCCTGGAAGTCTATTTCCTTTGCCAGATTGGGAAAGTTCTCCTTCTTTATGTTTTCAAATAAGTTTTCAATTTCTTGCTCTCCCTCTTCTCCTTCTGGCACCCCTATGATTCAGATATTGGGATGTTTAAAGTTGTCCCGGAGGTTCCTCAGCCTCTCCTCATTTTTTTTGAATTCTTGTTTCTTCATTCTGTTCTGATTGAATGATTCTTTCTTCCTTCTGCTCCAAATCTTTGACTTGAGTCCTGGTTTCCTTCCCTTCACTGTTGGTTCCCTGTACATTTTCCTTTATTTCACTTTGTACAGCCTTCACTTTTTCCTCGATTTTGCGATCAGACTCAACCATTTCTGTGATCATCCCGATCACCAGTGTTTTGAACTGTGCATCTGACAGGTCGGCTATCTCTTCATCCCTTAGTTGTATTTTTTCTGGAGATTTGATCTGTTCCTTCACTTGGGCTTTTTTTTTTTTTTTGTCCTGGTGAGCACTTTCCTTTGAGAAAGAGTGAAATGGATTTAAGTGATGTTAAAATTTGCCCATCATTCCACTGTCTAGATATTCCCAGTGTGACCATTTCCTTCGGTCCCTTTCTGGACACGTGGGTCTGGGTGTGTGTGTGCCATGTGTGTGCAGTGTATGTGTAATTTTTGAAATCACATCACGCTAGACTGTCAGCTGTACAGCCTGTTGTCATTTCACATCGCAGACCTCTGGCCTGTAAGTGTGCATGACCTGCAGGCACACACCTACACAGGTGCGCATGCACGCACACACCCCAGCGCCCACCCGGCTGGTGGCGGAGTGTCCCTGCCCTTGCACAGACCCGGAGGCGTTGAATCGGCGTGCGTTTCCTGCCCTGTGCGCTGGTACCCGTGGGCTCTTAAAGCTACCACCGCCTC
Organism: Anoura caudifer; assembly: GCA_004027475.1. Classification (NCBI taxonomy): domain Eukaryota; kingdom Metazoa; phylum Chordata; class Mammalia; order Chiroptera; family Phyllostomidae; genus Anoura; species Anoura caudifer. Next base: position 34,429 of record PVKU01002931.1, on the reverse strand, counting down.
CCCGGCGGTCAGAGGCCGGAAATGAGGGGCAGCCGTCAACTCCTGACGCCCCCACCCCGTCCGTGGGACCCCCCTGCACAGACCTCGCGGCCCCCAGTGGCCTGTAGTCAGAAGGGCTGTGACCGGTCTCCAGAGCCCCCTGAGCAGGTGCACACAGGCCTGGCCACCCTGCTAACTGGGCAGGACAGTGCTCAGGGCCCCCTGCTGTCCGCTGTCTCTGGAGCCTCAGTTGACTGGGATTCGGTCTCCAAGGACGGGGACAGCGCCTCTGATGTGGCTGGACACACAGAGAGGAGAAAACAGGGGACGGGACACCTCCACCCAAATCACACGGCCTCTTGGTGGCCAAGTTCTGGTCTTAAATCGCTTTTTCTCACACTAGAGAGTAGCCAGGACTGGGGCGCTCATAGACTTAAGGAGGCAGGCGGTCGGCGTGCTCAGCTAGGTCGGCCAGGTCCAATGATGACGTGACTTTGATCGAGCCCCGCCCGGCCCTGCTCTGGGCTCCCCCGGCCGATCATCGAAATGGGGTCACGGGGAGGATGTGCGAGAAGCAGCCCCGCCCCCACCCCCACATGCTCCTGGGGGGAGGGACCTTCGATTCAGGGACCAGCCAAAGCTGTTCGTTAATGCTGGGCACCGGGGAGCCCCGCCACCGTCCACCCACCCACCGCCCATCCCCCCAGCTGGGTCTGGTCCGGTCCGCACGCAGAGACGGAGCTGGGCCGCCTGGGCTCCCACAGGCCCTGCGGGGACCCCATCGGCTTGAATTCTGAGACCCTCAGAACGCGGCCGGGACGTCTTGGCCTCCGTGGCCCTGGGGGCTGAGTTGGGGTGACGACCTCCAGCCCTTTTGGAGTCGGATGATGCCGAGACCGGGGGCCCACGGAGAGCGCACAACGGCGGCTCGCGTTGGGGGGCCCACGGGCACCCTGACTCCCGGAGGCCGGACACACACACGCGGGTCAAAAGGGGACCCGCCAGGTGCAGACCCTCCCGGCTCGCGGCCCCGCCCCGCGCCTTCTGCGCCTGCGCGGCCACGGGGCTCCACAGGTGCAAGCCGCGCACAGGTGAGCCGCAGCGCGCCTGCACCGACCTTCTTCGCAGGCGCTGCTGGTACTTCAGGGCGCCAGGCTTGCGGGGAGGCGGCCGTCGCCGCGGGAAGCGGGATGGAGCCCGGGGCGCAGGTGGGCGCGGAGGGGCGCGGGTGGATGGGGCAGCGCGGGCGAGGGGAGCCGGGTCCGTCCGCGCTCCAGGTCGGCCCCGCGCGCGTCGCTACCCGACCCCCCCGGTCCAGAGACCGCCCCCCACCCCACCGTCCTGCCGCGCAGGTTCGAAGCGAGAGGCAGGCGCAGGACTGGATAACGGCCGGCAGGTGAAGAAGGGCAGAACCGAGCTTCCCCCCCCCCCCCCCCCCGAGCCTCGGCCGCGCTGGGAGGGACCCCCATCCCCACCCCATGGGCCCGGGGCTTCCGAGTCCGCGGTCGGAGCAGCGGGGCGTCCGCGCTTCCTTTCCCGCCCGTGAGCCGGTGAGAAAACATCCTCTTTGAGCTGCTTCTAGAACTTCTTCAGATTCTTTATTTTTCCTCTGTTTTCCCAAGAAGTCTACCCAAAACCTGGAGCTCTTGTCTTACGATTTTTAAAAACAGTGTCCCAGATAAACAGTTCGGGGTCCCCGCAGGGTCAGCAGCCGCTGGGCGTGGCTGGGGGAAGCCAGGCCCCGCGCTCAGGTCTCTGGAAACTGCGGGTCGGCTTCCTTCTCCTCCTAAGTGGCCCTTTGTGGCTTTGCTTCTCGGAGGCGTTTTTAATTATATGTAGCTCTTCTCTTCTCTGTCCTGGCCTCCGCGCTGTGGGTGTCCGTCAGAAAGCCGGCTGGGGCGTGTTCCCGGCCCGTCACCCGTGTCCCCGGCCCACCCGTGAAGGCCTCTGTGTTTTCACCTTCAGGTCCCGTATCCTGGGAATCTTCTCCCTAGGTGATGCGGCGTAAGATTTTTTTTTAATTCTTTTTCTGAGTAACCTGTGAGTTTTTAAAGAGTCCCGCATGCCAGACCCGTCAGGCGTGAGGCAAGGATGTGGGCTCCCTCTGGCTCTGGGTTTTTCCCCCACTGGCCGGCCAGTCAGCACGGCGGGGACCGAGGCAGCGCATCCCCGGTGGTCTGGGCCCCCCTCTGAGGCCGCCTCCGTGAAGCGGCGCCGACCTGCCCCACCCGAGAGCTCTCAGGGCGCTGCCTGCTGCCCCATCGGGGGCGCGTCCAAGTGCCAGCATGTAACCAGCCCGGGTCCTGCGCCGGCCAGTTCAGAGCAGGGCCGGTGAGACAGGAAGGGACTCGGCCTCCCGCCCCCGGGAGGGGCTCTGAGGGCAGGTCCCTGCCCCTCAGCCCCACGCGGGCCACACCCCTGGAGGGCACTGGGCCCCCCAGACGTGACTTCTCTGACGGACAGACAGACCTGCGGATGGACACCTGCATACTGTGTCCGAGGTGTCACCTTTCAGGCTGAGGTTAAATGTTAAGCTGATTTCATGCACAAGGTTTCTGCTTTTCTTCCCCAAAAAACATTTATTAAAAAATCCTTTCCTTAGGGCAGGGGCATCAAACTCATTTTCACTGGGGGCGGGGGCCTCATCAGGCTCACGGTTGCCTTCAAAGGGCTGAATGTTGTTCTAGGACTGTGTACACGTAACTCCTCCTTAACCAGGGGCAAGGGGCTCGGCGCTGCCACCGGGTAGAAACAAGGTGCCAGGCGGATAAACCCAGGTGGAGGGCCGGATTCGGCCTGCGGGGCCTTGTGTCTGCCACCTGTGCCTTAGGGGTTCAGTGGCCATCCCTTGGCTTAGCTCCCTGCCCCACCCCTGCCCCCAGGAGGCCACCTCCGTGCTCTGCTTTGACAGGTTTCTGAGTGGAGCTCCTCTGAGGACGAGGGCCTGCCTTCGGTGCCCCGACGGCCATCCTCGGGGACGGTTCCGAAGCACAGCACCCCTGCGGAGGGCTCCCCGCGCAGGAGGCCCCTGGGCCGTGTCCCCTACCGCCAGGGAGGGGGCCCTGCTGATGGGTCCCTGCTGTCTGCAAGCTCTTCCTGGGACCTGCCGTCCCCCGTCCGGAAGAGACGGCTGTCCACCATCTGGGCCTCTGAGGAGTCCAGCGAGCGGCTGGGGCCAGAGGAGGACCCCTGGGCTCCTGAGGAAGAGCCACCCGCGCCCGCTGAGGTCACCCGGCGGCGGCGGCGGCGGCGGCGACAACGACAGCAATGCAAGAAGCAGGGAGAGGCCCCAGGGAGCTGGACAGGAAACATGCGGTGGCCTGGGATCCCCAACGCCGCTGGGCAGAGGCACCGGGACCCGAAGAAGCTGGCGGCTGTGGTAGGCAGGCCCTGACCCCAGCCTGTCCCTGTCCCCTGGGAGCTCTGGGTCCCCCCAGGAGGTGGCCTGTGACAGTTGGGAGCAAGGTCACAGCCCTTCCCTCACTGAGGGACCTGGGCCTGGGCGTGGGGAAGAGGACGCTGGGCAACTGGCCTTTCTGACATCCGGGCCCCTCTCTGGGGGTCCCCCTGCTCCCAGGGGGAGGGCCTTTGCTTGCGCTGTCAAAATACATGTCCCCTGGCTCCCCAGACTCCTCAGCACACTGCTGGGGACGGAGCAGATGACGTAGGAGCCCCAGAGAGTCCCTCACTGTCCTTGTCCCCCGCACCCTCTGCGGCCACCCCCTGCTCCCCACTCTGGCTGGCACCAGGGGACCCGACATCATAGTCCGTGGGAGGGTCCCCAGGCCCCTGTGCTGCTCTGAGCTCGGCTCCCAGCCCCCAGTGCCCTGCCAGCTTCCTGGTCCAGGGGGCTGCTGGGAAGGGGCTGCCAGGGAGGCTGCTTGCCCCTCGCACAGGTCGGCAGCCGAGACCCCTTGGGGCCCCAGGCCCCTCCCACCCAGCCCTGGGGTTGGAGGCAGCATATGCCGGTGGTCAGGCTCCTGCCCTGGTGCCCTCACCTGCCCTTCAGCTCTGGGAACCCTGGGCCGCCCCCCCCCCCCACTGCCTCTGAGACCTTTCCTGCTGTTTGTCCCGACTTTGCTGCTGATACCACACTTTGCAGGTGGAGGACCCTGAACTGCAGGGGAGGCCTGGGCTGGCCAGGGGCCCCGCCCTTGACCCTTCCTCCTCTGGGCCTGTCCCCCTTGGCCTGGGCACACACCCTGCGGTCTGGTTAAGCCCGTCCTGGGCAGCAGCAGGAGCCATCCTGCCCCCTCGCCCCTCACCGTCCCAGCTCCAGGGAGGGGGCCTCAGGGCAGCAGCAGCAAACAGAGGACCCCTGGCCACCCAGACACCCATCCGCAGCTGCTGCCTGTGCCAGCCCCCCCCCCCAGTTCCCCTGCACACCTGGCTGGCCCCTCCCTCACGACCTCTCTGTGCCCTAGTCAGACCCAGCCCATCCCCGCAGCCATCCTCGGCACCTGGGTGTCTGTGGCTCCATCATGGGTGGCAGCAGCTGGCTTGCGAGCGGGGACAGCACAGGCTGGCCGAGCCACCATGGCTCGAGGCCCAGGGGGTGCCCAGGAGCTGACAGGTGGGGGGTCGGCAGCACAAAGGAGGCATCACTGTCCCCACCACCACCCCTCAGCGAGCCTGCTGCTCCCACAGATCGAGCGTGTGAGGCAGTGGGAGGCTCGCCTGCTCTGGAGCATCGAGGAGGCCACCCGGCATGAGCTCACCGTGGAGGATGACTGACCGCAGGGGACTAGGGAGCGCAGGGACCTCAGCCTGACCCTCGTCCATCTGTCTGTCACTCGTCTGTCCATCCACCTGTACACCCCACGCCTTCCTCGGGACGTGCCGCAGGTGCCCCCTGGAGGGCCCCCACCACATCATGCCACTCAGGTGCGGGAGGGGGGTGTTGATAAAGACCTTGTTACTCGGATCCAAGTGTGGTACTGGCCGCGCCAGCTGAGCCGGGGCCCTGACGGGTGTAGCCCCGCCCACCGCCTGCTTCCTGGAGTCCAGCTCGGTGGGGAGCTCACTGATGCTTTGCAGGTAAAGACCAGGGAGCTCAGAGACCCGCCGGCCTGGCCAAGGCTGGGGACCCCAGGTGGTGGGTTCAAAATGTCACCCCAGGAAAAGCCCAGAACCGGGGCTCTCCACCTGAGGCCTCTGGGGCCTGCGGCGCTGGGTTTGTTCCCTGGGGGCAGAGGAAGGGGGCTCTCCTGCCCGCTCCCCCACCCCACCACCCACTGTGGGGAAGAAGGAATGGGCGCACGGGAGCTTCAGGTGCAGAGGAAACGGCTTGGACCGCCAGGCGAGTGTCTCTGGGGATGCACTCGGCTGCAGGTGCAGAGCTGGGCTTTGCTCTTGCGCATGTTCTCACATCCCCACCTCATCCACACGCGTGTGATTGTCCTTTCTTCTAAAAACCAAAGAAACCTCATGTCTGTGCCCCCTCGTCCAGACCTGTGGGGCAGCCCAAGGCTTCTCAGGAACAGGGGCCAAGATTGCTGCTGGGGCAGAATCAAACGGGCACCCTGACATGAAGCACCCCGAAACGGGGCCCCCAGACAGACTCTCAGGCTGGGTGGGACAGTGGGCAGCACAGGCAGGCGAGGTCGGGGTTGCTGAGAGGCAGGGGTGGGGGTTCCTAAGCCACGGGAGTGTGGATGGCAAACCTGATCCCCCTGGAAGGGCCACCTCCAGGTCCCCAACGTGGAAGGAGCGATGACAGTCCTCACAGGAGGGGACGGGCCCTGGGGCTGCGGTCACCGAGTCCTGTGCATGGGGGGTGGGGTTGCTGAGCTGGCGCCTCCTGCAGGAGGTGCCGCTCGCTGTTCCCTCTGCTGGAACAGTGATCAGACTCTCCACTCGACAGGCCTGTACGGAGGGGGGTGGGGGCCTCTGCAGCAGGGTTGACGATAAAAATAAAAGAGGGAAAATTTATTTTAAAAATGACATGTACGTTCATTTTTCAAACGAAGCACAAAAGCAGACGGAGGCAGGACAACCAGCGGTGGCCGTGTCGGGGCGGCAGGTGCTTCGCTGCCCGTCCTTCCCAGCAGCACGTCCACCACGCGGCGTTCTCCCCGGAACTGTTTCCGGTCGGCGTGCGGCGCCCCGCCCGGTGGCTTCTGCCTCTACCTTGTTTCGTACTTGGAAAAACGGGGAATGGGCCAACGGCTCCACCACGCTCTGGGGGTCCCCCAGGGTTTGCCCCCCCCACCCCATCCACATGGCCTCGGCCCTTCCCAGCCTCCAGCTCTGGGTCACTGGTCCCCGTTCCAGCCCCATTTCTCCTGCTCCTGGTTCAGGGGTGTGACAGGCCCCCCACAAGGACAGGCATCAGCTATGTCTTGGCCAATGTCAAAGCCTCCCGGACCGCGCCCTCCTCTCTGCTGAGCCTGACCTGGCCCGACCTTGGCCTGCCGAGTCGGGTTCGAGCCGACATTGCCGCTCAGCCTGTTGAGGAGGGCCGCCCCCCAGACTCCGCATCTGGTTGTCATGCCCCACCATGATGTCCACGTCCCTGGGCACCTGACCACACTCCAAGTTCCCGTCCGCACTTTCCTTCGGGCACAGAGTGTCATCCTCAGCTGTCACTCAACGGGCTTTGTCGTCACAGGAGGGCGGAGCCCAGCGGGGGGGGGGGGGGGGGGGGGGGGGGGGGGGGGGGGGGGGGGGGGGGGGGGGGGGGGGGGGGGAGCGGGCAGGGGGTGGGCATCAGAGTCTGTCTCGAGGGTCAGTGGGATGGTCGGCGTGTTGCAACGACACCCATTTGCTCTTCCATTCAAACGGCCACGAGTTTAGTCAAGCAATTTTTTTCCTTTACTTTTTGTTAAATAAGATTCCAGAAAGTGTAGTGCAAACACTGAGTAGAAAAGTTGCAATTAAGAAACGTACATTCACATTTAACAGTTCAGTCCATTCGCTTGTTTTTAAAATAAAAATAGGACAGATTATTCAATGACTTGTCTCAGTTTAACAATCTTGGAAAAGACTGGAAGGTGCTCTACAGTGTTCTGCTGACGTAAAAATAGACCCGTATTGATCATACAAATCTATCGCGACATGGTGACCTCGAGCCGGCGTTCCGGCATCTGTGTTCGCGCCTCGCGGAGCTGCCCCGGTGGGAGACCGCGCCCGAGCCACACTCTGCAGCCCTCGGAGGGACGGCCCCACCAGGGACGCAGACAGCCCCTGCCCACGGCTCCCACGGAGGATGGACAACCCACAGCGGACACGGGCTTCACCGCAGTGGGAGCGGGGCCCACCGCAAAGGGGCAGGTGCATTCCATACGCTCGCTTGTGCGAGGCAGCGCACGACCAGTGTGAACGGGGCAGGCGGGCAGGCGCGGGCAGGAGCTGAGGTGCGGGCTCCGGGACCCACCCTTCCGGGGGCGCTCTGCGGCCAGCCAGCAGATGGCCCTTCGCTGTGCATGCTGTGTGATTCCAAACTCAAACTAAAATCACACAATCGGGGACTTCACGGCATGCAACCCGCGTGCGAATGGCTTGGGTGTGCACGGTTTTTACAGGGATGAAGGCAAAACCGCTCCCCTCGGCAGGACGGTGCTGGGAGCGTGGCACCCGCCGTGTGGCAGGCTCCCTCAGGGCTGCCAGGACGAGGGGACAGTCCCCTGAGGCGTGTGCTTCGTGCTGGGGCTACGAGGGGGCTGCTGGTGGGAGGCAAGAGACAAGTTCTGGCTGCCGGGGGCCAAGTGCCTGCGACGCGGGAGCCCACATGCAGGGTCAGAGTGACTGTTCCCGCTCACCGCCCACACGCGCTCGGGAAGCCCAAAGGGCTGGACTGATCTCCCGGGGTGAGTGCAGGTCACCCTCCATCTCAACATCGATTCTCGGTTCTCGGTGAGAGGCTGCCTTGGAAACCAAAACCGCTGCAGCCTGAGCCGCCAGGATGACAGGGCTCAGGCCGGGGGGAGGGGCAGAGGCTCGTACCAGGTGTTCCCAACACCCTGCCCCCCACGGAACTCCCTGGTCTCAGATGTCCTCAAGTGCCCAGGAAGGAGCACTGACCACCCACCCCAGGCCAGCAAGGGGACAAGGACATGGGGTGGCTCCGACCAGGAGCTGGGTTGGGTTCCGGTAACTGGAAAGGTGTGTGTGATTTGGGGGCCTCTGGGGACCCCCTTCTGCCACGTCCGACGTTCGGTAGGAAGGGACAGGCTGTGCCCTGGGACTTGGTTCAGGACAGAAAGTGGGACCAGACATGGGAGGGTGTTTCCAGGCTGAACGTGTTCCATCCTAAGGGACCATTGTTAAAGGTGGGATGGGGCTCGGCCCTCAGGACACGACCCCATCTACCTGCATGGGGCCTGGTGCTGTGAGGTTGCACCTGGGGCATGCCTAGGGTGGGCTGTGGGGACCAGCCTGCCACCTGGGGGCCCTGCCACGGGGGGGGGGGGCACATATGTGCAATGAGGTCAGAGTGCCCCTGTGTGGGTGGCTGTCTAGGGTTGTGCCCACGGGGTCCCCAGGACTTTCAGAAGGGAAATCTAAGTCAGGTCACAGTCACTGGAGCCGGTTTGGCCAGCTGCCCTGCTGGCCACGCCAGCCCTGTCCCCTCTGCTCCAGTCCCCGCCACGTGGGGCCCACGCTGTCTCCAGATCCACACCCAGCTCCTCCCACCAGCTCACAGAAAATTGCCGCCCAGGCCCCGGGGCTCCCACCCCACCCCACCCCACCCCAGGAAGACTTGCAGCTGCAAGCAGGTCTCCCCTCCAGCTGAGCCCCACTTGCCCTCCCGTTGGGGGTCTTTAGGCCCTGTCCCACCCCCTGCCCACCCTCCTCGGTCTCAGTGGGGCTGGGTCCAGCTGGGAGACTGGCCTCAGCCCACCTGGTTCAGGTGCGATTTGGTGGGTGTGGGGGTGCCAGGACCCATGGAGGTCGCAGCGACCTGACTGCCCCACTGCCCACTGTGCCAGCGGCAGGCACCGGCCATGGCTTGTCCTCACAGTCTGTGTCACATGAGGGTGGACACTGTGCTGTCCGACTTTGGAAGCCTGAGGCCCCACTGTCGGCCTTGGACACACAGGCCAGTGGCTCAGGGCCGTTCCTGCTGCTGAGTCCAGGCCCCCACGCAGCCCCCACAGATCCTGGGTCTACGTCACTCCCACCCACAGCCCAAGGGCCCAGGAAGACAAACGCAGGCCCAAGAGGCCCCATGAGAAAACGCCACATTTCTCCTGGCCCACTTGCTGCAGAACCTCAAGTGTTAAATGGCAGGGAGGGGCCGACCGCTGGCTCAGGCTTCCAGCAGGACCACCCAGAGCCACCGCAGAAATGGGTGTCTAGGCCCAGGGACACTGCACACCCTCCGGCCTCCAGCCACAGCGCCCGCTCCTCACCGACACCAAGCCACTATTCCCAAACCAACTGCCTCTGGGAAGGCTGATTCCTTTGTTTCTTCACTTTTGTTGGTTTTTTTTTTTTTTTTTTAAATGGAAACCATCACAAGATGGGGGAAGTCCGTTTCTGGGGGTCACTGCCTTAGAACCTGTAGGTCTGCACACTTTCAGGATCGAAAGTGCCAAAGTGACCTTGTGGTCCACCCTGCCTGCTCGGTGACGCGCTCAGGTGTGTCATCTGTCCGTGACAGGCGCCGTGCAGCAGGGCACGCACTGGGCCCCGCACGCTTGTCTCGGGCAGGACCTGTGACTCAGGGTCACGGGGTCACGTGATGCAGGAGGAGGGAGCGCACGCTGGAACCGAGACGGGTCCTGGGGAAATCCCGAAGTCGGCGGCAGAGGCAGGAAGCTGCCTCGCGGTGGCTGTGAGGACGGCACAGTACTTACTCTACGAGGGGACAGACGTGTGGGGTTGGGAGGCTGGCAGGGCCCGTCCACGCCCAGGGCCCACAGCAGCCTGTTTACCGCAGGAGACGGGCATCCTGGCTGGAGGGACAACCCGGCAGGGGCTCCGAAGCCCGGTGCTGACAGCCAGCCCCAGAGAGGGGCTGCCCCAGCCGGGTGCACGGGGGGGTGCCGGGAGGCTGCTCTCCCACAGTGCCCTCCATCTGGGCCAACTCACGCACGCAGCTTGTCTCTGAACCAGCAGTCTGCTCGGGCCAGACTTGTCTCTGCATTTAGATAGAGTTAGTTATTGCTTCCGGCAACACCAGGCACCTGGCAGCCTCGGTGGCTTTGGGGCCTGGCGGACGGGTCAGGTCCAGCCGGCTGGGTCCGCGGTGCAGAGGCCACAGAGGGACCGGAGGTCCCTGGAAGCATCTGGAAGTTCGGGGCTGTGTTCTGCTCTACTGAGGTCGGGCACGGGCATGCGAGGGTCATGCAGGGGCAGGGGGTTGCTCAAAAGGGCAGAGCACTTTGGCCAAGTGGGGCGCGGTGCGCTGGAAACGCACTGGGTGGCTCTCCTCCATTCTGGTGGGATTGGCGGGCGGCACCAGCTCGCGGGGCACTATTTACAGAGCGGCTGAGTGTCGGAGGATCCCACTTGAAGGCCCTAACGTTTGTGCACGGATATTGTACGAGATTAAAAATAAATAAGGCAACACAACAGTCTTATCACGGACGAGAAGGAGGTGCTTCCCGCGCTCCCCAACGCAGGTGTGGCTGCCAGCCCCGCGTCCCAGGAAGCAGGCGGCCTTGCCGATGGCTGAGGGGCGGCTCCCGGGGACCTCGCGGTCCAGAGCAGCTGCCCGCATTTCGCAGCTTTGCACGCAGGGGTGGTCTCACCCTGCGAGGTGACAGCTGAGTCTCACGGGACTTCTGGTATGTCTGGTGTACGGCTCTCCCCCGGGTGCCCTGCCCCCACTCGCTGGGTTGGGCGGTGACCCCCGCTGCCCCGATGGCAGTGGTTGGGGCATCCTCACCTCCCACGCCCTGCGTCCACTCACCTTCCACCTGTCCTGACAGCTCTGATGACCTCCCCGACCTCTAAGGGGACACAAGGTCGCATGAGCCCCCTGGAGAGTGGGGCTCTCCCCACTGTACGGCCACACCCACAGCTCCCTCTGCAAAGCACCCTCTGGTCTGCAACGGCACGGTCCCAGCTCGGAGGCCCGGTCCTGCCCCACCGGCTTTGATCAGAGCAATGGCCATCGCTGGCCAGAGAAAGGTGGTCCCCGCCCTGCTGCACACCCACACAACCTGGCACCGTCCGTGCTGTGGGGTTGGGGGTCACAGCCTCCCCGCACAGAAGACCACGTCCCGCACCCACAGACCCACCTACTTCCTGGAAGTAGTCTCGGTCCCTGCGGGCCACAGTGGGGGCCCAGTTTTATGGCTGTAAACGCTGAAACCACGTCCCGGGGATGGTTCTGCCACAGAAACACCTTCGGGCAAGGAAGCTTCTCAGGCCGCAAGCCCCACTTGTTTCCAGAGTCGGCGAAGCCGCTCACCCCCAGTCCACGTGCAGGAGCCCAACAGGCCACTCGGAAAGCGGGGGCCACGCCGGCCCACCGGCACGGTGATCAGGACAGAGCTGGGGGACGGCCCACATGACCGGAACGCACTGGTCGCAAGGCAGGGACGTGGCCGCAGGGGACCGGCCTCTGGCTCTTGGCAAAAAGTGACTCAAAGAGAGCCAGCAGCCCTCGTCATGGGCCGCGGGCCCAGGCTCCTCGGTCCCCCCGAGCCATCTGTCTGGGGCTCGGCAGCTCTGGGTCTGGTCCCAGGCCTCATTCCCCGCCACTCCGGGCTCCTGCAGGCCTGCTCTCACCTGCCCCACCTGGGCAGCCAGCCCCCACCCTCCCCCCGCCACGCCGACAGGATGGAGCAGCCTCGTCTCTGCATGTCTGTGCCGGTGGGGCTGGCCCTTCCCCAGCCTGACTGTCGGCCCAGCCCTACTCTGCTGGCCGGGCTGGTCCTGCTGGAGGGATGGAGGCCCAGAGCATCGGCCCTGCGCCCCCAGCGGCCAGCGCGGCTCCGCTAAGCCTTCTTCCCAGCTGCTCCTGGGGGTGGGTATGGGTCAGGAGGCTGGGCGGCAAGCCCTAAGCCCTGCCGAGCCCCCAGCCCACCTCCAACCGGGTGGCTGACCATGGGGGCCACCGGGGGGCGGCCTGCAGGCAGTCTGGTCTGGAGGCCGGCTCTCCCGTAAGGACACATCTTCCGCTCAGAGTTCAGGGACCGGGCGTGCGTGCCGTTTGCGTCGGTCCTGCCTTCCAGGAAGTAGGTCAGCATCTCGCCCTTGCCCTTGACGCTGACCTTGCCGCGGCACAGGAAGTGGTAGGCGCCCTGCCTGAGCAGCCGCTGCACCTCCTCGGTCACCTGTGGGGGGGTGGGGGGCAGCGGTTGGGCTCGCAGGCGGGAGCGGGAAGGAGGACACCCTTGCCCCTGGCAGGCCTGGGGCCTGCGCCTCGGGAACCGGGGAGGCTGACCTGGATCCTGCCGGGGACGCCGGTGCTGTCCATCCGACTGGCCACGTTCACGGTGTTGCCCCAGATGTCGTACTGCGGCCGGCGAGCTCCGATCACGCCGGCCACCACGGGGCCGACGTTAATGCCTGGAAGACAGGCACCACGGGGGTCCCAGAGATGCTTCCAGGGGACACGCGCTGCCCCCTCCGGGTCACAGGTTCCAGGGATCACCTGGTGCGGCACCCCTTCCTGACGTAGGACCACTGCCCCCTGGGGCGGCACCGTCCGTCCTGACCCCAGAACAGTGCCGGCCACCACACGGACTCTGGCCACGGGAGGCTGACCCCTTGTCTGTGGGGGCTCCGTGTGCTCCCCTGGGTGGGACCCTGCCTGTGTCCCCAGGTGGGACCTCACAGCCGCTTTGGGTGCAGGGACCAGGATGGGTCACAGCATCTCAGGACGCTCTGAGGGGGCCAAGGCCCCTTGTCTTCACAGGCCAGGGTCCGGTCCACCCGGGGGGAGCACAAGCAGCCCTGCGGCCACCTTCCCGTTCCACCCTCCTGCGCTGGTCTTTCCTGGTGTGGCCAGGGGTGTCGGCCCCATTTTGGACACGGGCCTAGCCGGTGCCAGAAGGCAGAGCCGGTGCCAGAAGGCAGAGCCGGCTGAGTGGTGGGAAGGCCGCGGGCACGTACCCACGCGGAGCACGAAGTCGTTGTAGGACTGCCGGTTGATCTCGTCCAGGACGCCGAACATCTCGATGGCAAAGTCGGCCAGCGTGCTGAGGTGGGAGGAGATGGACTTCTTAGCCTGGACATGAGCAGACACAGGCATCACGTTTGGGGGAACAAGGACCGAGGGGCTGGGCCACCTCCCAGGGCAGCTGCTGGGTGTGGTGGGAGCGGAGGCCCAGCCGACGGCCCCGGTGGGATCCGGGACCCCACATCAGCAAGGCAGCCCCCCAACCGTGGCCCATTCCTATGCCCCCGGGGGCAGCAGGCTGGTCTTTGCCAGGGATTTGCACCCCCCCCCCAGCTCCCCAGGGACACCCTGAGCAGCCCCTGCGACAGGCAGGAAGTTGAGACGGAGGCCAGCCCTTCGCCGACAAGCGGGCAGCCCCTGTGAGTGGGCACCAGGTGTCCCAGGTGCTGCCAGGACAACGCTGTCACCAGGCCACAAACAAGGAACACAGGTCAGCGGGGGTCCCCCGCCCACACCGACCGAGCCGGCCATCATTCCCTGGTGGGGAAACGTCCGGTCTTCTCTGACACAGCGACAACTTGACAATTTTTTAAGGATGCCAAGGTTTCTCACTTTTCCTTTTTAAAGGATATTTTCCTAGCCCTCAAATTTAGGGAGTTAATGCTGTTTATAAAAAATTAACCAACGGTTTCTAGGCCAGCGTCAGACCGGCCGATACCGGAGGCCATAGCACAAAGACCCCCGCGCCCCTCCCCCGCCCCGCCGTGAACTCCTGACCCACGGCGACACACTCATCCCCAGGGATCCATCAGACGCTTGCGATGCATCGGCACCGGCCGCGGTCGGCAGTCCACCCCCGGGCTCCGCTCGGCGTGCTGGGCGCTCCTCGGGTTTTGACCACCGTACGCGCCGTTGTGCAGGACAGAGCAGTTCCACTCGGACAAGTTTCTGTCGGTCAGTGGACTGCCTCTTCGTTACGGTGTTTTCCACAGATCAGAACGCGAGGTTTTTAACTGGGTCCAGCCGACCGGTGTCCTGTGTCGCGGACCGTGCCTTTGGTGCCGCACCTGAAAACGCATCGAGGCGCCCGCGTCCCCTGAGTTTTCTGGTATCTTCCCAATGTTTTCCGGTTTGGGTTTCGGTCTATGATCCATTTTGAGCTACTTTCTGTGAAGCGTGTCCGGGCTGCATGCAGATGCATTTCTAAAAACAGGTTGATAGCTATATGGAGACGGACGGACAGACGGACGTCCAGTTGTTCCAGCACCATTTGTTAAAAAGTCCCTCTTCGCCCCACTTGCTCCTTCGTCTGTACTCGTGGCGCCCAGTTCTGGGCTCCCCGTCCCCTCCCCACCCCCCGGGGTCCCTGTGTCTCCTCTCTCGTCAGCACCCCACTGACTTGTTTCCTGTGAGTCTGAAAGTCTGGTGGGGAGTCGGGTGGGCTCAGCCCTCCACCTCATCCCGGTCCTTCAGCGTCGTGAGTGGCGTGTGACTGTCCCGGGTCTTCCGGCACCACATAAACTCGGGACCTGCTGGCTGACGTCCCAGAATAACCTGCTGGGATTGCCTGGAACCCACAGATCAGCTTGGGGCTCAGCCAGCATCTCCGCAGCATGGAGCCCCCTCTGAAGGAAGAACCACCTTCTTCGCCAGAGTCTTGCAGGCCTCCTCCTGTGGCCCTCGTACGCAATTTTAGATTCACATCCGGTGTTTACTTACGGGCTGTGCGTGGGTAAATAGTGTTGTTTTTGTTTCAAAGTCCACTTGCTGGTTCCGGTGTAGGGGGAAGCTACCAACCTTCGTAGGTCGACCTTACATCCTGCAAACTCGCCGTAATCTCTTACTGGCTCAACTCCCCCTGCTGACGCTCAGCCCCCTAGATCCCCCCCCACCCCACCCCACCCTGGTACTGACCACCAGCTACAGCGGCCGGGTCACCTCTTCCTCCTGGCAACCCTGCCGGCTGTTCCACCCGCATCCTGGCCGACTCTCGGTTAAGAGCAACCACACTGACGATTGTTACACCTCGGAGAGGTGACTCCGCCGTCCCCCTGGGCGACCCTGCGTCTCTCTCTGACGATGCTCCTTCATCCGAGGTGGGCTCCGAGGTCAGGACAGCTGCTTGCGTTTTTATTCCTGCCTACATGCTCCCTCTACATCCCTCTCTTTCTAACGTGTCTCTGTGTATCTTTATAAAGCGTGTTTCCTGTGGGAAACCCAGCTGGGTGTTTCTGAGGCCGCTCTGTCAGCTGCCTCGGCGTGGGCCTGCTCGCCGCATCGTCGGTGTGACTGGACGAGCATCCGCCACGTCTGTCACTGGTGTCTACTCACCGCGCCCTTTTTTGGCATCTCCCACTTTCTGCTTTTTTGTTTTAAGGGACAGCCTGAGGACTCTGTGCCCAGTTCTGCGCTGGGGAAAGGGGACACTCAGTGGGCGTGGGCAGGTGGAAAAGGGCAGGACTGTGGTGAAGCCCCCATGACCGGCCCCCCGTGCTGACCTTCCGAAGCAGCTTGCGTCTGGAGAGAGCCGGCCACTGCCAAGGCGGCCTGCTGGTGTCCACCTTAACCCTATGCACAGGACAGGCTGAAGCCCAGAGAGGGGGTCTGTCCAGGGTCCCGGGCAGCTGGGAGCGGAGTGGGGACAGCCCTGAGTGGGGATCCCCGGGTGGCACCCACCTTGGCCCCAGCCGCGGGCGCCAGCCCCGCCGCAGCCATGTAGGTGCTGCCGATGGTCTTGATCTTCTCCAGGTCCTGGTAAAAGTCCTTGTCCATGAGCTTGTTGAAAACAAAAACTGTTCAACGTTACATTACATTTTAGACAAGTCGCCGGGACCATCGGACACCGGAGCCACCGCTGAGCCCTGTGTCTCCTTTGCTCTGGGCACCAGGCCAGGTCTGGGCTGAGCCGAGAAACACAGGCCAGAGGGGCTCCCGCAAAGGCCTGAGAAAGCGGAGCCGGGGGCACCACCACCGGAGCGGCCCGTGCTCCGGCCCGCGCCCCACGGGCCCCCAGTGGGGGGGGGGCAGACGCAGCCCAGGGCCCGCCCGGCAGCGCTCCCCCACCCCGACCCCATCCTATCGGGACCCGAGGAGATGGACGCACGAGCCCCCCTGTCCTGTCCCTCACGGGGCATGTGCCCGCTGCGGAGGAGGGGCCCCGCCCCGTCCGGGCGCCCGGCTCCCTCACCTCGTCGAAGTCGGCGATGATCTCGTTGAGCAGCCGCAGGCACTCCACGCCCATGTTGTTGCCGTCCAGCTCGATGTAGAAGTCGTTGAAGTTGGGGATGGACGCGAACATGACGCCCACCTGGGAGTACGACTGGTAGTACAGGTCCTGGGGGCAAAGGTCGGGTCAGCCGGAGAGCTGGTGCTGGGGACCCGTGCTGCCGATGGGAGGGGCTCAGAGGGTCTGAGCCGCCCGGGGGGCCAGCGCAGAGCAGGCTGAGGGGGGCAGCGGGGGGCCTCCGCGGCCCGCGGCCCGCGGCTGAGCCTGGGAGCCCTTCCAGGCCACTCCGTGAGGCTGACCCTTGAGGCTGCTGCCTTGGGAGCCAAAAAGCTGGCCAAGCCTCTCCCCTCCTGAATCAGCATTCGTCAGCCTTGCTCTTCGGTCCGGCAGCCCCAGAGCCTCGCCGGGCAGGTGCGGCCGGAGGAAGTTCTGAGCAGCCCAAACGGCACGCACACCAGCTGCGGAAGCCGCCGTCCCTCCTCAGGGACGGGGGGCACTGTGCACTCTCCCGGATCAAAGGGGGGCCACCATTCCGGGCACCTCACCTGTCCCAAGCGCTTCCTGACGGCCCAGCCCTCCCCGCCCTTGGGGGTGGCCACGGGGACCCCCGGCCTCGGCCACACTCTAAGCAGGCAAGTAGTGGGAGAGCCCCTGGGTGAGACCTCCGGCTGGGACCCGGGGGCGCCGGCGGCCGCACTCACCATGTTCCGGGGGTTGGACATGAGGAAGTGCTGGGCCACGTGGGCCGGCAGCAGGTTGAAGAGGATCCTCCTGTTGTCCAGCTTCACTCGCTCCATGTCCTCCCTCTCCTCCTCCGCCTGTGGTGGGCGCGTTCGGCTCGCTCAGCACCCCGCGTGGCCGCCCCCGGGGCCCCCCGCCCAGCCGGGTCCTGACCGCCCGCTCAGCAGGCCCGTCCCTTAATGTCTGACCATGCGGGACATCCGAGGGGCTCCTTGTCCCCCACCACCCTCCCGGTGACATCAGACCACCCGGCCATCCACAGCGGGAATCCCCCCTACGCCGGCTCAGCCCGAGCGACCCCCGCGCCCCTGACGTGTCCCCTTTGGGAGCTTCCGTCTGCCCGCCCCACCTGCTCCTGGCTGAACCCCCTTTCCTTGCACGTCTGGGGCTGGGCCCCCTTCCCCTCCCCGCGGGGGCCCCGGCGCTGTCACACGCGTGTCCCGAGCGACGTCCGCCTCGGCGGCACCTCTAACAGGCCCCGTGAGTGCCGTGTCTGCTGAGCACCGTCACCGACGTCACGAACACACGCTCCTGCCCCATCACCGAACTGAACATGGAGACACCGAAGGCCCACGCCGGGCCTGTCCCAGCCCCAACCCCGCAGACACACAGACTGGGGGGACAGCCACCCGCAGGACTCATGACTTTCTGGGAAAGTCACCACCCAGTCGGCTGGAACTTTCAAAGGACAGACAATGGGGAGCTTCACCCCATGTCCAGGGTCCCTCTCTGCCACCTCTGGGGACCAGGTGTCCACAGAGCCCTTCCCACAGCAGAAGCCCTCCCTTGGGACATACCAGCCCTGGGCAGTGGTCTACGGAAAGTAGATGAGTGGTTGCTTGAATGCCTTTGGGGATGGGGAACTCACTACTCACAAAACCACCAAACTCAGACCCTCAGAAGGGGTGACCCAAGCCATCCCTCCGGCCCTGCTGTGTCATCTTCCCTCCGGTCCTGGTGCCACCGCTCACGCCAGATGGCGACACCTTCGCAGCTGGCTGGTATCCAGCCAGGACCCCACAGCTGCCACCCCACCAGGAAGCAGAAGGGCGCGTCTTGCCTGTGCAGCCCACAGGTAGTCCAGCCGCAGCTTGACGTCCACCTGCCGGGCGTGCAGGGCCAGCGCGCACGAGAACAGCAGGATCGCCAGGATCGGCTCGAAGCTGCGGGCGGAGCCGGCGCCGCCCCTTGGGGAAGACGAGAGGGGAACCCCGTCGTGCTGACTTGTCGTCTGACATAAGCCGTGTCCAAAGAGCACCCCTCACGCACGGCACCTGCCTCCGCCCCTGAGACTGACCCAAGCTGGGCCAGGTGTCCCTGGAACCGGAAGCCTTCCCAAGCCTTCTGGGGCTGAAGTGCAGAAGCCACCGAACCAAAGGCCCCAACCAGCCACCAGCGCATGGAGCCCTCGGCCCCGACATCCCGACACTGTGCCTGCCTGTCCTGGAGGGAGCCGCACACCTACCCCACGGCCTTGGAGTACCCGCTGAGCTCCAGCACCAGGATGTGGCATGTACTGAGCAAGGCCAGCAGGATCAGCTTGGGCAGGGAGGAGACCCGCAGGAAGATGGTGAGCGGGAGCGCGCCCACCAGGCCGCAGAGCAGGGCGTGGGGCGCCGCCTCGCAGGGCGACGCGGGCAGCACTGGGGTCCGGCCTCCGGGCGACAGGACCACCAGGGACCCGTTGGGGCTGGAGCTCCAGGCCCAGGGCAGGCAGCCCACCTGGAGGGGGACGGAGGGCAAGGAGCAGGCGGGGGGCTCATCAGGACTCGCAGCTGCCCCTCCTGCCCAGCCCCCTGCAGCCAGGGGCCTCTGCACCTGCAAACCCAGCTGTACAACTGCCCCACCCCCTTTCCCCCCCCCCGCCCCCCTCCTGTTCCTCCTGCTCCATCTTCTCTCCTCTGCTCACTACAGAGGCGAAGGTCTCCCTTTGCAAGGAGGGGAGTGCATCTCTTCTGCTGGATGAAGTGCCCCCCCGGCTTCCTGGGCACCCCCAGGCCTGTCTGATCCCCCATGTCCAACCTCCCTGCTCTGCACAGGGGCCCCGCACCCCCTGTACCACCAGGCTCCCGCACCCAGCCCCCCGGCGAGTCCCCCACGCTCACCACGCATCCCTGGGCCACGGAGTAGACCAGGACCACGATGCAGACGCACAGCGAGGTGCGGATCTGGATGGTCAGGCAGCCTGGGAAGCACTAACAGGGTGGCCGCACGTCAGAGACGGGGAGGGGGTCCCCCCCGCGCCGTCCGAGAGGCAGGGGGCCCGGCTGCCTCTCCCCTTCCACGCGTCTCGTGGCTGTTTTCTTAGTTTCAATCCCCCAGGGGAAAAACTCGCTGAAAAACCTCGTCTCTTTAAATCAAAAAGAGCAACGCCTCCGCCGTCCCCCCCCCCCCATTGTGACTCTGGCTCCGAAATCGAGGAACAGATCAACCTGCCTTCCTATAATACGGGTCCTTCCGCCTCACGGGTGGCGAGAATTTTCCTTTACTGCTGTCTTCACACTTAGTAAATGCTATCGTTCTCTTCGCACAAGTTTTGTATAATTTTTGTTATTTGACATTTTATTTTAAATCAACTATTTTAAATGCACTTTTCCATATTCAACAATTCCATGGATACGAGTCGGAGTTTTTTTTCCAGGAAAAAACTTTTCCAGGAAATTGGAAATAAGATGAAAGTGAAGACGACACCGTGGATGGTCACGTGACCGTGGACGCGGCTGACACTCTTCCGGTGACGTCCCGCGGCAGCTGGGTTTACAGCCCCCATGGTGCTGGGGCCCAAGGAGCACGAGGCAGGGCCCGCTGCTGCACGGGGGACGTGCTTGCAGGGGGGCAGGAAGCTCATGGCGGGACCCCCGCCCTCCTGCTGCCTGCTCGCCTGGCTCAGGACCCTGGGGCCGGGGGTGGATGGACACACAAGGCTGAAAGGCCACTGTGGCCAGCAGGCCTGGCTGCAAAGAAGGGGCCCATCCCAGGTGCACAGCAGCCGCCACCAGGCCACGGTGCACTCATGTCCCAGGCACCAGCGGGCCCACGTGCATCTCCCCTCCTGGGCACCTGCTGGGCTCTGCTGGACGGCGTGGCCCCCACCCCTCCCAGCCTGGCCCTGCTGGCCACCCAGGCCCCACAACCTTCCGCACGAGCCCCGGGGGGCTCCTGAGCTGAGCACAAGGCCTGCTCACAGGAGTGTAAGGGCACGTGCACCAGCCCGGTGAGGGTCGCACGCTCCCCGCTGCGCTTCCTGACCTGCCACTCGCGGCAGAAAGGCCTGACGCTGCCTAGAACCCTGCTCTCGCCCACGGGAAGGGGGTGGGAGGCAGCAGACCCTCAGAAAGAAAGGGGCTGCCGGAACCAGGCCCTGCAGGAGAGGTGCGCACGCCAGCGGGCACACAGGCCCCACACGGGGCGGGGGGCGGGGGGGGCAGACGTTCAGGCTTCGGCAATGAGCACGTGCGATGCTTTCGCCCGAAATCGGTTAAGTGCAGCGCTGCTGCCTGACGTGGGAAACTTCGGTTCACCAAACCAAACGTCGCTCTGCCTACGACAGTCCAAGAACTGGAACGTGGTTTGAATAAATAGCATTTTTTAATTAAAAAAGGCAAGAGGTTACCTAGGAATAGAGACCAAGTTCCACGAGGAAAACGAGATTTAATTTTTCAAGGAGCTGCTGGTTCTGCCCGTTGCAGAAAACAGCCGTGTGTCTGCGGGACAGGCTGGGGGCGGCGGGGCGGCGGCGGTGGAGGCTGGGGGCGGGTGTGCCGGGGCAGAGGCCCTCCCGCAGCCAGCTGCGACCCCGGGGCTCAGACGCCGTCGGCCTGGGCTCCGCTCCACGGCCGACACCAGCAGAGCCGTGGGGGCCGCACAGCCTACGATGCCAACACGTGACACACCGGTGCTCCAGCCCCCGTCCCCAAGGGGCTCTCCATCCTGGAGTAACACGGAACCTTGCGCTCATTTACTCGGTTCCTCTCAGTCACCTGCCCCTGGGCCTCCGCCTCCACGCAGCACCCAGCACACCGCAGGCTCAGTGAGCTCCCGCTGCCCGGGCAACACCTGCGCCCCGCCAGGAGGACGGCGAGCGGAGCAACACCTGTCCAACCCCACCTGTCCTGCCGAGAGGGCCGGTGGAGACCACAAATGTACCTGCCCAGGTGAGGCACAGATACACGACACACACCTGTCCAGGTGAGGCACGGATACAGGACACACACCTGTCCAGGTGAGGCGCAGGCACAGGACACATGCACACACGTACCTGGACCCGGGTGATGTGCAGGTACAGGACACAGGCCACCAGGAAGCAGATGCAAAACACCAGCAGGAGCAGGACGGCCACACTCCTAGGACAGAGGACAGGTGGCCCTGTGGGCGGGGCCTGGAGAGCGGTGCCCAGGAGCTGCCTGGGAATCTGCCCCCAGCCCCAGTGGGCCCCCCGTCCCCAGGAAGAAGCAGCAGCAGTCTCGGGGGACACATGCAGGCTGGTTCCCTTGCAGGACAGTGTCCCCTGGGTGTTCGTGAGGAAGGTGCAGCCCTGAGGACTTGGCTGCAGCACGGCCTGGGCTTCGTCTGGGAGCAGCTCTTCCAGGAAAAGCCTGAGCCCCAGGTGGGCCCCCCAGGTGGGCCCCCCAGGTGTGCAGCGTGCTGGCAGTGTGGGCAGGGGCGGGGGGCCCGGGGGAGCTCTTCCTGGAAACTCAGAGGAGAGAGAGGAACTACTCCGATCCAGGAGCTTCATCAGGAAAACGTGGTGTGTAAACAAAAGTGGGAATTTCCAGAGTCTTCCTCCCTGCGAGGCGTGACAATGACCTGTTGTTTTCTTTTTCTTTTTAAAGAGAAGGCTGCCTCATGCACGACCCCTACTGGGGAATTGGCCCGCAACCCAGGCATGTGCCCCACTGGGAATCGAACCGGCGACCTTTCAGTTCGCAGGCCGGCAGTCAATGCACGGAGTCACACCAGCCAGGGCCAACTACATGTTCTTAGAATCACTGGGCTTTTCTCCCTTTTCAGAGGCCACTCTTCCTCCCCCTAACGTCTCTGAAAATGCCGCGCCCAGAAACTGCTGCCCTGTGAGTTTCCTCCCCCAGAAGCCAAGGCTATGGTGTCTGCTTGTGGACCGGGACACGGGGATCTTCGGTGTCCCAGAGTCGCCAGCCTGGAAATTATCACCTGAGCGGGACCAGCCCCACCCGGCCATCGGCCTGGACGGACCAGTTCCCTGGGTCAGCAGGGAGCTGGCAGAGGACGGGAGGGCCGTGGGGCCGCGACCCTGAACCTGGAGAGAGAGGCACTCCCAGCACCCCACACCCTGCCGGAAGCTGGGGGGGCGGCGCACTCACTGCGGGATTATCAGAAGGTAGACGAGGCCGAGCAGGGCGGCCAGGACCAGGGCGAGCACCACGGCACTGGTGAAGGACTCGTCCGGCAGCTGGTGGTACTGCAGACAGAGCCAGCGTCAGGGGGGGCCGTCCGTGAGACACGGGGGGGGGGGGCCGGGCCAGCCACCGCGGGAAGAGGCGCCCCCACACACGGACCGGGAGAAGGGCGTGCCTGGCTCCCGGCTGCCCCTGCGCCGGTCACCCACCTTCCGCTCCCGCTCGGCCTGCTTGTACTGGAGGGTGAAGAAGCCCAGGTCCGCTGTCTCCAGCTCCGTCTGGCGGGCTTCCAGGAGGCGGCCGATGTACCTGTTCACACGAGTGCCCGGGGCGGCGTGCACGGCGTTGGCGCAGAAGGACAAGCGGTTCCGGAGCTTCTCCGAGGCTGTTCTCAAGGCCCGGCGCTGCGGCCGTCGGGAAGCAAAGGGTTGCCATCAAGTCACCGCGTTCCGAAGAAGGGGCTCTCGGTGCACCCCCCCATCACTCCCGCCCCCAGCACATGCCGGCATCGGGCAGGGTTTGGGGCCTGAGATGCGGTCGTGGCTGCACCACCTGCTGCCGGTGAGTCACTTCATCACCGGTGACGGGGGTTTCACGTCCACTGGGGGGGTCACACAGCAACCGTGTGGCGACCCCATGGGGACAGGACCCCACACAGAGTAATGAAACAACAACTGGTTCTTTGAAAAGATCAATAAAGTTGACAAATCCCCAGCAAGTGATGAAGCAAAAAACACCGACAGATGCAGGAGGGAGACGTGATCTCGGGCCCCACGGCCACGAGGAGGAGGGCGGAAGGGAATCCGCGGCAGACACACAAGCCACTGTCCCGCACGTCACCCAACATGACAGAGAGTCTGAGCAGCCCTATAATTACAAAAGAAAAGGAATCATAATTTCAAGTTCCTGGAAAAGCAACCTCCGGGCCCACGGGAGGGTTCCACTGGAGAATTGCACCCAACGTCCGAAGGGGAATGAACCCCCATCCCCCAGGGAGCTCTTCCCGATTCACTTCACATCGTCCACGTTAACCAGACAAAAAGGACCGCTGCGGGCATCTCTGTCGTGAACACAGGTGCAAGAATTCTCTACGCGGCACTCGCAGATGGAACCCAGCAGCCTGCGGCTAGCGGCACGCACCACGCCCGCTCCTGGAGACGCCAGTCTGTTCAAGCAGTTCAGGGCCCGCGTGGCCCACCGAACTAACAGATCAAACAAGAGAGAAAGCTCCCACCGTGACTTCGCAACGCAGAAAAAGCTGCTGACGAGATTCAACACCCACGTGCGATTTCGCGGATCGGGGAACTAGGAGCGGAGGGGGCCTCCCCCAGCTGGGAGACGATCACCTGCAGCCACCAGCAGTCGGCGGGTGAGGGCCTGTCTGCCCCCACTTCCTGTCCGCCTGGGGCTAGAACCCCAGCCAATGCAATAAGACAAGGAAACGGAATACAAGGCCAACAGGTCAGAAAGAAAGAAAGAACCCTCTTTGTCTGCAAACGGTAACCCTGCCCGTAGAAGCGGTAGCCACGGCAAATCCTACGGAACGTTCAAGATAGAACAAAACTCCTGGAACCAACAAGTGGGCTCCACAATCCCGTGGGCACAAGATGAACACAGGCGGGGGAACTCGGTATCTCTCCCTACAGGCAAGGCGCTTGCGGCCACCAGCGTTAAGGGGCAGGACGCCTCCCCAGCACCGAGAAGGCGGAACGCTGGGCCTGGCACTCACGAAACACACGCAGGGAACTTGCAACCAAAGCCGGTGACAGAGGCCGAAGGCGATCGCGGTACGTGGAGAGACACGCCACGTCCACGGACCCGACGACTCCGCGCGTGACGCGCCCCGGTCCCGCGCAGCTTGTCAGACCCCAGCAGGGCTGTTTCGTAAGAGAGCACGCTTGTTCCGCACGGTACGCGGAAAGGAAACGGGACTGGAATCGCTCATTTTTCTCAAAAGGAAAGAGTGGGAGGCCCCCCTCCACTGATTTGAGACGTCGTATAACCGCAGGAACCCAGACCACGTGGTGCTGCCTGAGGGACAGACACACAGACCTGCAGGACAGACCAGAGGGCCCTCCGGAGCCCGCTCAAGTCTGGCCGACAGACTGTGACAGAGGCCCCGAGGCCGCCCCCCAGAGGGTGCCAGCCGTTCCACACCCGGCGCCGCAGCAGCTGGGCCTCCCGGAGCCAGGGATGGAGCCTGACCTCGTCCTCACACCCAACAAACATGTAATGTGACTGGATCCTGAGATCAACAGGTGCTTCTGGGGTGGGGAGGGTGGACGCAGGTGGGAGGGGCGACAGGAGGGGCAAGGACCTGCACAGAGGTGACTCCGGACAGGAGACAGCGCTCCCTGCACCCAGGCTCCCGTCCCGGGTTGGCACACCTGCCCGGACGTGTCAGGGCCCAGGTGCTGCTGACCCACACGCATGCTCTCCTGGGCGTCTACAAACCACAAGCCAAGCTCGTAGTGTGAGCCCTGGGGTTGGGCGGAGGGGAAGGCCGACCTGCTGACGGACTCGCCGTCCACACAGCACTTAAGGAATCTCCAGATCAAGTTCCCACAACACGGCTGACAGCCAGAGCCGCGAGAGATCCCCGAGGCAATGAACTGCCCGAGGGAGTCTGCAGACCTTCTTTCTTCCAGAAAAGCCTGGGAAGCTTGGCGGTGAGATTCCCTTCACAGGGAGAGAGCCTCAGAGGCAGGGGCCCCGGGAGGCGGGGCGGGGGTCTGTGGTGGGCAGCCCAGTACTCCGAGACGGAGGGGCAGGCCTGGGGCTGGGGGCGAGCCCAGGTGCCATGGGCAGGACACAGGCAGCAGCTCTCCCAGCGGCGGTGGCCCACGCTCACGCCGGCTGCCTGGCACAGACATCCTGCCTCAGAATCCGGGGCTCCCCTGGAGGGGACGGGGGCCTCTGGCCAGAATCACAGGCACGAGGCATATGTGGTTAGAGTGGACACTCAGGAACCCATGGGCCCCAACTTAACCCCCAGCCGTGCCCCAGGGCCCCGAGCGGCACCGGGCGCGGCGCCCCCACCTTGTCGTCGTCCTCACACGTCATGACGTTGGAGAAGGGGATCTCCGCCTTGAACATCTTGCGGCACTGCATGAGCTGCACCAGCAGGTAGCACACGGTCTTGAACTTCATCCTCTTCGCCGGCTTTATGTCCGAGAGGATCAGCCCCGGAAATATCTGTGCAGGCGCAGCAGAAGCGCCGTGAGCTCATGCCCCTTGCCTCTTGGCACAGCACGGCTACCACCGGGCAGGGCGTCGGCCCCTGCCCTGAGCCCTGGAAGTGGCCTGGCCGCCCTCCACCCTGCCCACATCACGCTCCCTGGGAGTGGTGACCTCGGGTGCCCCCACGTAGGACGGCCGCAGCCCTGCCGCGTGCACGTCACCCTCCATCCACACGTCCCCCCAGGCCTGGCCCCTGCGGGGGTCTCACACCTGTTTTATATAAGATGCACCGAAGGCCCCGGAGGACAAAAGATGGCCCTGCCACTGAGGTCCCTGGGCTCAGACGACCCAGAATGCTGGCCCCTCCCCACAGCACGCGCCAAGGCCAGGCCCAGGAGGGGGCGCGGGGGTCTCCCCGGTGCACCGAGCCCCAGCCTGGAGGGGCGGCGCGCCGCAGGGGAGCACCTTGCGCCGGTGGGAGGGCACGATGAAGAAGGTCTCAATGCTGTGCGCTTTCAGGAAGCTGTTCCTCTCCTGCCCGTGGCCCGGCTCCACCTCGTAGTCGCCGTTCAGGCACGCCAGCGTCGCCTCGGTGATGTGCACCTTCCTGCAGACAGGGGGCAGCTCGGAGCCGCGGCGGGACCTGCCCTGGGGCCTGGGGTCCACGTGGGGCCGAGGTCCTGCGGGAGGTGGCCCAGGCGTTCCCGGCCGGGGGGCAAGCTGCACGAGGAACCCCAGGGACAGGCAGGGAGGGACTGCAGGATGGCTGCAGAGGGGGGGTGGGTGAGAGGCACGGGGCGGGGGGGCGGAGAGTACCAGGCCTGCAGCAGGGCAGGTGGGGGAAGGAGTGGCAGGGAGGTGACAGAGACACAAGCCTGGCCCCGGCCCCAGCGTCTGGCAAGGTGTAGGCAGCAAGGGGCAGGGGGTCTCCCCAAGTCCCCACAATGTGGGTGTGCAGGCGTCTGGCCTCCCTGTCACCCTGGACACCAGTGCTGGCAGCCGTGGTGGGAACATCCGGCCACGCCCCTATCCTGTTCTCAGTGATTTTACGGAACGTCAAGCCTTGGCTTTGTGCACAGAGTGAAGAGGCTGAGGCCAAAGCCTGGGGCTGTGACTGGAGAGTGTGGAGTGCAGGGACCCAGAGGGAACGGCAGCGGGGGGGGGGGGGGGGGGGGGGGGGGGGGGGGGGGGGGGGGGGGGGGGGGGGGGGGGGGGGGGGGGACCCCACCCTGGGAAGGAAAGAGGAGGACCGAGAGCCGGGGTCAGCACCTCGGACAGCGCCCGGCCTCCTGGGGCCCTCGCCCCAGTCCCTTGCTGTCCCGGTCAGCAGACACAGGCTTCCTGTCCCGGCCCCTTCCCTCGGGGCCGCCGCGACGTACCCGGGCAGGCCCGCGGCCTCCATGACGTTGGCCAGGGTCACGTCGTTGGACCACACATCGTACTGCCACTTGCGCAGGCCCAGGACGCCGCAGAGCACCCGGCCCGTGTGCAGCCCCACGCGCATGTTCAGGTCCACCTCAGTGGCCTCGGCCACGGACCTGCAACGCAGACCCGGGCGTGGGCGGTGGTCCCGTCATCGCCCCTCGGGGCCCCAACCTTGGGTCCGGGCCTCATGTCGTCCCTGCCGAGGGGCCAGAGGGGCCCCTGGGTGGCCAGGAGCAGGGAGTCTCCCAGCCTAGTCAGCCCAGCCCCCAGCTGCGACCCCAGGTGGGTCCCCCAGCTCCCGGCCACTGGCCAGGTCACACTGCATCGCGCCCGGCTCGCCCGGGCAGCCCCAAAGGGAGAGGATGCTGCCCTACGTGCTGTGACCTGGCAGGGGCCCTCCCACCTGCTTGCTGGCCAAGGCCAGTACAACGGCCGCAGTGACACCTGACAGTCTCATGGCCCAGGAGCCCCAGGAACGGGCTGGGTGTGACCCCGAGCCCCGTAACTCAGGGGCGGGCTGCAGAACAGCCTGTGGGGAGACCCAGGGTCCACACGCCTCCCAGGAACTACGGGGGGACTTTAAGTGGTCAGTCTGTCCACTGGTGCCGAAAGGAAACCGCCCGAGCGTGTGGCCACCGATATCAGACCACAGACCCAGGTGCCCTGACCCCCTCCCAGCTGGTGACAAGCCAACCAGCCCCGACTCCAGCCCGGCTGTGGGACCCGGACAGGGAAGGCCGAGAGGCCCCGCCGGAGAGGTGGGGACAGCACCGGAGGGTTCCCGGCAGGAGCCGGGTCAGGCCCTCCCCCGAAATCACTTCCTGATCCACAGGGGTCGGATCAGCAAAGGAGACAGAAGGGAAGGATGGGGCGGCACCCGGAAGACCCAGACCCCGCGGGAGAAGCCAGGAGTCGGAGATGGCAAAAGGGCCCCCCCGCCCCAGCCCCCCCTCAGCGGACAGAAGGTCCTGGCTCTTTGTCCCAGTCACAGGACCAGACAAGGTGGGACAAGACAGGGCAGGCCAGGCCCACGCGTTCCAGCAACGCTCCGCACAGAGAGGCCCGGTGCCCCCGCCACCTGCCCCAGGAACCCAAGCACACGGGAAATCCTCGGGCCAGCTTTCCCCGGCCCACCCACCCGTCTCAACCAGCTCCACTGCGAAGGTGACTTCTCCCTGCAGAGCTAACCCACACCTGGCAACCCCCAGGGTGACCACGGACAAAGAAACGCAGTCCCCACAAAGTTCAAGGGGGGTCATGGACACTCCACGTAGCAGCAGGGACCTCCTCCGCCCGTCCCCTCGCCCTGCGGGCTGGTTCTCTGCGGCCACGGCAGAGCGGCCTCCAGGACAGAGGGGCGGCCCAGGCCCGCGGCGTCACCCAGGGCAGAGCAGGCGGCGCGTCCAGGCGAGGCCGCCCGGGGCACTCACGTGATGGTGTCGATCATGTCCAGGCCCATCTCCACGCAGCAGTGGGCGTGGTCGCTCTTGGGCTGGGTCAGGCCGCACACGCAGTAGTAGCAGTCCCCGAGGATCTTGATGCGGCGGCAATGGTTCTCCTGCAGGCGGACGGCACGTCAGGGATGCGCTGGGGCGGGTCCCCGCGCCTTCCGCACGGCCAGGCGCAGGCGTCCCCAGCCCGTGCCCCACACCAGGGCCCCAGCGCCCCTCCCAAGGGGACGCGCCACACGTGGGGCAGCCTCGGGAGGGTGGGCGGCCCCCATGGCGGTGAGCAGGGTCGCCCTGGGGCACCCGCTTCTCCCACACCCGCCCTACGACTCTCCCAGGCAGGGATCCATCCGCGCGCCCTCAGCGCGCTGGGCTGAGACGCGGACCCCGCCCAAGCCAGGGACCAGCTCCGCCCCTAGGAGGGGCTGGCACCGGCCCCTCGGGACCAGCGAGGAGGAGGATCACCGTGTGAGGCTTCTAGAACACGCTGGATTCCCCCACCCACCCTGAGAAGGGCAGGCCACACGCATCTGCACGCCCCGCAGCCTCCAGCCCCACATCTAAGTGCACATGCGTGGGAGCAGCTCTCCCTGGGGTTCACCTGCTGGGCCGGAGCCCTGAATTCGCCCCTACGCCACCCGGAGACCGGCAGGAAACCCACTCTCACGTTTTTTGCCACGTAAAGAATCTCAGGACCCCGCTGGCCGCCGGGTTGGGGATGGCAAGAGAAAGGCGGAAGCCCCCCACCACCCGTCCCAGGCCGCGGGGCAGGCTCAGCTGTCACTGGGGTGTGGCCGGAGCTTTGTCTGGGAAAGCGCCAGCAGGGCTGCTCGGCATCACTCTCTCCAAGCCCCCGAAGGCTTGGAGCTCCCATCAGCGTCACAGCTGTGGGCACCCACCCCCTGAGCAAACGCAGCTGGGAGCGTCTTGAAAGTGTATCCATGCGAAGCGTATCCAAGACAACAAGAGCAAACGCGCCAGGTGTTCACAAAAGTAACACCTTTGATGAAAAACGATGACATTGCTCAAAACAACCGCTGGTGAGCAGCGTGGCCTTTGCCGCTTTTCTCCGCGGCGATCCCTGCGCGACGTCCCCCACATCCGCCCCCACACTGCGCGCCTGTCACAGCGCCCACCCGAGATGGCCTCGCAGAGTCGGAGCTCCGCACCCGGTTCTGAGAACGCACCCACGACACCCACTTCACGCTGTGCCCCATGCGTGCATGAGCGAGCTGACGCCAGTGTCCTAGAATCTGCGAGCCCCCCACCACCACCGGGCACGGGGTGAGCTGCGACCCCCCACTGCCGTCCTGAGGGACGGACGGCCCAGGCCACCCCCCAACACCTGCTCCCCGCAGCCCTGCGCCTCCCTCAGCTCGAGGACACCAGGGACGTGCAGATGGGGAGCGAGGTGAACAGATGCTCTGCCATCAGGTAGGGACTCAGGAAGCCCAGCCCCCACACTGGGTTTACTTCCTCCTGAACCCCGAAGGCAATCCCCATGCTGGGGACCTGGCTGCAGGGAGGGTGGGGCCTGGCCACCCAGTCTCCTGTGACCACAGGTGGCCATTCAATCACCAGGTGCTACAGTGGCTTTCCCTCTCACGCTGCCCCGGGACGGGCTGTGCCACGGTCCGCCTGGCCTGCAACAGTGTCTGGAAGCCTGGGGCCGGACGGCCGGGGCAGACATCCACCCTGTGGCAGAGCCGGCACCAGGACCCTGCAGGCCATGCTCACCCAAGGCTCCAGGCCAGCGGGTGGCAGCAGGCTCTCTCCTGGCATGTCCAGAATGCCCACCCCCACCTGTCCCCATCATCACTGTCCATCACGAGGGGCAGGCCCTCGGGCGCCTTCTCCCTGTCATCACAGGTGGGCAGCCTTCACCAGGCCCGGGGAGCAGCCGAGGGACCTTCCCCTCCTGGAGCCCAGGGAACCCCGGAGGAGAGCTGCAGGCCGGCAATGATCCCAGCACGCCAGGGTCCGCCACACTCTTGGCGCGGCTTTGAGACAGCAGCCCCGCTCAGCAGGACAGCCCATCCGGATGACGGACGCAGAGCCGTGGCACCTGGGCGTCAGTCTGTCCTGAGAGCGAGCCGCGCCCCTCCCTGGCCTGGCCCCGCACGGCCCAGAACAGACTGGGGAAGTGAAACGCATCACCTGGTTTTATTCAGCTCAAGTGTCCCAGCATCTGCCACCAGGCTTCAGAGACCAACAACGTGCTGTTCACGGGGGTCGATGTTTTAGTTCAAAAGCCTCCCTGTAGGTACCAGACGCGGCACCTGGGGGTCCCCGGGAGCAGCGTTGTGTTGAACAGCTGAACAGCTGTTTCCCAGACAAAGCAAAGAGAGGAGGGAGGAGGCTGTGGGAGGGGCCGGAGGGGCAAGAGGCGACCCGGGGCATCAGCCAGGTGGCAGGAGGACAGGCGTGTAAACACCTAACCGCGTGTCGTGCACCTGAAACTGGGCGCTGGCAGCGGCACCCTGGCAGACGCCTCTGCTGCCGTCCATGCTCCTACCTGCCCAGGGACGCGCGGGCTGTGGGCCCCCATGCACATGCCACCTGCATGGTCCTGGGTCCCAGGCACCCTGTGGGTCCTGAGTTGCTCACAGCCACCATGGGGCTGAGGACGTACAACAGAGCGGCGGGTTCCCGCTGGAAACAGCCCCTCGGAGAGGTTCCTGTTTCCTGTCACCCTGAGGGGCAGGGTGGGGGCGGGGCCGGCCCAGGTGCCCTCTGACTGGGGCCAAGCCAAGGTCGGGCTCATCCCTGCAACCGGCAAACGGAGGAGAACTCTCCTCGCCGCTCCACGGCCTCTGGGAACGGGCCAGACAGACAGCTGCCTTGTCCATCACGTCCACGTTCCCGAGAAGAAAGCTGGCGTCCAGGCAGGCCCAACCCCCCACAGGCGGGGGCGCGAGCCCGAGCCCCAGACAGGGGCTGCCCCGTCAGCGCAGAGGGACGTGACCAGCCTCCCGAACACGTGTGCAAACACAGATCTGAAACGGGGCTAATAAGCAGGGGAAAGGTCAGAAATCTGTGCACATCCACAGCCACCGGCCGTAAATTACGGACAAACACAGCGTCTGCCGCTCTGGAGACCAAGGCAAACACGCTCATGTTTGTCTGACCGCCGTGGCGTCCGGGAAGGGTGTGGGTGTGCCCCGCAGCTGCGTCCGTGCTTCCCCGAGCCTGCACGCCGGGCACAGCGAGGAAGACACAACCCACGCACGGAGGAACCGGGGAAAAGCGTCAGCAAGGGGGCGGGGCATCCTGGCATGCGGCTCCCCGACCGTCTCCCTGACCGTTGCCCCCGCAAGGGGACAGATCTGAGCTGAACTTCGGTGGGTAAATTTAAGAGGATTCAATCAAAAAAGTGTGTTTCTTGACCACAAGAGACTTACATTTGAAGTGTAAAAAAAAAAAAAACAAAACACAAAAGTCTTTGGAAAAAAAATCTCTCCCAAAATGTACCTCTCCATGATCCAGGGGTCTAAGAACATTGAAAGGGAAGCTAGGAAGTATTTGGGGCTGAATAAGACTTGGGGATTCTGCCGGTGTGTCGGGGGAAGTCGGCGGCTGAGCTCTGTCAAAAGAGGCAAAACAATCTCGAATCAACAGCCTCCGTTGCTACCGCAAGAAACTACAACCAGAAGAGCAATCCGAAACCAAAATAAGCAAAAGAAACAAAGTAAAACAACCCAGACAGGAGTTTATTGAAATAGAACAGAGAAATCAATGAAACCAAAGGAAACCGCGTTGAGAGAATCAATACGATTGACAAACCTGTACCCAGAATGACCAGGAAGACGGGGAAGACACACGTCCCCGAAACCAGCAGAGGGAGCGATGGCGTCGCCGCGGCGTCTGTGGGTCTCAGGGCGGCCGGGAACGACTTAGAAAAAATGGACCAATTGCTGGGAAATGAAGAGGAACTACCAAAGCTCGTCCAAGGAAGAAGGAGAAAGATAACCTGACTGGCCCTATTTAAAGAGACTGGGTTTGCCGTTAGAAACCGTCGCGAGTTAGACTCCTGGCCCAGACGGACCCACCGCCGAACTCTGGCGCACGCCAGGGAAGACATCACACCAACTCTGCGCGAACTCCCTGGGAAAACGCGGCAGGAGGGGTCTCCCCCGCCAGCTCCTCCGAGACAGGAGCCTCTGCCACCCTGACCTCCGCGGACGGCGAGAGAACGCCACGGAGAACGCATTCAGGAACGTGAGCAGGGAACGTCTAAATAAAATCCAAGTGAATCAAGGCCAACAGCCCCACGGAACAACCGCGTCGGGCTCATCCCGGGCCGCGAGGCCGTGCCCACAGCCACTGCACATCTGCACAGTTCCCCGCATCAGCAGGCTGCCCACGAAAATCCACCCGCCTGAGCGTCCCGTGGACGCCATCAGGTGCTGGCCGGAAGCCAGCATCCGCTTCCGACAGAAACTCTGCAGACCGAGGACAAGAGGAAATGTCCAGGTGCTCCCCCACCTGTAGACCCCACGCGCAGCCCCAGCAGCGAGTCAGCCAGCGGCGCACTGGCACAGGGGTGACGTGAGACCCGGGGCCGGGGGCCCGGGGGCCGCTCTTACCGTGGCCAGCTCGTCGAACTTGCCGAAGAGCTCGTTGAGCAGCTTGACCAGCTCCTGGGCCGTGCACTGTGACGCCAGGCTCGTGAAGCCCACGATGTCTGCGAAGAGGATGCTGCAAGACACAGGCGCGCCGTCCGTCCCCCCAGAGCGCCCGCCCCAGAGAAGGGACGACCCTGCCACCGCCTACAGTCGCCCTGGGCAGGTCACCTTAAGGCAACTCTCCCTGTTTATTCCTCAGCCCAGGCTGCAGGGCAAAGCTCTCTTCTTCCCATTTTACGGGTGAGAAGACTGAGGCGGGAAGGCAGTGCGGACTCCTGGTGGTCCCAGAGGCAGGAGACGCTGCGGCCATGCGGAGCCCCGCCGACCCCGGTCCCCTGGGCCCACCACTCACGGCCGGGGACTCTCACTGGACCTCAGTCCCCTCACCTACAAAGCTGAGCAGCGATGCGGGCAGACCACAGGGGTGTGATTACGTTAACTGGAACTGAGTGTCCACAGGAGGCCACTCCTGCCTGGGCTCAGATGCTGGCCCCACACCGGGCCCCCCGACCCCGGCCTTCAGCAGCCCCTCTCTAGGAGGACAGCTCCGGTCCTCCCCAGGGGGCATGGCCGTGGGACTGAGCTCGGCCACAAGGCGGTGAGCCACGCAGGCCACGCGCAGACACAGCTGGGCCCTCGATGAGCAAGCACCGGCTCGAGGGACGCTGTTTGCGGCACTGGACGGAGACACAGCAAGGTTTCCTCGTCCGTCTGTGTCCTGGGGCCCAGCGAGCAGGGCAGCCTGGCCCCAGACCCACCCCAGAGAGCCGCCCCCTCGTGCCTGAGTGACAGGTAGGTACAGTGCTATTTCCAACAGGCAACACTCAGCTGTTCTAAGTACTTGAAAAGGAAGTGCACCGTTTATTAGAATAAAATACTCTAACAGACTTTAAAAACGAGCAAGCAAACAGGAGGGTGTGTGGGGCGAGCTGGCTCACTCAAGGGCCGTTCCTCACCTGTCACATGGGGACAATGAGCCCTGCCCACAGCCACTATGGACGGACAGACGGAGGAACAGAGGAACAGAGCGCCCACCCCGGGCCTGGCAGCACCTGCAACAGGCTCAGCGACAAGCCTGAGGCAGGACGCTGCCAGCCCAAAGCCACACCCGCACCCGGCCTAGGGACAGAGCTCCCCCTCTCCCAGCAACACGGAAAAGAGAGGTGCTGAGGCTGGGAAAGCGGCTGCGGCAGGTGTCATCGGAGAAGACGCCACTCCACCCCTGTGGGACCTGCTTCCCCACCAGGCAGGTGCTCACCTGGGGCTTCTGAACCCCACCTGCCCCTCCAGCCCTCAGACTCGGGCCCTCTAACCACCTCAGCCACTGCCCACCTCCTCCATCACCCCCACCTGCATCACCCCCACCTGCATCACCTCCCACCTGCATCACCTCCCACCTGCATCACCCCCAC